>OY757013.1:183473716-183786436 GCA_963580285.1 Lucinisca nassula
TATCTTGTCCGCACAAGATAATATCTTGTCCGCACAAGATAATATGTTGTCCGCACAAGATAATATCTTGTCCGCACAAGATATTATCTTGTGCGCACAACTTATTAAATAAAACAAAATCATGTCCCTTCCCGGGTTCCGTACTACATCTCAAATGAGTATGAAATTTGTAATGTTCATAAAAACTAAAACACAAAATTGAGACACATTACGATAACACATCCGTGCGAAATAGTGCATGTTTTCCTCATCTCCAAAAGGGCTACTTTTCTGATGAAAATACGCGATATATTTCTTTTTTTTACTGCAAATATAGGTTGTCGGTGCTCGTTAGAACCGCCTCATTGAGGCGATTCTAACGAGTACCAACAACCTATGTATTGGAGCAGAAAAAAGAAAAATAATGAATACCCCGTAACCCCAGTTTATTCTATATAAAGTGGGGTTTAAAGGGGTGTTCAATTCAGGGACTTGTCCACGTGATGAGTGTGACTCTTCAGACTAACAGAGAATATTATTTGCATTGCCCATAAATATTAAAACGCTAAGATGTTGGCATTTTTAACATTTAAGTGATTCGAGCACGAACAAGATTGTATAATCTCTTCCATGACAGGGTGGGTGGCAGAAATGGTCAACTATCTCGGATTGGAAACACTGCTCAGACAAAACAATTTAAGAAAGAAAGAATGTCTGGCAACTTTGTCCAGAATCCAAGTGGAGAGAGCCGTCACGACGTGTTGGGATTAAACGAACAATGCTTCAGAGGTCAGCAGTGACACTATCAGCGATGAATAACTGCCTGAAGTATAAGGACCCTTTTCCTATGAACATATGAGAGAATGTTTTTTTTTTGGCCTCCAAGGCGCTCCGACTTACAGACTGTCGGCGGGGCCGGGTCGGTATAGGCTTGGCCTTGCCTTACTCTCAACCATAGATGAACCGATCAGCGCTGAACCGTCTGTTTCATTGTACATTTGCGGTATTTTGTCTTGGAATGTGTTGTAAGTCGCTTTTCCATCAAACCGATTTGCAGCATAATCTTTCAATAATCCTGACGCAGAAGTTATAAATTTCATTTCATGCTCGGTTCCTTTGAGCATGAAATTTGTCCTTATTGATATTAAATTTTATTTTTATGAGCAGGGCAAATATCTGCTGACCTGAAATTTGTCCTGCTCTTAAATATAAAAATTCTTACATTTTATTTGGCATTTTAAAATTTATGAGTGGGACACATAATATCTGCTGATATAAGGAGGAATATTACCTCTCTTGTTTGTATTTTAATTTTCTGTGCATTGCATATACACAACTAGAGTTAAACTTGAAAAAAAAAGTTTGTAACCTCAGAACCTGACGACCACTCCGCGGAAGAGGAATACTCCCGCGTGATCGAAAGCCTATATTACTCCCCCATTACGAAAACACGCCTATACAAATACAATTTAACCTTTATCGCCGAGAAAAAAAATGAAAATTTTAAGATGAAAAATTGTGATATTTTTCTTATTTCTGCTCAAAATATAGATTTTGGATACTCATCGAGGCGGTTCTAACGAGTACCCACAAACTATATTTTAGAGAAGAAATAAGAAAAAAATAAGGTTTACCCCCTGTAAACCCCAATTTACTGTATAAAAGTGGGATTCAAGGGGGTGTGTTTTCGTTATACACGTGAAACCCAGTACAATCTACAAGATAACCTGACAATCCGCACGTTGTCATCTTTTGATGAAAGAATGTGCACTGTACTGGATAAAAGTTTATGTATGAGCCTGCCCAGGAAATCTGTGGCTTGGTAAAATGACAGGCTCGATATGACCTCAGTAGTGTTGACTGGGCCATTTAGTCTAATTAACCAACCAACCTAACACACATCAACACAATTTGTACAGTCGCTACCCTTGATGACTTCTGGATATGAAATCAAGAACATTAGCAGAGAAAACTGATCAGTCTGTACGAAGGCGCGTGCTGATCGGGGTCTTCATTGCTTGCATCATAAGTCATTTTAGGTTATACATTTTACAAAATTGTTGACCAATTTACATTATCTTTAGTTTCAACACCCTTTTAGAGGAACGGATTTTCACCTCACATGCAGGTATTTTGTACAAGGGAGACAACTTTTGTAACGTCTTGTCACTATACAAGCAACTCAAGGGAAGACTTTGCTCCTCAGGAGCAAATTCTTCCCCTGAGTGTAGATCCCCATTGGTAAATAAGACAGCTATATTTTGTAAGAGTACCTCCCTTGAAACTGGATCCATTCCCATTAAAACATCTATTTTTGTTTTAACCTGTACACCAGAACTTTCTTGTAGCAAGTTACTATAAGCGTGTCATCGCTGGCTCTATAGGCCATGGACGTTGGACTTGCAGCTGTGGATGGTAGTTTTAGAAATGTCTCATGTTTGGTGCCACCCTCAGTTACAGCGTAAATACAGTTCTTAGCCTCATCACAAACGTAAATATTTTCCTCCTTATCCACAATCATTCCACGGAGATTCGTACCAGAAATATGATACTTGAATTGAACATTTCCATCTTTTGTTAGGCAATATATGTCACCTTTGTTATACTCCGAAGTATAAACTTTGCCATTATTAATTACATGCCTTATGTATGTAGGAAGATCCAACACCCTTGTACCGTCTGAATAAATCCCTAATTTCCTTTCAAGTTTACCGGATATATCAAATATACGAATTTCGCCTCTGCCTGGATCATCTGAACAGGAAACAAAGATTTTCTCATCCGCGACAGCGATTCCAAAGCATTTCCTGTCTAATATGATAGCCGTCTTCTCTTTAAGTGAAGGTCTTGTTTCAATAAATTGTAGCTTCATATCATTAATCATCGATAAAATAGCACTTGTCGTCGTAACCGAAAATACATCCCAAGGTTGGCCAGACAGTTGCAAGTTGTAGCTTTCTTTAAAAGACGGCCCAAATAATTTGACGGTTTTCGCAAAGGTATCACATATTAGTAAATCACCATTAGGCATGAAAGTGGATCCTGTGATACGCTGTGCGCCCAACGGACTGAAGCTGCATTGTTCATCTTCAACTGCTACCATAGAAAGCAAAACCTTCGGTACAGAGCTGAGGGGAATGTTTCTTTTTTTCTGTACAGTAATGGTCCCAAACGTTTTCACATTAACTGGTAAGTTAGCAATAGTATTATCTTCGTGAAATGAAATGACCACATCGTCGATGTCCTTTTCAATGTCCTCAAGTACGATGTCAAACGTGTCACAGTTCTTGGAGGCAATCGTGTTAGCTACAAACATCTGACTACCTTCACCAGATAAGATAGCATCATGTAAACGTTTCTCGTCATTTGTAAGTCGTTGTGTAATGCCTGTGGCTGTCGTTAAAAGCGTGTTGAGAGTACTAGAATGTGTACAATTGCTGGCCTCTATATCTTTCAGAGATGCATCTGCTATTTCATCAACAAACGCATGAAGTTTCTTTTGGATTGTCTCTATTTCTTCCTTACACTCACCAACCATTTTCGTAAACTCGCAAATTATTGTTTTTTGTTTATCCCTAAGATACGCGGTTTTTGACTTACTCGCTTTCACTCTTTCAGATGTTGAATTCAGTGACGCTTCAGTAATTGACTTGCTCTTTTCTTCAATAGAGAATGTTTTGCATTTTCTATGGTTGATATTTTTACATTCCACGCAAAACACGTCGCTGTGCTCATTACAAACAAATTCGACCTGGCCGCTTTGACTACAGTTGCAAACCATCATTGGAAGTGTAGTTCGTTTCCGTGGTGAGCTCGTGTAAAGTTCAGCTTCATGAAGAACTTTGTGAGTTTTAGTAGCTTTCAATCGTCGGTGTGACAGCTCACAGGAGTCGCAGTAGTATTCAGCGCAGTCAGGGCAAAAAAATGTGGCCCCTTTTACTACATCTCCCTCTTCGCATGGATTGCATTTGAAATCGAGCTTTTCGTCTGATGACAAACTAGCAGATTCATCAATATTTGCCATTACGTCTAATCTGCTGAAGACAAAAATAACAAGGTACGGTAAGTATATACATACATTGTAAACCGTCGCTTCCTTTATATATAAAGTGAAGTTCCTATTAACATACCACCTTTGGGGCTGTTCAAAAGTGGTCTTTGCGAGCGCTATTGAGCAGTTCCGAAGATAGTCTCTCACTAGAGAACATTGGCTGTAGAAAACACAAAGAAAAAAAATGAAACTTAAAATATGTTTTAAAACTAGAATTAGTCTCAAATTCAGCTGATTTTAATAATGGAATTCTGTCGTATATAACCGTTATCTGACATAGCTCACAGTGCGGCTGGGGTGGGGGTGTTTCAAGACTAAATGCCGTCGCAAACCTCATCACAAAAACACGCCTATATAATTCTGACCCCACCCCCTCCGAACCCCACATTTATATAGTAAAACTGGGGTTTACAGGGATAAACCATATTTTTCTTATTTCTGTTCTAACTGCTCTAAATATAAATTGTGGGTACTTGTTAGAACTGCCTCGATGAGGTTCTAACGTGTATCCACAATATATACTTTGAGCAGAAATAAGACAAATATCACAATTTTTCCTGTGAAAATTTTCGTTTTTTTTTTTCCGGCGGTAAAATTAGTGTATTTGTATAGGCGTGTTTTCGTAATGTAAAACCCTCGGTTCATGGTTGTGATCAATGCTTGATTCTGTGTAACTTGTCTGACTCCTGGTGCTTAATCTGGGCGGTTTAGATCTTGTACTGGTGTAAGTGTTTGGGTTTTAAGTCACACCAACAACTAAATTTATATGGAGATGGGACCTCGGTTTAGACTCATTCGAAGGTCTGGAGAAGCCCGAAATCGAGCCCATGAACCCTGGTTTATGAAGCTAGTAGCTTAACCACTATAACATGGAGGCTTCTGGGTACCACCAGTATGAATGTAAATCTGAACCGGACCAGAATGTCCCAGACCTGTCTGGTATGCTTCAGGCCGTATTTTCTGAACGCGGAATTAGACATGAAAAGGAAAGTCTAATTGTAGGAATTAGACATTGCTTAATCCTTATCCCTCTGCATAAATTAATTTACCTACACTCATTTACATTTCAACCAATCAAATTACTTATGTATTCGTTCAAATTCGCAAACTGAATGACCAACAGTCTAGATCCTGATCAGATGGCTTCTCCAGAAGCCATCTGATCAGGATCTACACTCTTTGCAAAGGTAGGGGTTGTTGTGAACAACAGGATTAGGGCTAAAACGTATGATAAATAATGTAAGACACCCAGGGAAAGATACGGCCAGTTGAGATGAATACCTTTAATGTGGAATGTGGTTTTGTAACATGACATGTCTTTTCTCCTTCCTGGGGGAATGGAAACACATGATATGAGCCCCGCCAAGCGAATTTGGGTCTTCGAGCATTCCGTCATGACAAGTTTTAACTGCGCATGCCCAGCCATTCAGAAGGGCCAGTGATATGGCTTTTTGTCTGAAGGTTCCTCTTGATTCACTGCTTGTATGAGCGAGCAGCGAAGGTTCTGGCGAGACTGCGCGGATGCGCAGGCTCGCCTGAACCTTCGCTGCTCGCATAGGCGATAAGTACCAAAATCGCTTGACGGGGCCCATATATTTCCTGCTTTTTCACAACAGGTGAATTTTAAGGACTTACTGTTTGATTTCTGGTAAAATCGGCCCTTCCGAAACAGCAGTCTACTCTTAGAGGACAGAATGTGCTCCTCGGGAGCAAATTATTTCCTTTAAGAGTAGACTTAGGTTTTTCCTATGAGTTATATCCCATTGCTAATGAGACAATAAAATAATATACAATAATAGCAGACGATGTAGGTCAAGATGTGCACCTGGACCTGCCATGCACTTGCTCAAGCGTAAACGTATAGCCACGACGCACAAACTGTACTTGTTGAAGAAGTAGTTTTATTCTAAATGAATCAAGTTTTGTTCACTTGCATGTTGCAGTGCGGCTGTTTCATCATTTCTTAAAAATACCGAAAATAATCTTTGTTTGTTTGTTTGATTTTAAGTTTAACGTCCTCGTTAACACTGTAAAGGTCATTTTGGAGACGCAGCTTCCAATTGTGTGGGACTTTTCTCGACATTTGAGATGAATGACATCTCAAGCCCTGCCATCCAATGAAACCAATAGGTTTATAAGCATGGACGGGCCGACTCGCACCGCTTTGCCTGGGCAGGCTTAGATCCTCTAAGCTGTTTACCAGTACTCGTGTGCGAGTCTGTTGCAGCTCTGCGTGGAAGCATCATGCAGCCAATTTATTTCTTCAAGTCCCGATTGGCGGGGGCCGCCGAAAATAGTCCAAGTCTGTGGAAAGAACATTATTGTAAATCACACGCTATATAGAGAAAGTAGGGTTTACAAAGGAATGCATTGTTTTCTTTATGTTGGCTCAAAAGCATAGCTTGTGGGTGCAATGAGGCAGTTCTAACGAGCATTCACTGTCTATGTTTTTCTAACGAGCATTCTCTATCTATGTTTGAAACAGATACCGAGAAAAAAAAAAAAAACAAGAGCACCGCAAGCGGGTGCCATGCTCGTCTGTATTTTGGTGTGTCACAATGGAAGATAAAGCAGTCAAATTGCATTATAGTGTTATGGAACTTGGTCAAAATGTAGATCTTGTGATTATATCTACAGATGTGTGTCATGAGGCTTGGCCAAATACTTTGGGAAATATGGCCAAGGTTAAAGTTTTTTGTTAAACTTTCGAAAAAAGCAGGTCAAAGGTCAAGGTTACAGGTCAAAACGCTTGATATCAATGGAGAGGTCTTGCCCCAAGGAACACACATGTGAATTTTGAAAGCTGTATTGTTTGTGGTTTTTGTTTGTTTGTATTGGAGTTTTACGGCCCAGTCAACACTATTTAGGTCATTTTTGAGCCGGTCAGTTTACCTATCAACACTTTCCTGGGCAGGCTTATACGTAAGCGGTTAACCAGTTCAGTGCACAGTCTTTCGCCAGAAACTCACAAGTGCCCTTCTTGAATCAGCGGAAGGGAGAGAATGACCGTAGAAAAGATTTCATGATCAATCTCCACGAAAGAATGTTGCCGACCCCGGCGGGAGTCGAACCCGCGACCTCCTGATCACCAGTCAGACGCGCATCCGACTGAGCCACTGAGGCCGGCTTATTGTTTGTGGTACCAAAACGTTTTCTTGAAACCGGTGTTTTGTTCTCGTATACCACAAAGGAAGCTAAATCAGTCAAATTCCATGCTAAAGTTATGGAACTTGATAAGAATGTAGCTCTTGTGATTATACAGTTCTGTGTCAGGTTTCATGAGGTTTGGGCAAATATTTTTTGGAAATATGGCCAAGGTTAAAGTTTTTGGTTGCATTTTCGAAAAATAGGTCAAAGTTCAAAGGTCAAGGTCACAGGTCAAAAAGCTTGGTATCAGTGAAAACGTATTTTCACAAGAAACATCCATGTGGAGTTTGAAGGCTATATCATTAGCGGTATTAACCCTTATCTTGCTGTTCACGACAACCCCTATCTTTGCAAACAGTGTAGATCCTGATCAGATGGCTTCTGAAGAAGCCATCTGATCAGGATCTACACTGTTTAGCATTCATTTTTTGAATGTATAGCAATAAATTACATCAAGTAGTTTGATTGGTTGAAAGGCAGAAATAGGTGTGGCTTAATTGAATATTCAGCAAGATAAGGGTTAAAATGAAAGACAAAAATGTTTCTTTTTTAAAACGGAGAGGCAAGGGGAGATAATTCAGTCAAATTGTATGATATAGTTATGGACTTGGGTAGAATGTTACTCTTGTTATGGTGAGTATGTGTGTGAAGTTTCATGACTCTAGGTCGAATTTACTTTTGGAAATATGATCAAGGTCGAAGTTTTTGGTTAAATCGTCGAAAAATAGGTCAACGGTCAGGGTCTCAAGTCAAACAGTTTGGCATCAATGTAAGGAACGCTCTGTTATAAATAGTGTTGAAATGTATTTCCGAAAAATAATAGAATAGGGGAGATAATTCAGCCGAAATCGACAATATAGTTATGGCCTTTGGTCAGAATATAGCTCTTGTGGTGTTGAGTATGAAGTTTCATGAGGCTAGGTCAAATACTTTTGAAGTTATAGCCAATGTTAAGTTTTTCGGAACGCCAACGACGACTTCGACGACGACAACGCAGACGCCGGAGTGACGATAATAGCTCGAAAGTTTTTCTTCGAAAAACAGACGAATTACCGTCCGTGAAAGAACATACCAAGTTAAACTAGCGGTGTTCCTTTGTACGTACTACCCCTGTAGCCTGTATACACATAATAGACTAAATAAATGTATTGGCTTGTGACAACTAGGAATCCGAAACAATCATAATGTACTTTGATCTTATCAACGGATACCGCCCACTTTCATAAATAAGATATAAACGCACCATATAAAAACTGACAGAAATTGTCTATATGAAACAAGAAAATTATCTCTCTCCTTCTAAAATCATGAAAAGGAATGTTCCACAAGCTTTTCACGATAAATTATCAAAACGAAACAACATACCGAACGAGGAAGTTTAATTGGTTGTACTCGATTAGACGGGTGTGTTTGATTAAAAATTATGTCTACCACGCGGCGAACCGGGTAGTTTTGCAATCAAAAGCATTCAATTAGAAGATATGTTTTAAATGTCAAAATTACAATGTTGAATAGATTTAACGCGTCCGTAATCCTCGCCCTTATTTCCGTCGCGATTTAGACAAATAATTTGTTCAATCCACATGAAGGCCTCCTAACGAATCAGTGCATCTTCGACGTGAACACACACACACACACCAAAAGAAAGAAAAAAAAAAAAAAAAAAAACACAGAGATGAAACATCGGTGAGGACTCGACAGCAAGAAACCACTTAAATGCTGGAGCAAAAGGAAAACCACGATGGGCCCGACTAGAGACAGAACGACAGGCACCAACCAACATTACATACAAATAAATTCTCTCTTATTCTCAGCCGGCCTCGTTAGCTCAGTCAGATGTGCGCCTGACTGGTGATCAGGAGGACGCGGGTTCGGTACCTACCGGGGTCGGCAACATTCTTTCGTGGAGATTGTTCATGAAATCTTTTCTACGATCATTCTCTCCCTTCCGCTAATCCAAGAAGGGCAGTTGTCAGTTTCTGGCGAAAAAAATGTGCACTGTACTGGTTAAACGCTTAGGTATGAGCCTGCCCAGGAAAAGTGTGGATAAGTAAACTGACCGGCTCAAAAATGACCTAAATAGTGTTGATTGGGCCGTTAAACCTCAATGCAAACAAACAAAAACCCTCTAATTCTCAGAAAGCCTTTACGCTGGAACCGTCATAGAATCTGAGGCCTGACCCACCGGCGTGCAATTAAAGAGGGAAGCAAAGTTGTCAACCGTGATTTGGGTTAACTACCATGCGTCTGTCGTATAACATTTATGTTGTACCCACACTTTTTATATCGAAGAATGATTTTACAAAATTGGATACTTTTAAAAAGCATCCAATTGGGCTTATCCGGAAAATGCCAACTCTAAAACAAACTTGTTCACCTAGCCCTCTAAAATTGCATACGTTTTGTGACCTCTGTAAAACTAAGAAATACTGAAATTTTGAAGTTGATATCTATCCGAATTCCGAAGTTACAGCCACTCAAAAATATATTGAATATAAAACAAACAGTATAGCTAGCTTCTTGTTGCATGGCTATCGCTGAATTGTAGAATAAGCCGGACCTTTCTTATTGTTGAGGTAAGTGTTGCGTATTGGTCTATCTTTAGAATCTGGACTGCAATCATAGGTTGGGTTTAGCAAACAGTGTACAGTCGAACTTCGATGGGTCGAGGATTTGGGGGTTTCTATTTGTAAGTTAATCAGCAAAAAACTTAAGAGGAATAATGAAGATAATTTTGGTCAATTGCTTCAATGGATTGAAGATTATTTGAGCAATAGGTCGCAGAATGTAGTTATAAGATCGTGTGCGTCATCTGCAAGGAAAATAAATGCTGGTGTTCCCAAAGGTTCTGTGTTTTGGGACCACTGCTATTTCTTGTTTATGTCAACGACATTTCTGATTTACTTCTTAGTTTAACTAGACTCTTCGCAGATGACAGTTTACTTTTTTATTCTGCTTCATCAATCAATGATATCGAAGGAATTATCAATCATGACCTGGCAGTACTTAAAATCTGGGCAAAACAATGGTTAGTAACCTTCCATTACGATAACACGCCCGTGCGCAATAATGCATTTTTTCACATCTCCAAAACGGCGACTTTTCTGATAAAAATTTGCGACATTTTTCTTATAAATACTACAAACATAGGTTGTGGGTGCTCGTTAGAACCGCCTCATTGAGGCGGTTCTAACGAGTACCCACAACCTATGTCTTGGAGTAAAAATAAGAAAAATAAGGTTTACCCACTTAAACCCCATTTTTCTCTATATAAAGTGGGGTTTAGGGGGGTGTTCATTTCACGGACTTGTTCACGTGATGAATCCCTCAAAGACAGATGCTGTTCTGTTCACACTCAAACCGTATAAAAATAACCCTAATTTTGTCTTCGATGGAACTCCGATTAATTCTGTACCACATTATAAACATTTAGGCATAAACTTAAGTTGCAATGGCCAGTGGAAGAAACATATAAAACTTATAACCACCAACGTAGCTAAAGTAATCGGAATCCTGCGTAAACTTAAATATATCTTTTATATATATATAGTCAATCTTATCTGCGACTAATTTACAAGTATAGTATCTGTATTGTTTAGCTTTGATCAAGT
This sequence comes from Lucinisca nassula, assembly GCA_963580285.1. NCBI lineage: Eukaryota > Metazoa > Mollusca > Bivalvia > Lucinida > Lucinidae > Lucinisca > Lucinisca nassula. The sequence goes on from OY757013.1 coordinate 183,484,505, forward strand.
ACATGTAATCTTTATGGCAGTCTTTCCGTCTTTCTCGCCATACAATAGTTTGACTTGTTTATACCTGAAGCGACAAACTGACTACTTTGAAGACAGTTTCCGTCAGTATAACATTTGTAGACAGTCTTGAAGTGCCAAATGACCAGTAAAGACGTAGTGGTAGGATTTTCCGACTGCAGCGCAAATACGCTAAAGTTTTATATTTGTTTTATGTTTGGTTTTCCCAACATCAGTATTTTGTGTGAAAATCTGGAGACATCCAATGTCGTATTTATTTACCAATTTGTATTTGTACTTTTACCCAGGACTGGATTCCCATAGGTGTATGTGTTTTATAAATCAAAAGGAAAAGCACAATAAAATTGACACCAACATTATTACATTACGAAAACACGCCTATAGAAATACAGTGTAAATTATACCGCCGAAAAAAAAAATATAAGATGAAAAATTGCGATTTTTTTCTTATTTCTGCTCAAAATATAGATTGTGGGCACTCGTTAGAACCGCCTCATCGAAAAATAAGGTTTACACCTGTAAACCCCAGTTTTACTATATAAAAGTGGGGTTCAAGGCGGGTCAAAATTATATAGACGTGTTTTCGTGATGTCCGATTAATTTCATCATTTAAAATCAATTAAAATTATGGCCATGAAATTTTGTTCCTGTAATTGGAAGTTCAAGGCATTGAGGGTTCTTCAGAGCACCAGGTCGGACTGATTTCATCGCGCCTATATAATTTTGACCCAATTTAACCCTACTTTTATATAGTAAAACAGGAATGCGCAGTAAACCTTATATTATTTTTCTTATTTCTGCTCTAAAATATAGATTGTGGGTATTCGTTAGAACAGCCTCGGCGAGGCGGTTCTCACGAGTTCCCTTAATATATGTTTTACGAAGAATTAAGAAAACATATCAGAATCTTTTATCTGAAAATTACCATTTTTGGTGGTAAAATTTTCAATATATTTGAATAGGCGTTTTTTCGTAATTTGGATTTATTTCATTGACATTCTATGCGATTCAGATGAGTGCACATCATGTACCCATTACGATAACACACCCGTGCGACAAAGTGCATTTTTTGACGTCAGTGGTAGTGGCATCGGTTTGGCGCCATGGATTGCGCATGCGCGGGGATGACGTCACGGCGCGTCAGCCATATTGGATGACCTTTGCCACGTCTCTATTGTTCGAAGAAGGTACTAAAATTTAAACAAAAGGCCTCTTCAAACCCAAGCTGCTCCGTTTAAGGCACTTAAAATTGAAACAAAAGCCTTGGCACCCGTCTAAGAGTTTTTACGAACGCCGTTAAATTTATACTTGGAAGACCTCGGAATAAAAATCCGTCTCTATTGTTCGAAGAAGGTACTTTAATTTAAACAAAAGGCCTCTCCAAAACCCAGCTGCTCCGTTTGAGGCACTAAAAATTGAAAACAAAAGCCTTGGCACCCGCCTAAGAGTTTTTACGAACGCCGTAAAATTCATACAATACCTAGCCGATAAAATCGGTGATTTTTTATGATGAGCCGACAGAGATTATTGATATAAAATTCGAACGGTGCATGTTTGTTTAACGTCCCCGGCAACACTGTAAAAACGTTGCTTCAAATTTTGTGGGACCCGAGATGAAACTACAAGCACTGCAAATAGGATTTATGGAAGGGCCGATTCGCGCCGGTTTTCCTGTGCTAAGCGTTTTTCCAGTACTCTCTGCGTGGAAGCATCTATTTCTTCAAGCCCCGATGGGCGGGGTCGATATATGTACCTATCAGCCAAAAAGATGCATCTCTCTCTCTCTCTCTCTCTCTCTCTCTCTCTCTCTCTCTCTCTCTCTCTCTCTCTCTCTCTCCTTTATATAAAAATGTGACAAGGACTGCGTCGTTATACGTGTACGCACAGTCTATGTTTTGAGCTATCTGACATTTTTTATCAGATTTTTTTTCTATATCGTTTGTCGTAAACATGTTTGAATAGGAGTGTTTGTCTTTCAAAACCGACTTGCGAAAATGTCATCTGCTGATGGGTTTTACATCGAGAACTCGCCATCACATAGTTTGCGCAGTATAGTCCGCATACGTTAGAACTAGATTGTTGAAGCTGTTTATTGTTCATTAGGTAGAATGTATTGAGTACCTCTACAAATCCAACGCCATAACTTCTAGGGTCGTTTCCTACTGAATCGAAAAATTCGTACCGTCCGTGTTTGGGAAAATAAAATGTTACCCGGTGTTTCCCTCTTTGATAACTCGTGGATGTGTTTGAAAAGACGAACCTTCCTCTTCGTTTTTTTTTTATTTGGTCCGCTGCGCAGACAGTCACGGGGTTTCAAGAAAGAATACGAGTCAATTGATCACTGTTCATCGTCGCTTAATGTTTAAATTTTGTCCAGTCTACCAACTGCCCGTTTTTTACTCTTGGTTTCTTACGAGCAGAGGTCTCGCCCTTATGCTCTTTTTGTAATCCTGCTAGATCTGACTGCCATTTCAACCGCTTGAGCCACGGGAGAGACCAATTTTATCACGGGGTTTTGTTGTTCCCGCATTTTTATTTTTCTTTTTGCCTTGGATTTTCCATTTCCTTTAGAAGATGGTTTCTTCTACCACTACCGACGATATAACGCGCCATGTAATCGGATTGAACGTAGCACTCGCACAAGTCTTTGAAGTGTTGGTACCATGCATCGTAGTCCGGGATATAAGGCACCCATTTATTCAGTTTCACGTCAAACACTTCTATCGAACCCATTTTTTTCTCCAAATATAACGATGCTTTACCCTTCTTACGTATATTTCATTCGTCATCAGATTCCAGGTCTTCATCGTTTTCTGTCAAGACATGGTCGAGCCAAACACTGGCGATTATATAAGTTTTATGGCTTGCTGGATGGATTCGTCGACATTCATGCCATGCTGTATTCTTAAAGTTTTAGCCGACTGTAGAATCTGCCGCTGAGTAGGATCCTTTTGCAGCTGTGAAAATGAAAATGCTATGTACAAAAATTGAAACACTAGTGTCGTATTTTTGAAACGCCAGATACAAAAATGAAAACGTGGTCTATGGGAAATTACATGTCAATGTACAAAATTCGAAACAGCAATGTCAAAAAATGAAAATGCTATGTACAAAAATCAAAACAGTAATGTCAAAAAATGAAAATGCTATGCACAAAAACTGAAACAGTAATGTCAAAAAAATAAAAATGCTATGTACAAAAATTGAAATACTAGTGTCGTGTTTTTGAAACGCCAGATACAAAAATGAAAACGTGGTCTATGGGAAATTACATGTAAATGTACAAAAATCGAAACAGCAATGTCAAAAAATGAAAATGCTATGTACAAAAATCAAAACAGTAATGTCACAAAAATGAAAATGCTATATACAAAAATTGAAACAGTAATGTCAAAAAATGAAAATGCTATGTACAAAAATTGAAACACTAGTGTCGTGTTTTTGAAACGCCAGTTACAAAAATGAAAACGTGGTTTATGGGAAATTACATGTAAATGTACAAAAATCGAAACAGAAATGTCAAAAAATGAAAATGCTATGTACAAAAATTGAAACAGTAATGTCCAAAAATGAAAATGCTATGTACAAAAATTGAAACACTACTGTCGTGTTTTTGAAACGCCAGTTACAAAAATGAAAACGTGGTCTATGGGAAATTACATGTAAATGTACAAAAATCGAAACAGCAATGTCAAAAAATGAAAATGCTATGTACAAAAATCAAAACAGTTAAGTCAAAAAATGAAAATGCTATGTACAAAAATTGAAACACTAGTGTCGTGTTTTTAAAACGCCAGTTACAAAAATGAAAACGTGGTCTATGGGAAATTACATGTTAATGTACAAAAATCGAAACAGCAATATCAAAAAATGAAAATGCTATGTGCAAAAAAATCGGAACAGTAATGTCAAAAAATGAAAATGCTATGTACAAATATTGAAACACTAAAGTCGTGACTGTATCCCTACTGTATTCTCACTCTATCATATTTGTCTGGATGCTTACTGAATGCTCGGAGACTAAGAACGTAACAATGGGACGACTGAATGTATGTATGTATGTTTGTATGTATGTTTGTATGTATGTGCGTGTGTATGTATGTGTATGTATGTATGTGTGCATATATGTATGAGTGTGTGTGTTTTCTACGTATGTATGTATGTATGTATGTATGTATGTATGTATGTATGTATGTATGTATGTATGTATGTATGTATGTATGCATGTATGTATGTATGTATGTATGTATGTATGTATGTATGTATGTATGTATGTATGTATGTATGTATGTTGTATGTATGTTTGTATGTATGTATGTATGTATGTATGTACGTACGTACGTATGTATGTATGTATGTATGTATGTATGTATGAGTGCGTGTGTGTGGGTATGTGCATGCTTGTGCGTATGTGCGTATGTATGTGTGTATGTATGTGTGTATGTATGTATGTGCGTATGAATGTGCGTGTGAGTGTTATTGCGTGCATGTGAGTATTATTGTGTGTGTGTATGTGTGTGTGTATGTGTGTGTGTACGTGTGTTATATGCGTGTGTATGTGAGAATGTGTGTATGTGTGTGTATGTGCGTGGTTGTGTGTATTGACGAATTGCCGGCTGGATGTGCGATTGTAATGTGTATTTAGCCCTTCACTGATAAGCTCCGGCAATTCGTAGGACCGAGTAATGTTTGTAATATTGCAAGTATTAGCTTTTACTAAAACCTTGGGTCTACGCTTAGCACACATTAATCTGAGTAGTCGAAGGATTGGAAAGTCAAATGACAAAGCTATTCGTGTATAATACTTTTACACGAATAGCTTTGTCATTTGACTTTCCAATCCTTCCAAGCCAGTAAATACGGAAATTTGTATAATAGTTTCGTACATTAACAAAACTACAATCTTTTACTATGAAAACCACTCGTACAAAGAAACGAAAAATCAGTAGGACAGATGCATATGCGTTCTTTTAGTGAAAACAAACAGAAATAGATGTACTGTATTATCGGAGGGAAGTCAACATAATGTGAACCCAGAAAACTTGTTTATTTTGTATGCAAATAGGGTGTGATAAGATTGCGGAATTGTTCCGGTAAATCTCGGTTTTTAATCATTATAACAAAGAAACAAGCCCGTTCGACATTTTTCACATCTCCAAATATGGCGACATTTTTATGAAAATCCATGATATTTTTCTTTTTTATACTGCAAACATAGGTTGTGGGTACCGCCTCTTTGTGGTCTTGGAGCAGAAATAAGAAAAAATAATGTACACCCAGATTTCTCCATTAAAAGTAGGGATTTAGTGGGGTGTTCACGTGATGCGATCGGTGAGTTCATCACCAGTACTTGTATACCTTTCTAATGAGACGTAACGCCATTCTGTAGGAAGTTATAAGCGATTTCACGCACTTTGGTCAAGGTCCGATGATTTCGTCGCGTAGGTCTCCTATACACGACTCGTTTGATACCCAGATCACCCAAATCGGTTCAGGCATAAGGGAAATAGAGCCATTTAAAGATTACCCAAAGGGAGATAATTTGAACCGCCAAGGGAGATACTTCGGCCACAGTTGAATGGTTTCGTCGCGTAGGTCTCCTTTAGACGATTCGTTTGATACCCAGAACACCCAAATCGGTTCAGGCATAAGGGAAATAGAGCCATTTAAAGATTACACAAAGGGAGATAATTTGAACAACCAAGGGAGACAATTAGGCCACAGTTGAATGGTTTGATCGCGTAGGTCTCTTGAGTCGAGTCCAAACACGGTCCCTTTCGAATAAAAAACTAAGGCCGTTTGGTTTTTGCCAACCGTGTAGATCCGGATCAGACGCCGCAAAACATCTGATCAGTGTCTTAGCTTACAGTTCAGCAACAGACACATCTGAAGTGTGGCGTATGATCAGTGATTGCCTTTTTGGATAGCCACAGTCTAAGGTCAACTTGATTTATGTCCGTTGGACACTGAACCTGAGCGGACACAATTATATTTGAGTCATGTCACATTTAAACGTGAATTAGATCAGCCAGCTTATTGAGCCAATCTGGATGATTGTTTTGGGGGATCTACGTGTGAGAGTGGTCTGGTGCGAAAAGCGTATGAGACCGCGTTTATACGCAGGCTGATCGGCCTTATATTGCCGCTAAAGTTTTACCTTTATAGTTTTTTTTTCTGTCGCCGGCCCAATACTCGTATCGCATCGATAAAAAGTCAATATAACCGTGAATGAACCTTCAAGCGCTAACCACTACTAGCAGATGACATTTTTATTTCGGTTTGGGTTTAGCAGTCCTGATAATTCGCGTTATACATGTACCCTTGAGTGTGCGAGTGTTTGAGATTTACGTCCTACCAACAAACATGTACCCTTGACATTAAGAAATAGAACGATTTTCCGTGTTAAGCAGACTTGCGCATTTCAAGCTAAAACCCATTAGCAGATGACATTTTCGCAAGTTGGTTTTGAAAGACAAACACACCTATTCAAACATGTTTACGACAAACGATATAGAAAAAAATCTGATAAAAAATGTCAGATAGCTCAAAACATAGATTGTGGGTACTCGTAAAACGACGCAGTCCTTGTCACATTTTTTATATAAAAGAAAGGAGAGAGAGAGAGAGAGAGAGAGAGAGATAGATAGATAGATAGATAGATAGATAGATAGATAGATAGATAGATAGATAGATAGATAGATAGATAGATAGATAGATAGATAGATAGATAGATAGATACATCTTTTTGCTGATACCCGCCCATCGGGGCTTGAATTAATAGATGCTTCACGCAGAGAGTACTGGAAAAGCGCTTAGCCCAGGAAAAGCGGTGCAAATCGGCCCGTTCATAAATCCTATTTGCAGGGCTTGTCGTTTCATCTCGGGCCCGCAAAACTTGAAGCAACGTCTTTACAGGGTTGCCGGGGACGTTAAACAAACATGCACAGTCCGAATTTTATATCAATAATCTCTCTCGGCTCATCATAAAAATCACCGATTTATCGGCTAGGTATTGTATGAATTTTACGGCGTTCGTAAAAACTCTTAGGCGGGTGCCAAGGCGTTTGTTTTCAATTTTTAGTGCCTCAAACGGAGCAGCTGGGTTTTGGAGAGGCCTTTTGTTTAAATTTTAGTACCTTCTTCGAACAATAGAGATGTGGCAAAGGTCATCCAATATGGCTGACGCGCCGACGCGCCGTGACGTCACCCCGCGCATGCGCAGTCCTTGATGCCAAAGCGCTGCCTATACTACTCCCTTATACCCCTCTTTTATATAGTAAAACCGGGATTATAGGCATGAATAAGAAAAAATATCGCAATTTTTTTATCTTAATTTTTTCTTTTGTATCCGCGGTAAAATTTACACTGTATTTATATCTATATAGACGTGTTTTCTTATGCGCCAAGCCATTTTTATGAAAGTTTTTTTTCTGTAAATGTTAATAACGACTTTTTTTTCTTCTTTCTTTTTTTTCTGGATTCACGACCCTTTCAAAATTGTTTCACTTATTTCGGGCCATCGTTGATAAGAGGTGAGCGAAACCCGAATTACCGAGAAAACCCACATTCCCTTCCGTTGCAGAACTTGGCGTCTGACAAGTTACCAAATCATTGTTCGAACAAGGTGAGAGACGCTGTAATAAAGGGTCAGCGCTCTTACCCGCTAGGCAATGGAGGTCCGTAAATGTCATGCATGGTGTATATTTTTATACAAACTACAGAAGTATGAAATATATATGTATATACAGAAGAGAAATTAGCAAGTGCAAACTGGGCGATGGTAGGATTCGAACTGACGCTGGCAATGGCTGCCGCGCCTAGCCATGCAGGAATTAAAGTCTAACCGACTGCGCCATTACGCTCCTCAAAAAAGGAGTTTTATAGAACAGCGTTTAGCTCATTATTCCTGCATGACCCGTCAGTAGAATTATTAGGTACCGTTGTGCGTTAGCACACTCGGATACATCTGTATGATGGATGCCTGGATTCGATGGATACCGAAGATTGCAAACATTATATTTATAATTTAAGATCTATCAAACTTCAACAGACACCCGGCCCTGGATCATTTATGATGCAAGTAATTGTGAACAAATGTATAGAAAGTAAAGTAGTTTAGGTCGTAGTACGAAAGCGTTAATCCAAAATCGTTAATCCATAGACAAAATGGCAGATATCAATGTTCGGATCATCAGACATGGACTCCAGAAAAGTTTAATCATGCGTCCGCGGATATTAAGCATTACTTGGTAAGCAAGCTTCGCCCACCATGCCCATCGACCCGAACGAAGAAAAGGTGTAAATGCCGAGAAGGGTATGTCCGAGATTTGGAAGTCTTCCTATGGCTTTACATTGGCAAACATATCAGAAATAATTCTGGAAATGGCCACATTGTACGGATCCACAAGATCATGGTGCCTCCCATAGAAATTACAAACTGGGCGGTGGTAGGACTCAAGCTGAGGCTGACAGTGGCTGCCGCGTCTAGTCAGCACAGGAATAACGGTATAACCGACTGCACCACAATAGTGTTTAGCTCATTTTCCTGCATGACCGGGCAGATAGAGTTACCAGGTACCGTTGAGCGTTAGCGCACTCGGATAAATCAATATGATGGATGCCTGGATCCTATGGATACCGAAGATTGCAAATATTATATTTATAATTTAAGATCTATCAAACGTCAACAGAAATCCGGCCCTGGACCATTTCTGATGCAAGTAATTCTGAAAAAATGTACAGCAGAGAAATAAGAAAGTACAAACTGGGGGTGGTAGGATTCGAACTCATGCTGGCAATGGCTGCCGCGCCTAACCATACGGACATAGCTGTCTAACCGACTGCGCCACTATGCTCCCTGACGTTATAGTGTCATAGAACAATGTTTAGCTCATTTCTCCTGCATGGCACGTTAGATAGAATTACTAGGTACAGTTGTGCGTTAGCACACTCGCATAAATCTATATGATGGATGCCTGGATACTATGGATCCTGAAGGTTGCAAATATTATATTTTTTAATGTAAGATCTATCAAACGTCAACAGACATCCGGCCCTGGATCAGACATCCGACCTCTTAGTGTAGAGAGTGGGCTGCGCTCCCTGGATCTTTCTTTTATTTTTTCAACAGACATCCCGCCCTGGATCATTTCTGAGGCAAGTAATTCCGAAAACAAATGTATAGTAGAGAAATAAGAAAGTACAAACACGGCGGTGGTAGAATTCGACCACGCTGGCAATGCCATGCGGGAGTAACGGTCTAACAGACTGCATCACTTCATTCCTCAGAACAGGAGTGTCATAGAACAGTGTTTAGCCCTTTTTTTCTTGTATGACCCGCTAGATAGAATGACAAGGTACCGTTATGCGTTAGCACACTCGGATAAATCTATAGAATGGATGCCTGGATCCTATCAAACTTCAACAGACATCCAGCCTTGGATCATTTCTGATGCAAGTAATTCTGAAAAAAAATGTATAGTAGCAAAGGAGAAAACTTGGCGATGGTGGGATTCGAACTCACGCTGGCAATGGCTGCCGTGCCTACGCTTCTCAAAAAAGGAGGTTCATAGAACAGTGTTAAGCCTATATATATATATATATATATATATATATATATATATATATATATATATATATATACTATATATATATATATATATATATATATATATATATATATATATATATATATATATATATATATATATAGAAATTGGTCATGAGGTCGTGTCTAAACCGAGATAAGTGGCGCAAAATTTTAACCGAGATATGAGGCATATATACTATATATATATAAAGCCCCACATTGCAATTTATATATGTCGCCCCACAAACATAATGTTCACGAAAATGTAAATCCTTCGTTTTATGTGTTTTGTTTAGTTCCATTACGCAAGCCCGATATCGTTGATCTCTATATCTATACATTTTTTACCTAGTTAAGTGGTAGAAAATGTTAACCCAGATATGAGGCATATATATATTAAACATATATAGAGCCCCACAATACCAACCCAGATATGAGGCATGTATATATTATACATATATAAAGCCCCACAATACCCTTTATATATGTCGCCCCACAAACATTACGTTCATGAAAAATACAAAAAATCCTTGTTTTTATTCGTCTTCTCTAGTGCCATACATCCGCGAATTTCGTAAACGTGTATGCCTCTACGTTACGTTGTTCGGAGTAAAGCCTCAGTCTCACCGCTACGTAGTGAGGACTATGCTTTACTACATGTACATTAATTTTGCGCCGTTTTGTAGGGAAGCGATACCAAGCAATAACTGAAAAAAAAAACCTGAAACGTTATAAAACGTAGAATAAAACGTAGGAAATATATTAAGGCGTAGGAATCCGATTGTTATGCGTATTATCGCGCTATACTGCTTTTTACGTTTTTATACGTATTGGCGTTTTAGTGCGTTTCTTTTCGTACGGGTTTTTGCAAGGTATACGCTGCGCTAAGAATTTTAAAGCAAACGCAGTTGGGTCACATATTTAGCCATATACATGTATAACCGTGTGCACTATGCTCGAAATAGCAATTTTGTGGGAAAGTTACTGTCCTGTTGGCTATCCGCTAGATTTCATGATCAATCTCACCGAAAGAATGTTGCCGACCCCAGCAGGTATCGAACCTGCGTCCTCCTGATCAGCAGTCAGACGTGCGTACGACTGAGCTATAGAGGCCGTCGAATACTTTTGTATCACAAAAATTAATCCTGCCCGCGCCCATCAGGCCTGACGAAATAGATGGGCTGCATGATGCTTCAAAGCAGAGCTGAAACCGACCCGCAAACGAGTACTGGTAAGCGGCTTAGATAATCTAAGCCTGCCCAGGCAATGCGGTGCGAGTCGGACCGTCCATGCTTAGACACATTATGGGTTTCATTGGGTGGCACGGCTTGAGATGTCATTTCATCTCAATGTCGGGTTAAAGTCCCACAAAATTGGACGCAAGGTCTCCAAAATGACCTTTACAGTGCTGAGGGGGACAAACAAAATCTCAACAATTAAATTCAATTTTGGTCGATTGTTTGTCAAACGACCCGAAGTTATAATGGGTATTAGGTTTTCTTTGCTAAAGTCCACGTGGTTTTAACAAATTTATAGGAAAATAGCCGCGTTGAGGTCAGAGTGTTATCTATAGAATTTGGACTGGAATCAAGTGTTGTCTATGACAAACAGTGTAGACACAGATCAGACGCCGTTGAACGTGATGTCTGATCATGGTCTACCGTGTTTGCTTACGTACGCGATATCGTATCAGGGTCTATACAAATATCTTACAATGCAGGTCTGTAAAAGTTAGTGTTGACGGGGACGTTAAACTTTAAATCAAACAAGTAAAACTGTAAAAGTTAAGCGAAATGTCAACAGTTTACTTACCGTTCAGGATCATTTTCCAACCTAGACTCAGATACAAGTGCTTCAGTGCTTTGATTTATAAAAGCTTGATATTTTTCATTATTTCGGCTGCAAATGTAGATTGCGGGTGCTCGTTAGAATCATCCGCAATGGTTCAGTGGTAGTTTTTTACGAATGTAGGAAAAAAAGTCACAGGGGGGGGAAAGTTTGGGAAAAACAGTCACGGAAAAACAAGTCACAAAATTTGTTTGAATAATGTTTTCATTAGTGTTATGTGAGTAGCTTACTGAAAAGCATGATTCAAAATTAAGTGTTGACAACGACGAACAACTACAGGCAACGGAGTATTCCATCCTTGTTGATCCCTTAGAGTCTTCACATTTCTGTATTACGCCCGTGCCACTGCTAAAATGTCATCTTTCATGTCAGATATAACATAAGTTAGATGGAAACTTTTGACAGTCTTTGTTATTTTAGCCTAACTAGAGCTGTCAGTGAAACTGACTAGGGCCCCGGCAGCGCTATCAGAGGAGTAGGAAAATTTGTGGACGGACAGACGGACAGACAGACAGACAGACAGACAGACGGACGGACAGAGTGATTACTATAGGGCACCCACACTTTCAGTGCGGGGCCCTAAATATAGACTATGGGTCGTTGTTAGGACAGCCTCAATGGGGTGGTGCAATCTATGTTTTTGAACCGAAAATAAGGCATATAATGACTGTTATGTGTTATATGAGGTTCTTATTGATGAGTCCGAATCCAGAATATTGGCAATGACTAACGAGGACTGACCACGGAGTTTCCCATCTTTTAAGACACTTAAGGAGTAGTACTTAAGAGTCTTTACATTACAATTACATAACGAAAACAGGCCTATATAATTTTAAACCCCCTTGAACCCCACTTTTATATAGTAAAACTGGGGTTTACAGGGGTAAACCTTATTTTTCTTATTCCTGCTCTATAGATTGTGGGTACTCGTTAGAACCGCTCGATGAGTCGGTGCTAACGAGTGCCCACAATCTATATTTTGAGCAGAAATAAGAAAAATATCACAATTTTTCATCTTGAACTTTTTATTTTTTCGGCGATAAAGGTGGCAATGTATTTGTATAGGCGTGTTTGCGTAATGATACGCCCGTGAGATTAAACTTAGCTAGAAGTAGCATTTTTCGGATGAACGCATTTTTTCTTATTTCTGTCACAAATATACATCGTGGGTGCTGAATCAAACCGGCTCAGTTAGATGCTTCTAACAGGTACCCGCAATCTATATTTATAAGCAAAAATGAGGACTGTAATGGATAATCCGTAAACCCCATTTTTCTATATATAGGTTTGGGTTTACCGGGGTATACGCAACAAATTAGGTAGACAGGACCAATATTCACACCTTTGAGCAAGTTATATAAACACTGAACTAATTGACAATAACCAACCATCTTTAACATGGCATCAGAAAAAAAGATTAATGTACAATCTTTTATTAGTGGATTTTTTTTCTATATTTTTTATTTGTGAATTTTTTTCCGTGATTTTTTTTCCTGTGACCAGTTTTTACTACATCATATTAACTTGCCTGTGCATCGAATAACCTTGTAAAAATGATCTTATTTTAATCAAACATTATTTGCGAAATTAAATTTTCTTTTGTAGTTTTATATATTAATTATTTTCATTTTTTTTTATTTATTATTTTTTTTTTTTGTATTTATTTTTATGTATTTGGAGACAGTATAAAAAAGTCCTGGAAATGCATGTTCTACACTTATTACATCCAGCAAAGACACATATCAGCCTAAAAATCTGGGTTGTCTGATCGGAGTCCTCACTAGGTGCACGAAGAAACAATTGGTCCTACTAAGCATGCCCAAGGAAATTGGTGTGAGTCAGACCGTCCAGTGCATGTTAGCCTTTTGGTTTCATTTGACGGCAGGGCTTGAGCTTTGTCGGGTAAAAGTCCTACAACATTGAAAGGAACGTCTCCAAAATGACCCTTTTAGAGTTTACGGGGACGTTCAATCTCAATTTAGTAAAAAAATAAACAAAATAAAAAAAAAAAAGAAAAAAAAAAAATACCCATAAGGCGCATCGCGAATGTAGACCTTGCTGTGTTCAGGCTGATTAGTGATGATTATCGTCGATAAAGCAGGTGTCAATTTCGTAATCGTGTGTATAACGAGCGTTGCTGAGGTTTTGACACTTACCGCAAACGTGTCATGCTATAATTCTTTCCTATCAATCGACCTTTTGTGTATTTTGAGTTTTACGTCCCATCAACAGCTAAGATCATACGGAGACAAGACTATTCCGAACGTCTCGAACACGCGACGCAGACAATGACCTTTGCACTAAGGCATTAAACTGTATATTACAATGCAAAATGCTTCTTGTTTTTTTTGTTGTTGTTTTTTTTTCATAAACCTGATGCATTTGTTTTGGCTAAAGCATTTATCCAAAGCAAATACATGAGTGAGCACACACATTCAATGATGTTTTAACTTTCATTCTGTTCTTACTGATTTTGTTTTATTGTTTTAATTTTCTTGTCTTCTTTTCTGGTTTTAATCCTCGTAAATATCGGACAGGAAATGTCCCTTCTTGTGTCGGGGTTGGCGATGCTGTTCGGAAAGAAAGGCACTGGAAAAGGCTAATGGAAATAAAGTCACAGATAAAACTTAAAAAAAGTCACAAATAGAAAAAATAGAAATCATCCATTTTCAAAATATATAATGAGTAAATAAAAGTAACGTCAACACCTGCAAACCCGACATTTCCCGGTGTCAAACCGTTTGGCCTAAAGATACCAAGAAAACCTGAATTGGAAATTGTTGCCTATTTATCACTATTTATTCACTCTGCTGCATCTTCTTACAAAATTTTTTTAAAAATACTTTTTTTTTGGCAAAGAGTAAACAGTGTAGACCCAGATCAGATTGCTTCACGAAGAGGAGCAAAAATATGAAAAAAATACGAATACCCCCTGTAAGCCCTACTTTTTATGCCCCCGCCTTTCGAAAAATGGTGGAAGGGCATACAGCATTGCCACTGTCCGTCAGTCCGTTCGTCCGTCCGAAACTTAAACGAAGTTGGTTGGTTGATTTGTGGTTTAACGTCCCCGTCAACACTGTAAAGGTCATTTTGGAGACGTTGCTTCCAATTTTGTGGGACTTTTACCCGACATTGAGATGAAATGGCATCTCAAGACCTGTCGCCCAATGAAACGAATAGGGTTTATTAGCATGGGCGGTCCGCATCGCACCGCGCTTCCTGGACAGGCTTAGATCCTCTAAGCGGTTAACCAGTAGTAGTGTGTGGGCCGAATTCAGCTCTGCGTGGAAGCATCATGCATCCAATAGATTTCTTCAAGCCCCTATGGGCGGGTGCCGGCTTAAACGAAGTCAATAACTTATTTATGGATGGATTTTGAAATTACTTTGTAGAATTGTTAATTATTATGAGACGATGTGTCACGTGCAAGACACAGGTCAGTACCGCCAAGGTCAAGGACATACTTAGAGGTCAAAGTTCCAAAAAGGGTCCGAAACTTATACGCAGTCAATAACTTTCTTATTCTGGATGGATTTTGAAATTACTTGGCAGAAATGTTGGGCATCATGAGACAATCTGTCTGACACAAAACCAAGGTCCTTACCGCCAAGGTCAATGTCATACTTAGAGGTCAAATGTGGAAAAAAGTGTCCAAAACTTAAACACCGTCAATAAATTTCTATGGTTTAATACGAACATAGGCATATTTTCACGCGGGGGCATCCGTGTCCTTTGGACGCATTTCTAGTCTCTTCATAAAATGGGGGTTAGAGGGGTGTTCATTGCTCGGACTTGTTAACATTATGAATGGTTGTGATTATCACCAACAATTCTAAGAAAAACAAAATAAAAACCATTTCTGTGACTTTTCTTCCATTATTTATTTCCTACCCAAACCTGTGACTTTTTTCCGTTACTTTTTTCTTGTGCCTTTCGCTCCTTTATTCCTTCCTGCTGCATAATAAACGTAGATTGTCGCTGCATATACATGAGCTGTGAAAAGCGGGATTTTCAAAATTACAACATGACGGTTCATCATCATCGTCGTCCTCGTGGCCGTTATGGTCGTCGTCATCATCATAATGCTATATGACGACATTCCACAAAAAGCAGTCTCACTTAAATCCATGTTTCAGATGTATCAGGAACAAATTACCTCAGAACTATAACGCAGCCAGAATTGTTGCTCTTGTTCACACTTGATTTGTAAACTTTATCCAGTTCACGTACTGAACCCCTCACAAACCCACTTTATGAAGGCAAAATGAGTTTTGCAATGTTATTTATTTTTATTCATGCTGCTGTCACATATACATCCGAGTCAACACTATTTAGGTCATTTTGGAGACTTTGTTTCCGATTATGTTGAAATTTTTAACATCCCAAAGAAACCGCAGGGGTTTAAGGCTCGGTCAGATTCGCACCAATATGTCTGGGCAGGCTTTGACCTTCTACGCGGTTTACGAAAACTCGAATGTTCAGTCGGTTTCAGCTCTGAGCAGTCCAGTCTTAATCTATTTCTTCCAGCTCCAATGGGTGGGGTGAGGACACATGAGAAACTATGTTTTGAGCAGAAATAAGAACGAAGTATGTTAACGTAGTGCGAGTATCGCAGGCGACGATATTTTAACACAGACGTTTAAATTACGAGGGTAGGTTGAAAAGTTCTGAGCCTAACCAAGAAGCAGGCATCGAACAGCCATGAAATTTTGTATTCATTAAATCCAAACCTTTATTACTTGATTTGACTCAAATGAGTTCAAGTTTACCTGCAATAACGTAGAAATTCTAGACTTTGAAAATTGATACTAGCACGTTTTTGAGAAAATGGACAAAATCTGGCATCGTGGTGTCATCAAGTACCTCCATAAAAGTGGGTTAGCTCCTAAGGGCATTCATGCCGATATGGTTGCTACATTAGGGGATGATGCTCCTTCGTATGCAACCGTGAAAAGGTGGGCAGCAAATTTTAAGATGGCAAGGACAGCCTTGAAGATGATGACTGGTGTGGACGACCCACAACGGCAACAACTGAGGAAACCATCAGCCAAGTGCACAGGGCCGTGATGGATGACAGGCGTTTAACTGTGAATCAGTTAGCTAACACTGTTGGCATCTCCCGTGAACTAGTAGAGAACATTCTACACAGTGAATTAGGAATGTCGAAGGTTTCCGCCAGATGGGTGCCACGGCCTTTGACGCCTGACCAAAAGTTGACCAAACTGAACCTGTCACAAGACAACTTGGCTATTTTTGAAGCAGACCAAGATGGTTTTCTTGACCGTTTTGTCACTCAGGATGAGTGTTGGGTTCATCACTTTGAGCCACAGACCAAAAGACAATCCATGCAATGGAAGCGACCTGGCTCACCCCCTCAAAGGAAGGCAAAGGTCGTCTCCTCTGCAGGGAAGGTGATGGCATCAGTGTTCTTGGATGCCAAGGGCATAATATTCGTAGATTCATTTCAAAAGGGCAGAACAATTAATGGGGAGTATTATGCAGATCTGCTAAAACAATTGCGAAAAGCAATTAAGGCTAAACGACCCGGAAAATTGACATAAGGGGTCTTGTTCCATCAGAACAATGCGCCTGCTCATAAATCGGTTGTCGCAATGGCTGTTGCGCATGACTGTGGCTTCACACTTGTCGACCACCCTCCGTATTCACCTGATCTAGCTCAATCAGATTAGTTCCTGTTTTCAAACATGAAAAAGCACTTGGCTTGGCAGCATTATCGGTCAGACGAGGAGGTGATAGCTGCTGTGGAGGAGTTTTTCAGGGACCAAGATGCGACCTTCTATACCACTGGGATCCAAGGACTCCAGCATCGCTGGAGGAAGTGTGTGACAGGAAGGGAGACTTTCAGCATGGACAAACCATTGGATCATGGTCAGGCTCAGAACTTTTCTGCCTACCCTCGTATCAAGTACCAAGTCCGTGTAATAACTTCTCTTGTAGACCCCACTTCATATGAAAACTAGGTCTCACACAGATGCATTTTTTCATTATTTAATTCGATAACACAAACGTATGTTAAAAAGAGGATATTACACGAGTGGTCATTTCATATGAAATTTATAAACGAGCCTTTGGCGAGTTTCATACATTTCATATGAAATGACCGCTCATGTAAGGTTCTTTTTATCATATGGACACTTTAAATTGGATTTCATCGCCCTTAAATTTGACAAAAAAATCCACATAAATGCATGGCTGACATGGACGTCGTCCTGGCGTTACCGCTAAAGCGTTACCGCTAAAGTGTTATTTCACGTGTGGTCATACGATTTTTATTACACGACGTTATCCACTGCTTATCAACTTCGTCAAAGGATAAAAAGAGGATCTTACATGAATGTTCATGTATTATTGAATTTATTAAATGAATTGAGAAAAGGGATAAAATGCGAGGCTTGCCGAGCATTTATCCCTTTTCCTCAACGAGTTTAATGAATTCAGTAATACATGAGCACGAATGCACGCTTCTATTTATCATATGCCATTTAAAACGCATTTTATTCACGATTGTTTTACAAAG
Source organism: Lucinisca nassula (assembly GCA_963580285.1). Taxonomy (NCBI): domain Eukaryota; kingdom Metazoa; phylum Mollusca; class Bivalvia; order Lucinida; family Lucinidae; genus Lucinisca; species Lucinisca nassula. Next base: position 183,502,498 of record OY757013.1, read on the forward strand.
ATATGACTATTCAGCTACTAGTAAACGCGACGTCGTCAAGGACGTCGTACATGCAACGTAACGGGGCGCATCTTACTAATTTGCATATTTACTCGTAATCCACTAGTGGATTACGGAATTTATTACATGGCGTTATTACACTCTTAGACGCGACGTCATATGATAAATACAGATCATTCATTCTCCTATTCGAAATATAGAATTTATAAACCTCTGGGGGTAAACCAATCCGATAAAGAAACGAGTGCGAAGCACGAGTTTCTTTACCGGATTGTTTTACCTCCAGATGTTTAAAAATCCCATATTTAAAACAGGAAAAATGAACAATGTGTATTTTACATGCACTTCCATAGACTTTTAGGACAGTTTGGATCTTGAATTTTGGATCTGAATTCCCGTTCAATTGACTGTTTACAGCTCAGGTTAACGGTTCAATCAGCATAGTGTTACAGAAGCTGGGAGGGAAAAAACTGGATGGACGCCAGTTTGAAAACGCTTTATACAGTTTTGAACCAAAAAAGAAGAAACAAAGCCCCCGCCCATCGGGATTTGAAGAAATCGATTGGCTGCATGATGCTTCCACGCAGAGCTAAAACCAGTCCGCCGAGGAGTACTGGTAAGCCGCTTTGAGGATCTAAGCCTGCCCGGGCAAAGTGCTGCGAGTGTCGGACCGTCCATGCTTGTAAACCCTATTAGTTTCATAGGGCGACAGGGCTTGAGATGTCATTTCATCTCAATGTCGGGAAAAAGTCCCACACAATTTGAAGCAACGTCTCATAAATGACCTTTAAAGTGTTGACGGAGACGTTAAACCTCCAACCAAACAAATAAAAAAGGGGTTTAGTAATACAACAAATTAATTGTGAGATCAAACATCCTATTCAATGACCATATCCCTGTTTTCTTTTTTTCAGCGTTGCATCCGACTCAAACGCCACGTATTATGAACGTATGTTGATATCGTTTCAGACGTCATTGCAATGACGCAATGAATAACGTCGACGGGACTGAAACTTTCCCGCGTTTGTATATACCGATTTCACCGTAAAAGCGGTATTTTGTATCTTTCATATAAAGTAGTTCCAGCTAAAGGGCTCAGAGGAAATATTTCTTCTTAGCAAAGTTAAGTCATCATGGTAGAAATCATAGTATAGGGCCAATCTCTCTGTTATGCATGTAATATACTGATTTATCATTTGACGTTGCGTTTAAGAATGCAAGGTACCTAAAAGTTTCCAAGACTCTTTCTAGACTGTCTGTGTCGTACCTGGTCGCAAACTGCAACAACAGGTTTTCACAAGGGTTTTCTTTATTAATAATGTTAACTAGTCCGTGAAATGAATACCCTCTAAACCCCACTTTATGTAGAGAAAACGGGGCTTTACAGGGGTATACACTATCTTGCTTATTTCTGCTCCAAGACATAGGTTGCGGGTATTCGTTACAATCGCCTCAATGAGGCGGTTCTAACGAGCATCACAACCTGTGTTCTGAGTATAATTAAGGCGTAACTATACCACATGTAGTGACACAGAGGCCTTTCTGATATTTAATCATCAGTTCATCAGTGTGTCTCAGCCCAAAAGTTCTGAAACCGAAACGGATGATGGACAAGACCCGGCAAACACAGGACCTCCCCCCCCCCCCCCCACCCTTTGAGCGTACCTCATGAGACAGGTCAACTGGAGGCATCATGCAAGAGACGCCTACCCTAGGACATATAGGCGTCCCCCACCGAGCCAACATCAGCAAACATGGCCCACACTCCACGAAGTCCGGGGCATCAGGAAGGAGATGTCCAAAGTAGCGACACTTGCAAAAAAGTGGCAACCAAATCCGTTAAGATACATGTCTCACCTGACAAGTCTTAGTTTTAGAAAAATTAGAATTTTATTCAGCAAAAAGAAATAAAAGTATAACAATAATATAGTTATTTAAATCAGTATTTGAGTTCTGACGTCAGCACCGCATTCAATCTCAACACTAAGGAACTGATACAGAGCTGATGATACCATCGGGGACGAACGAATCATCCACCAGCAGAGATACCGACCCGCTGGTTGCAATTAAGGCGTAATAAGAAACATATAACAAATAAAGTAGCCTTTTTAGAGGAATGAAAGAATGCACTAGCTCACACGTGTACATTATCGTAATGGACTGACTGTGCTTTCTTGAAGTCTTCAACTTCTGCAAAAAGGTTTGATCACATGATAATGAATACCTTGTTTGGTTTGGTTTGGAATGCATTCGAGGCTGCCAGTTTATCCAATGTTGAAGTTTTATTTTAGAAATAAAGGTAATGGTTGATTTGTAAACTTTCGTACAGTAACACCAAACCAAATTGCACATGACTCTTTTTCTATAGTATGTGTTCAACAACCGATCAGTCTCATACGGAACCCTGGAAGGGACAAGCAATTTATTTAATATGTTGTGTGCACACGATATAATCTTGTTTGCACAACATAGATCTTGTGTGGACAACATAAAATATTGTGCACACAACTTATTATCTTGTTCGCACAAGATATTATCTTGTAATCACAAGTTATTATCTTGTTCGCCTATTATCTTGTTTTCACAACATAGATCTTGTGCATAAAACATAATATCTAGTGCGTTCAAGAAATTATCTTGTTCGCACAACTTAATATCTTGTGTGGACAACATACTATCGCACTAGATATTATCTTGTGCTCACAAGTTATTAAATTGTTCGCATATTATCTTGTTTGTACAACATAGATCTTGTGCAGACAACATAATAGCTCGTGCGTACGAGATATTGTCTTGTTCGCACAACTTAGTTAGCACAATTTAATGAGGCGCATAAGATACTATGTTGTCCGCACAAGATCTATGTTGTGTAAACAAGATAATATACTGTGCGAACAAGGTAGTATACTGTGCGCACATGATATTTAGTTGTGGGGATAACATATTATCTTGTGGGCACAAGATAATATCTAGTTCGCACAACTTAATATCCTGTTCGCTAAACATATTAAAAGAAATACATGTCTCTTCCCAGGTTACGTAGTCTGAGGTACTAGTCCATACATATAATTGGAAACTTAAATACAATAAAATTTGACAAAACAAAATGGAGGAAAATGAGCAATAAGTGTAAGACTTGAGTAGTTGCCCAATATTCGCATCAATATCTAGAAAAATATATATATATATATAGCTTGGATCACCTTGGCAAAATAGCCTCTAACCCTTATCCTGCGGAAAATGACAACCTCTATCTTGAAAACAGTGCATTATCCAGATCAGATGGCTTTCGAAGTTGCCATCTGATCAAGATCTCCTGGTACCCATACAACACATAGCAAAGCCTTTTCGGACTACATGAATGCACTGGCTGATCTGAGCTGCATACACTCAAAAACATTTTCACATAGCGCAGTCCGAAACGTTCCCGTCAACACTATTTAGGTTATTTTGGAGGGGCTGCTTCCTATTTTGGGGGTCTTTTACCAGACATTGTGATGGAATTACATCTCGAGCCCTGCCACCCAGTGAAACCTACATGGTTTTTATTGATGGAACAGTCCGACTCACACAACTTTGCCTTAGACCTTCTAAGAGGTTTACCAGTACTCATGTGCGGTCGGGTTCAGCTCTGCGTGGAAGCATCATGCAGCCCAATCTATTTCTCGAAGCCCCGATGTGCGGGGACCAAGTCCGAATACGTAAAAAAGTGCGGTTTTCGTTAACTAGTATAAATGGCACAAAATATAAAACCAGTGACCCAGCAGACTGCCGTGTTCATTACTTAAAGATCCATGCAAGGCAAATCCTTGTTGATCTGATTTTGAAAAGAGCAACATTTGTTTGTGCTGAGATTTTACGTCCCCGTCAACACTATTTAGGTCATTTTGGAGACGTTGCTTCTGATTGTGAAGGACTTTTACCCGTCAATAGATAAAATGACTTCTCAAGCCCTGCCACCAAATGCTACCAAAATGGTTTATATGTATAGACGGTCCGACTCCCACCACTTTGTGGTTTACCAGTACGGTCTGTTTAAGCTCGACGTGGAAGCACCGTGCAGCCCAATCTATTTCTCCAAGCCTCGATGGGCGGGGAAGTAAATTAGAGTAGAAGTAGCAGTGGTAGTGGTAGGAGTAGTAGCAGCAGCAGCCCTACCACTCAAAGAAACCGTTGGGGTTTAAAGAGCGGTCTGACTCGCACCACTTTTTCTGGGCAGGCTTAGTCGTGAGCCGTTTCTCAGCAGTTTCAGCTCTGCGCGGAAGCAACAGAAGCCGAATCTAATAAAGAACATGCTGAACGATACATTGATTTTTATGAGTGCTGACGCAGATCAACATAGAAAACTCGCGTAAAATACATTATAAACCTAACTTTGTTGTAGAATAAAGTAGGTCTCTTGCCAAGAACTGTCCCCCCCCCTCACCCAAAATAAAAACTGCACTCCGATATGATAACACCCTTATGAAACGTAAATCGGAGTTTACAAGTGTTAACTTGTCAAAACCTTTACATAAGGAAGGTGTTTTTGCCTTCTTTAAAGGAGAAGTGACGCCTTAAAGTCCCCATCGAATGAGGGTGACGGTTTTTAAATGCTATTCGCACCATCGTTTAATCGTTTAATACACTGTAAAAAATGCCTTAATAATAAATTGAAGGTATGGCTAATTTGTTTTAATGATATCTTTGTCATATAATTTGGCCATTAAGTAAAGGAACTTAATTCCTTCCAAAATGTTTTGAATATCCAGGTGGGCTAAAACAGACGCTGTTTCATTCCTTTCTGGTATATCTGCTTCATCTCTCTAAACACCACATTACATAGAGCAAACTGGGATTTATAGGGGTATTCACTATTTTGCTTATTTCGGCTCCAGGACATAGGTTGTGGGTACTCGTTATCGCCGCCTCAATGAGGCGGTTCTAGCGCGCACGCACAACCCATGTTTTCGAGTTAAAATAAGAAAACAAGAGCTGTCACTGTAAGCGACCAATGCGCCCCGCGGGGACAATTTTTATGTCGGTTAAAGTTTTTGTGACGGACAGACAAACAGACAGACAGGGCAAAAACTATATGCCCCCGAGAATCTCAGTCGTGGGGGGGGGGGGGGGGCAAAAATATCACAAATTTCCCTCAGAAATATTAACATTTTAGAGAAATGAAAGAGAGCTCTTCTATTTCACACAGATGTGTTATCGTTATGTCTGAACAATTAGCAATGTGCATTCCTACAATAATTACACTTTGAGCGGATATGAGTAAAACTGAATATCGTTTGTTTGTTTGATTTGAGGTTTAACGTCCCCGTCAACACTGTATAGGTCATTTTGAAGACGTTACTTCCAATTGTGTGGGATTTCACCCGACCGTACGTTGAGATGAAAGACATCTCAAGCCCTGTCGCCCAATGAAGCCAATAGGGTTTATACGCGCTTTGCCTGGGCAGGCTTAGAACCTCTAAGCGGTTTTCCAGTATTAATGTGCAGTCAGTTACCGCTCTGCGTGGAAGCATCATGCAGTCCATCTATTTCTTCAAGTCCGGATGGGCGGGGGTCGAAATTGAATATCGTGAAAAATAACTAAATAATGCATTTCAAACAATGAAAGTCTTACAGACCCGGTACTCAATTATAAGCATGTTAGTTAAATGACCCTACTGTCCAGCGGAGGATCACTACTGGTGAGATTAGACCATAGATAATTTGACCAGCAGGAAAAGCAGCATAAACTCCTTAGGTTGGAGACGATTTATGATCGGAGAAAAGCAATCGTTAAAAGCCTTTATTGAGTGTGCAAATTGTATGGCCATTGAAATTGATAATGCTTAATTTTCATTGTAAACAATATCTCAGCAGTTATTGTGTACCCATAAGTTTGGAGTGGTCCATTTCCAATTATAGGGGTGTCAGGGTTGTATTTGTGTGTAGAAAGTTTAACAAAAATGTAAGTACGTTAAGCAAAGAGTGTAGACTGAGATCAGACGCCGCGTTGTGTGGCATCTGATCTGGTTCCACACTGTTTGCAAATGACCTAAAAAGGACCGCTAGTCATACATGCGTTAAAGTTTTATATTTCTTCCAAAATTTCTAGTTTAAGGAGAGTAGTTAAATTGTTGCGGAAAGTGTTCATTTGCTTTCCGAAAAGTTCATAAAAACTGAACAGTCATAGAGTGGTCAAGAATATTCTTACCACTTTTATACCAAGAATGTATATACGGGGGTGTGCGTGTCTTTCCGTTTGCAGAAACATAAGTAAGGCGATTCTGACAATATCCGAACAGTTCTAAAGGTGATCTTAATGATTAAATTTTGCTACAGAATAGAACAGAATATATTTTATTTGGTACTGTAGGTCTCCGGACCATAATACAACATATACACACAAACCGACCACAGAGTTACTTTGTTTACGGAAAAGTGACCCAAAATGAGTTGAAAATGAGATTCGCCTTAGTTAATTAAGTTCTTTTTTTTTGTGGGAGTAGGGGTGCGTTACGGCCCTTCAAGATTGTTTTAAATAATAATAAAAAACAAAAATAACAAGAATTTCACCACAGGCTATGTTCAGTCTGAGATAGTAGTTCTTGAGAAGTGGACTTGAACATTTGGGTTAGCGCAAATGTTGAGGGATTGTCCAACGGACGAACGAACGGACGGAAAACCGGTCTCCTTTGTCGCGCCCTGCCAATAGCAGGTGCTTGAGAGAAAAAAAAAAAAAAAAAAAAGAAAGAAAAGTTTAAGTTCAATTTCATAGATTTGCACTGCCATCACGAACATGCCTATATAATTTTGACCCCATTAACCAATTTTTTTTTATATAATAAAACTGAGGTTTACAGGGGTAAATATTCTTTTTCTAATTTCTTAGATTGTGGATACTCCTTAGAACTGCCTCGTCGATGCGGTTCTAATGATTACCCACAATCTATGTTTTGAGACGAAATATCGGATTTTTAGCTCACCAGAGCCGAAGGCTCCGGGGGAGCTTATAGGATAGGCATTTGTCCGTCGTCGTCGTCGTCGTCGGCGTCTGCGTCGTCGTCAACACTTTCAAACGACATCTCCTCTGAAGCCACTGGGCCGATTCAGCCCAAATTTCATCTGTAGCATCCTTGGGTTGGGGGATTGAAAGTTTGTGTTTTTTATGAAATTCGGCTCATTGGTTTGGTTGCTATGGCAACTTAGAGTTTCCATAGACTTAAAATGGGGAAAATTGAAAAATGGCATTTACTGCCAAGCCACTGCAGATATTTTGACAAAACTTTCATAGAAATATTTCTTAGGCAATCTACTATCTGCCATATGATTTTAGGCCTACTGCTCATTTGTATTGGTTGCCATGGAAACCAAAATGAAAAAATAGAAAAAAAAAATACTTAAAAAATCATCTCCTCAGAAACCGTATGCTCTATGAGACTGAAAGTTTATGGAAATATTCACCATATTTGCCTTTACAGGTTTTGTGTTTTTTATGAAATTCGGCTCTTTAGTTTGGTTGCTATGGCAACTTAGATTTTCCATAGACTTATAATGGGGAAAATTGAAAAATGGCATTAACTACAAAGCCTTTGCAGATATTTTGACAAAACTTTCATAGAAATGGTCCTTTAGTAAACTTCTCTCAGCCATATGCTTTTATGTCAACCTGGGGGTCCAGTAGGTTGTGCCGGGGCCATGCCCCGCCCCCAGTACTTCATAAAATGACTGATATCTCAGAAACCTTACAGATCCCCACCCCTAAACCATATATATTCTTGTTCCTATTGATAAGACGCATTCAGTGACACCAACCTGGAGGTCCTCCGGGATGTGCCGACGCCATTCCCCACCCCCTCCACTTCATAAAAGGCCCAATATCTCGGAAACCATTCAGATCCCCACCCCTGAACCCTATATACTCTTGTTCCTTATGATAAGACGCATTCAGTGACATCAAACTGGGGGTCCCCCGGGATGCGCCGGGGCCATGTACCGCCCCTCCATTTCATAAAAGGCCCAATATCTCGGAAACCTTACAGATCCCCACCCCTACACCATATATATTCTTGCTCCTTATGATAAGACGCATTCATTGACCCCAAATTGGGGGTCTTCCGGGGTGCGCCGGAGCCATGCTCCACCCCTTCACTTCACAAAAGGCCATATATCTCAGAAACTGTTCAGATCCCCACCCCTAAACCATATATGTTCTTGTTCATTATGATGAGACACATTCAGTGACACCAACCTGGGGGTCCCCAGGGATGTGCTGGGGCCATGCCCCACCCCCTCGATTTCATAATATCACAATATCTCGGAAACCTTACAGATCCCCACCCCTAAAACATATATATTCTTGTACCTTATGATAAGACACTTTCATTGACACCAACTTGGGGGTCTCCCTGGGCCTTGCCCCACCCCTGCACTTCACAAAAGGCCTTATATCTCAGAAACTGTTCAGAGCCCCACCCCTAAACCATATATATTCATCTTCCTTATGATAAGGCACATTCATTGACACCAGCTTGTGAGTCCCCGGGGCATGCCTGGGCCTTGCTCCACCGCTTGACTTCATTAAAAGCCACATATCTCAGAAATAGTTCAGATCCCCACCCCTAAACCATATATATTTTTGTTCCTTATGATAAGACTCATTCAGTCACACCAACTTGGGGGTCTCTTTGTGCTGAGGCAATGTGCCCCGCCCTTCCACTTCATAAAAGGCCATATATTTCAGAAACCATTCAAATCCCCACCCCATATTCATATATGTTCTTGTTCCTTATTATTAGCACACCTACTGTAGGGGTGTCCGCAGGGGCCAGTCCTCTCCTTTCCACTTCATGAAAGGATATCTTGGAGACCGTTCAGATTCCCACCCCTAAACCATATATATACTTGGTCCTTATGATGAGACACATTTATGGACAACAATCTTGGGCTTTCCTGGGAACGACAGGGCATGCACCAACCCCTCCACTTATATCTCCAGCCATGCAGATCCCCACTGCTAAACCATATATATTCTTGTTCTTTGTGATAAGACACATTTAGTGATACCAACCAGGGCTCCATTGGGTCCATGCCCCACCCCCTCTACTTCATAAAAGGCCTAATGTTTCATATACTGAGTCGACATTGATGCTCATTTGGATATGGGGGCTCATTTGGCAGATTAAAATGATATCCTGTTAAAATACATGGCTGCAATTTGGCAGTGCCCACCTGAGCTCTGGTGAGCATAGTGGCCCATGGGCCTCTTGTTTTTTATCTGAAAATGTTCATTTTTGGTGGCTAAACTGTCAATATATTTGAATAGGCGCGTTTTCGTAATGCTTAGAAGCGTGAGATAGTGCTCAGGCACATACAAAGTCAGGAGAAACTAATAAATAAAGTCTTTTACACATGCAACCTTGTACAGTGAAGACTGTACCATTGATGAGTGACGAATTAAGTTTTTTTTTTTTTTTTGTTTGTTTGTTTTTTGTTCATAATAAGTGCAATGCAGTTTGCTTAAAATTGTACATCTTTAAAATATATTGAAAATAAGAATATTTTTATATGAAATATAACAAGATGTGGCATTCCTCCGAATGCACCCTATACGTTATAAGTCAAAATAATAAATAAATCCTTTTGCTTGCAGAACTGCGCGTACCCATGTTACAATGCGTGTCTGTAATTAATCATGGGCGTAGTGTTTATGCATCACAGTTGATTTTATTGCACAGGTACTCAGAATTGACCATTAGTTAATTTTATTGGTCAGCTAGTTCCGTGCCAAAGCCCCCCACCCAGTATTTTTTTTCTAACTGACAGTTCCAAGGCGGTTCTTCTGTTTTTGTTTTGTTATTATTATGATTATATTGTTATTATTATTGTCTGGAGACCCCACGACCCTTGGTTTGTGAGGCCACTACACCACGGTGTCTTCTGAACACCCTAATCTGTAAATCCACAATTTATATGAAAAACGGGGTGCCCATATATCACCCCTTATTCTATCTGAAATTTAAGCCCCCGCCCATAGGGGCTTGAAGAAATATATGGGCTGCATGATGCTTCCACGCAGAGCTGAATCCGGCCCGCACACAAGTACTGGTAGATCTTGGAGGATCTAAGCCTGTCCAGGAACCGCGGTGCGAGGCGGACCGTCCATGCTAATAAACCCTATTGGTTTCATTGGGCGACAGAGCTTGAGATGTCATTTCATCTCAATGTCGGGTAAAAGTCCCACAAAATTGGAAGCAACGTCTCCAAAATGACCTTTACAGTGTTGACGGGGACGTTAAACCTCAAATTAAACTGTCTGATATTTAATTGTACGAATTTGAAGTGCTATACAGACTTAGGTTATACAACCCGTATTCTATATCCTTTGTAAATCCCCGAGTTTAGAGAAATTAACGAGCAAAATTTGTTGGACTCTTATCTAGTCCATCAACAACAACAACGACAATAAAATATGACAAGATCGTGAGTTTACAGTTATGATCTGAATAGACCTATACATTATTCTAACATTAAAAATATCCACGGTAAATATTAGGAACGATTGTTTTTTTTTTTTTTTTTTTCATAATTAGTGGATTGCATTAAAGGTGAATGACAGCAAAACTGGAATAAAATTGGTCCTTCTATTATATTTAGCAACTGCATGGTTCCATCAAACAGGTTGCAAGCTCAAAAATGTCAAAGTCAGACATAAAACTCTTCCCATCCAGTTAAAAAATGAGGAATGCGTCATCGAATATATACATGTATTTACAAGATATGAGGTGTCGATATACAACCTAGTTAAGTGGTATTTCAACCGAAATATCAGGCGCATATATTTCATATATAAAGCCCCGCAATGTCATTTGTATATGGCATCCCGTTTGACACAGCGATTTCTTTGCTATCTCCAAAAATAGTTACATTTCTAACGAAAATGTGTGATATTCTTCTTCTTCTTATATTCCAAACATATGTTGTGGTTGCTCGTACGGCGATTATAACGAGATTTTGTTTGTATGATTTGAGGTTTAACATCCCCGTCAACACTGTACACGTCATTTTTGAGACGTTCATCACTTGAACAAGTCCGTGATATAAAGACGCCCCCCCCCCCCCCAACCCCACTTCATATAGAGAAAACGGGGATTTACGGGGTTAAACATTATTATACCCCCACAAATGAAATTTGGGGGGGGGGGGGGGTATATAGGAGTGAGCTTGTCGGTCTGTCGGTCGGTCGGTCTGTCGGTCGGTCGGTCTGTTGACTTGGTTTCCAGACGATAACTCAAAAAGCGCTTCACCGATTTTTATAATTTTTGGTACACTGATGTAACATCATAAAATACAGGTCAAGTTCGATTTCCACTACAATTCGTCAATTTTCGACATAGTTATGGCCCCTTTCAAGTGAAAAAATTGCAAAATGCCGCTGTTGTACTATCAAGGCAGTTTTTGTGGGGGTATTCATCACCTTTAGTGATAGCTCTAGTTTTCCTTATTTCTGCTCCAAGACAGGTTGTGGGTACTCGTTAGAACCGGCTCGATGGGGCGGTTCTAACAAGCACCCAAAACCTATGTTTGGAGTATAAATAAGAAAAATGTCACAAATTTTCATCAGAAAAAATTGCCTTTTCGAGATTTGAAAATGCAATATAGCAAACGGATGTGTTATCGTTTTGTGTGACTTTTACCCGACATTGAGTTGAAATTACATCTCAAGCCCTGTCGCACAATGAAACCAATAGAGTTTGAAAACATGGACGGTCCGACTCGCACCGCTTTGCCTGGGCAGGCTTAGATCCTCTAGGCTGTTTACCAGTACTCATGTGCGGCCGGTTTCAGCTCTGCGTGGAAGCACCATGCAGCCCATCTATTTCTTCAAGCCCCGATGGGCGGGGGCAGGATTATAACGAGTATCCACAACTTATGATAAAGAAACATAATGTATATACCTATAAACCCCTTAATTTTCACTACAGAATGAGATATAAAGGGGTGTCCATTACACGGTCCTGTTATCATGCTGAGCTTTTGGTTCATAAAAACTACAATTTCTACGTTTTCTATGTATTTCCTTCAAGTCTGTACACAAGACCTACGTCGGTGAACATACAGCTACTACAGACTGCTACAACTTATACACTTATACAAAATATACACTGATTCTTTTTTTTTTTTTTTTTTTTTTCATTATTATTATTGGTTCAAAATTTGCCAAAAAACAAAGCCATTTGGTCCCCCATTTATCACTTTATCAGTGGCGTTATTTTCTTTGTTTTTGTTTGTTTGTTTAATATTATTATTGTTTTTGTTTTACTGCCCTTTCAAGATAATTTAACTTACATCGAGCCGATCGTTACTCAGAGGTGGGCGAAAAACTGAGTTCCAGGAGAAAAAACTCCACATTACCTTCGGTTGCAGAACTTGGCGTCTAACATGTGACCCGAGCCAGGCTCGAACCACAGCGGTGAGAGTCCTAATGATTAAGAGTCATTGTCCACTGTGACGTTATGACAGATGTCGGCCCCCGCCCATAGGGGCTTGAAGAAATATATGGGCTGCATGATGCTTAAACGCAGAGCTGAATCGATCCGGCCCGCACACTGGTACTGGTAAACCGCTTAGAGGATCAAAGCCTGTCAAGGAACCGCGGTGCGAGGCGGGACCGTCCATGCTAATAAACCCTATTGGTTTCATTGGGCGACAGGGCTTGAGATGTCATTTCATCTCAATGTCGGGTAAAAGTCCCACAAAATTGGAAGCAACGTCTCCAAAATGACCTTTACAGTGTTGACGGGAACGTTAAACCTCAAATCAAACAAACGTTATGACAGATGTGTGCCTTACGTTGAGGTTTACAAGTACATTGGGTAGTTTCATTATATTTTCGTAAGTATGTCATTTATGTAATAGATGACGCATACAAATTATTGTATGTAGAAAGTAAAATCGACATGACAATCTATATCCACCAAACTGATGGTGCAAAAGAATTTGCATTTACATCTTTGAATACGCCTTCGCCTTAAACCAGAAAGGTGGGGCGTACAAACCGCCACTATAGATAAGAAAATTCGGTGGCTCTTACATGATGAAAAAATAAAAATAAATAATACACAACAAAACTCAGTGAGTAAAATGTAACAGGTATATGGGTGCTCGTTTGAAATATCCATATCCTAATCAGGAAAATAAGGTTTTCCTACGTAACCCTCTTTGTATTTAAAGTGGAGTTTACAACGGGCCTCCATGGCCTATTTGTTAAGAGCGCTGACTCTTAATCATGAAGTCTCTCACCGTTGTGGTTCGAGCCTACTCGAGTGGAAATGCGAAGTTCTGCAACGGAAGGTCAGGTGGTGTTTCTCCGGGTACTACCGTTTTCACACACTTCTGATTAACAATCAGCTCGAAATAAGTGAAAATATCTTGAACGGGCCGTAAAACCAACGCAAAACGTGGGGATTACAAGACCGTTCATAACAAGCGATTCTAACGAATAATAACCATTATTCAGGGAATAGCGTGGCTTACAAAGATCTACAGTGTTGACTGTGTTTCTGCTCCGAGTCACAGACTGTGGATAAACCAAGTAAACCTCACTTTAAACAGAAAAGATTGTGTTTACCAGGTATTTCCACATTTCTGCTCAAAATAGTAACTGTGGCTGTCAGTTAATTAAATTAAGACACTAATCACATTTTTTCGCTAGATCTGGGACCAAGTAAATGTAAATTAGGTCCGTGGCTAGATGTGTGTCTTTTTCAGAGCCTTAAAAGGGTAACAGTGTCTGAAATTAAAGATATGCTCGTAACCCTCAGAAACATTAAAACGTTACGACTTTTCGCCTGAAAAATGACATTCATCCCAAACAAGCCTATATAATGTTGAGACCCTTAAACCCCACTTTTATGTAGTGTACATTATTTTTCTTATTTGCGCTCAAAACATAGAATATTGGTACTCATTGGAACCGCCTTGGCACGGCAGTTCTAAAGAGTACCCACAATGTCTGTTATAGCACAAATGTGAACAATATCAGAATTTTGTATTTGGAAATTTGAAGATTTGGTATTAAAATCTCAATATATTTGAAGGCCCCCGCCCATCGGGGCTTGAAGAAATAGAAAGGTGCCATGATGCTTCCACGCAGAGCTGAAACCGACCGCACACGAGTACTGGTAAACCGCTTTGACGATCTAAGCCTGCCCAGGCAAAGCGGTGTGAGTCGGTTTGTCCATGCTTATAAACCCTACTGGTTTCATTGGGCGACAGGACTTGAGATATCATTTCATCTCAATGTCGGATAAATGGCGCACAAAATTGGAAGCAACGTCTCCAAAATGACCTATACTGTGTTGACGGGGACGTTAAACCTCAAATCAAACAAACAACCAAACAATATATTTGAATAGGCGTGTTTTGAAGACAAAAACGTTCATGTGTGTGTGTGTGAATTCGGGTTTAACGTCGCTTTCAACAATTTTTCAGTCATATCACGACGGTGTCTGGTTGCGACAGGGAGCTCAATGCTCACTTTTATAGTGCTGCCTCACTGAAGTATCATGTCCCAGACACATTACATGATACCACACCCAGTCACATTATCCAGTAACTGGGTCGACCAGTCCTAGCTCTACCCCGTAAATCTGATTGGCAAGCGAGGAGCAGCTAGTACCATTTTTAACGACTTTGGTATGTCGCGGCCCGGGATCGAACCCGACCAAAACTTTCATCATGTTTACAAGTCCATATAATGAGCATTCTTGTAAGCCCACCTTCTATAGGCAAATGTCTGTTTTAATGAGTACAATGGTTTCCGTCTTATTATTTAGTGCGTGGGTAGTCATTAGAACCGCCTCAACGAGACGGTACATGTACATGAACAAAGGCACACCTAAAGTCTATATCTAGAAAAGAAAAAAAAAAAAAAAAAAAAAAGAAAAAAAGAAAGAAAATGAAACAAATTATTTGAAGAGATATGAAATACAATATTACAGTAGTGGTTTGCATCTGTAAATTTGCTTCTTTTCAGATTTTATTAGACATCTGATATTTGTCGGTTATGTAGTTTTCACGCAGCGATAACGTCTCCCAAATGGCAATTAAGCCACGTTTACCGTAATCTGACCCCTTCCAACCTGCAAATATGTTACATGTATAAATAATAATGATCTGAGAGTAGCATTCCGAACTTCGTCCAAAATACCGCAAAATTCGAGAAGTACATGTATGTTTGTGAAACAACAAAAAATATTTATGATAGACTGCATCGTAATTCTACGGTTATTTTTCTCCAGTCTATTTGATTTGTTTTGTTTGATTAGAGGTTTAACGTCTCGGTCAACACTATAAAGGTCATTTTGGAGACGTTGCTCCCCATTTTGTGGGATTTTTACCTGACATTGAGATGAAATGACATCTCAAGCCCTGCCGCCCAATGAAACCAATAGGGTTAATAAGCATGGACGGGCCGATTCGCACCGCTTTGCCTGGGTAGGCTTAGATTCTCTAAGCGGTTTACCACAACTCGTGTGCGGGTCGGTTTCAGCTCTAGGTTGAAGCATCATGCAGCCCATATACTTGTTCGCGCCCCTATGGGCGGGGCCGATTCTTCAGTCCAGATTCTCGACGTTTATAAGCATTAGGCTTAAACATTGAGTGCACAACGTGCTTCTTCTTCTTCTTCTTCTTCTTCTTCTTCTTCTTCTTCTTCTTCTTCTTCTTCTTCTTCTTCACCCGCTTTTGAAGTCAAATTACTAAACGCACTGGATGGTCGATTGTTCCCGCGTTTAGGCTGGAAAAGGGATCCTAAGCTTGAACCCAATTCGCTGAACCCTTAATTCGATCAGAGGAGATTCTGATGAACCGCCGTATTCGATTGCGACTGATCCCAGCTATTGTGAAAATAGTTCCCACCCTGGTCTTATAGTGTTTCTAGCTTAAGATTTTAGAGAATTTAATTTTATGTAATGTTTGTTGGTGCCTGATGCTCTGTCTCTGGTCGGGCCCATCGGAGTCTAAATGTAGTTTTTCTTTTGCTCCAGCATTTCAGTTTCTTCTTGCTATCGAGTACTCACCGTTGTTTCATCTCTGTGGTTGTTCTCGGAGATGTTGCACTGATGCGTTAGGTGGCATTCATGCGGATTGTTAAATCGCATTGCGGACGCGTAAAATTGATTTAAGCCCCCCCCCCCACCCCCCACCCCCCCCCCCACCGTAAGAAAAACTGTCCTGACCGTTTCGACGCGGTGCGTCTGTTTTGTTCTTATACTTCATCGGCATGTGTATGTCGCTGGTGTCGTTTTGGTTTTATTGCCCTTGTTCACAGCCAGTCAAGCGGAGTTCGTCCGTTGGTTAATATTTCAGTTGTTCTATGCTGTATTTATACCCCCACAAATGAAATTTAGTGGGGGGGGGGGGGGGGTATATAGGAGTGAGCTTGTCGGTCTGTCGGTCGGTCGGTCGGTCGGTCTGTTGACTTGGTTTCTAGATGATAACTCAAAAAGCGCTTCACCGATTTTTATAATTTTTGGTACACTGATGTAACATCATAAACTACAGGTCATGTTCGATTTCCACTACAATTCGTCAATTTTGTCAATGATGATTTGGGTATATATCACCATGCCGCTGTTGTACTATCAAGGCAGTTTTTGTGGGGGTATTCATCACCTTTAGTGATAGCTCTAGTTGACTAATGCTGTGGTCACAAAGATCGGCCGGTATCCGGGGATAGGGGGTAATCGTGAGTACACCGCTGGTTTTGGCATTTTTTTTTCCGACATCGGACAACACCGGTCAAAAAATTTGTCACACATCATTTACATAAATGGCACCGTCCGGAGGCCGTGCGGATGCCGTCCGAAAACCGCCTCGTAATCGTACGGCATCTGTTTCCAAAGAGAAATCTTTTGGGGGCCGGCGAGGCAGTGAATACCGACCGAACATCTAATACTAATCGGCAGATTATCCTATGATGTCCGAGTGATAACCGGCCTATTCACCGGACATCGTACGAATATCGCCCGAGAATCCTACGGACAACGAACGATGCTTGTACCAGGCCTGGCCGAATGTCGGGCGATTGCCGGGCGGTGTGATGGAAACGCGCTATAATGATGTACACGGCGACTGATGGGGGTTTATATAATCCGCCCGATGTCCGGTTCTACATGTAGCCGGCCGGTGACCGGAAGATGTTTGTAACATATCTGGTCCACACCGGTTCAAGCCGATCGGACATCGATGGGTTACTTTCCAATGTGTAAACAGACATCGGCCGGATATCGGCCCATGTCCGGTCCCAAAAATTTCTCCTCTGAGGCTACATACACCGGCCGATTACCCCTCGATTCCCGACCGGATATCGGACGATACTTAAACGATGTGTGAAGGATATGTGGCCAATTATGAAAATGTGCGGGACACCGGAGAAATTTGAACTTCGAGTTAAAACTCTTCGGGCACCTCTCCGATGCTGCCTGAGAGCCCCGCCACCGGCCGGTTATGTCTGGAGTCCGGCCGGGGACCAGGCCAAAATGGCTAAAAATCATGCCGGGTGTACATCCTTAGCCTAATCGGAAGGGATTGTGACCAAAGCATAAACCGTGACAGAAGTAAGGGCGAGGATTGCGGCATTTACGCCCCGCAGTGGCATTCTGTTCACTGACCGTTCCCATGCGGTTCTTCTGTCGCGGTTTACTTTTTGTTATGGTTTGTCTTTGAGTGTGTGTTGTGCATGTATTTTTTTTTTTTTTTTTTTTTTTTTTTTTTTTGGTTAGCCAATTGGCTATTTTGTGGGAAAGTGACTGTCCTTTTGGCTTTCCGCTATTGGTGTTTCCATTAGGGTCTAGTTATTTCATGTTTTTTTTTTTATTTTTTCTTGGGATCTGTGGGTTAATTGCATCGCTTCCTGATCACTGCCTTCACTTCTATTTAATAGAAGCCTCCGTGGTGCAGTGGTTACGCTACCCGCTTTGTAAACCAGGGATCGCAGGATCCACCCCGGGCTTCTCCAGACTTTCGAATGAGTGTTTAAAACCGAGGTCCCGTCTCCGTATGACCTTAGCTGTTGGTGGGACGTAAAACTCAAACACTCACTCACTTCTATTTATTAATGATTGTTTTGATTGCAGTTAGTACAGTCCTGGTATTTCATTTTGGAATGGTCTAAAAATTAAAATTCAGTTTTTGAAATAGATGACGGTATGTCTATGGTTGTTTGAAATCGATGACAATATTCCTACACAGAATATACAATCTTCCGTTTTAAATTATCCGTTTTGATTCCAGTCCATGTTACATCTTGCCTCTCGGAACAGCAAGAAAGGTAATCCCTACGGGCCTCCGTGGCCTAGTGGATAAGAGCGCTGACTCTTAGTCATTAGGTCTCTCACCGTCGTAGGTTCGAGCCTCGCTCGGGCCACGCGTGAGACGCCAAGTTCTGCAACGGAAGGTCAGGTGGTTTTTCTCCGGGTACTCCGGTTTTCGCCCACCTCTGATTAACGATCGGCTCGATATGAGTGAAATAATCTTGAAAGGGCCGTAAAACCCAAACCAAAAAAAAAAAAAAAAAAAGTAATCCCTTACAACCCTGAAACCCGGTACAGATACTTATGCAAACAGTGTAAATCCTGACGTGATGGCTCTGAACAATCTAATCGGGATATATATTGCGTACCATAAAATGGGCGTACCCATCCAACTTGATTGATGGAAGAGTGCACTCGTGAATCTCACGGATGGGCGGATTTGAGGGTAAAGAAATCAAAGCATTGGCAGCACTGTTTGACCGATTGACTCAGAGCGCTGGTTGTGTAAAATGGCCGTGGATTTGGACTTTTTCGGTATACCCTTCGGTTCTTGTTCCTAATGCAGACAGTGTAGACCCTGATCAGACGCCACATTATGTGACGTCTGATCTGGTCTACACTGTTTGCCAAACCAAACACATGATTCCAGTGCAGATTTTACAGATAACTCTCTTACATGTACGTAGCCATCTGACGTCATAGTGGAACACATAACACGGCTTGTTTTAGGTCGATTGGATTGTCATTCGACCCTAAGTTGCTAAGCCGAAAAACTTTTCCGTGCTAAAGTACACGTGGCTATCACAGTCTTGTCGGAATAACTATTTTATCGAAAATATTCGCAGTGAGATAAGAGTGTTGCGTAAGATGGTTATATTGGAATCAAAGGTTTGGCTTGGCAAAAAAAATGTAGACCAAGACCAGACGCCACAGAACGCGGCATTTGATTAAGATCTACACTAATTGCTTAAAGCAACATATTTTAAGGTTAAAATAAACATTGACCCAAAATTATTATAAGCATAGACCAAGTTACTATTACTGATTTGAAAGAAAGGGACATGCGATGTGCGAACAAGATAATATCTTCTACGCACAACTTAATATCTCGAGCGCACAAGATCTTGTGCGGACAGCATTATATTTTGTGAACACAACTTATTAGCTTGTTTGTACAAGATAATATCTTTAATCATGGTCTTTGGTTCCTCGGGGCTTTTTTAAACAATAAACATTGAAAATCGGTGTTTTCTCGGGGTTTAAGTATGGATTTCTTCATTCATACGCATTATAGGGTTGAAATATTGCTTTATGGTCGAATATCAAAATTGCAATGTGTCCGAATCATTTTGTCCCCTAAAGGGTTTACTGGGAGGTTCTTCTGTCGTGGGTTATTAAAGTCAGTATAGTTCGTTTTTGAATAAAAAAAAAAATCCTGGTTGATAGTTATATCCCGATTGTGTGCCGCAGTTGATATTCGTATGTGGTAACATTTTTCACCATCACCTTCTCATACGCGATCTTCGTAAAATATATTATAAAACAGATATTAATCTACGTATAAAAAGGGAGAAGGCAGTCAACTCTTATTTTTCTTTTTACTAAAAATATGTGCTTTGAATTGATAAGGGATGACTAAAATCAACCCTTACATAACGATGCATGTGAATATAAAATGTGAGGTGAGAAGAATTGGATATTTTAGTTAAAGTCTTAAAACAGTCAACTTCTTTTGCTTTATATCATCCTGAAACGGTGGATCTACAATTTATATAAGATACGGGGTGTCTCAATTTCACCATTTTTATACCCCAATCACAAAGTTGGGAGGGGCATATAGTTTTGCCCTTGTCCGTATTATATACGTACGTACGTACGTCGGTACGTCACATTTTGTAGTAATATTCCTGCCTCCGCAACTCCTCCTAAAGTATTTGATGCAGGGCATTGAAAGTTGCAACACTTTTAAGACACATTGGACATGTGCATAAAGGAAACAGGATCCCGATCCAGCCCCTTATTTTAGAATTATGTTCCCTTGAAAAACTTAATCAGTTTGTAGACTGGGAGGTTAAATAGTAAAGTTCGTGTCTCCGCAACTCCTCCTACAGTATTTGATGCAGGGCATTGGAACTTGCAACACAGTTCAGACATGCATTGAACATGTGCATTAAAGAAACAGGATTCTAATCCCCGCATAATTGCTGAATTATGTCCCCTAGAACGACAATTATTTTGGCCATATCAGGATGTTAAATATATTGTGCTGTTCGTGTTCCCACGACTCCACCTACAGTATTTGATGCAGGACACTGAAACTTGTAACACAGTTCAGACATGCAATGAACATGCGCATAAAGGAAAGCCTGGGAAGGCTTTGTTCTTCTAAGTCATGTGATGTGTGGGGTTTATGTCCAAAAACATCTAAGGTCATACGGAGACTGGACCTCGGTTTATAGTCTCGTAAAATGTCAATGCAAATTTAGATTGGACGACATGGCATGTTTGTTTCTTTTTGGATATCAATAGCCCAGACAACACTATCCAGGATCCGAGGTGATAATTTTTTTATCTCAACTGAGCATGAAATTGGTCCTGCTCACAAATTTTAAAATGCCAACAATGTTGGCATTTTAAAATTTGTGAGCAGGACACATATCATTCTCTGCTATCTGAGAAAGGAAAATCGCTCAACTTCTTAGTATTTTAATTTTTATGAGCACCACAAGTTTCATGCTCAGCTAAGTTGAACATAAAAAGTTTTATAACCTGGGGGCAAGGTCACCTTCTTCCTGAGCAGGCTTTTGCCATACTGTACATACATTATATATATTTCATAGTCGTTTAGGTGTGCTGATGAAGCGTAAAGTAGCTAGTCTACCCCTCCCCCCGCCCTCACACACACACAAAAAAATAATAATCATAAAATAAAATAAAATAAAAATGAAGACTTCACATATTTCAGTTCTATGGTGTTTTGTTTGTTTCAGTTGAGCTTTAACCTCCCAACACTAGTTAGGTCTTTTTGAGACGCTTTTCCAATTTCGTAGGACTCACCCGATATTGGGATGAAATGACTTCTCGAGCCCTGCTGCCCAAACAGACGGTTCACATGCAACGTCAAAACTTATTTTCTCTGAGAAATAGTAATAAAAAGAAAGAAAATAAAATATATTTGAAACTGACGCCGGCAAACGTCCTGATTGGCAGTTAAAGGGGATAAACCAACATTTGAAACCTCATATTTCTTTCCCGTAAATTAGTTTATACTAATTTATTTTAGTTCGATTGCGATGAAAGCTTCAAGCTTATTGAATCGCTCTCGAACACTCATTCCGGGTGTTTTCACGCGCGCGAGAGAGAGAGAGGCAATGGCTTTTACACCACTGCTACCCATTTACACCTGGGTGGAGTGGGGCAGTGTCATTACGTGTCTAGCCCAAGGACACACCTCGATACCGGTGGCGGATTCGAACGCACAACCTTTCGATCATAAGTCGAACGCGCTAACCACTGCGCTATCGAGGCTGACATTTCCCGTAAATTCGTACAGTAAAGGACAGATGAATTGGCATGCCATTTGAAATTTTACCCTTTAATATTTGAGAGGGAGACAGCATTTGAAAAAATCTTGCCCGCCCGCCAAGGTGTAGTCACCCACATCCTATGTTTAAGACCAAAAATAAGGAAAATAAGGTATTGGTATTCCCATGCAAACTCTCCTTGTACTTAAAGTGGGGTTAACAACGGGCCCCATAGTCTTTGGGGTAAAATCGATAACTCCTAATGTCGGAGTCTCATAACTCTGCGGTTCGAGCCTAACTCGGGTCACGTGAAATGTCAACGGACGGTCAGGTGGTGTTTCTACGGGTACTCCGGTTTTTGCCCACTTCTGATAAACGATGGCTACGCAACAAATGAAATTATATTGAAAGGGCCATAAAACCAAATCAAACACAAGTGGGATTTATAGGGTCGTTCCCAACTGAGGCGATTCTCACGCGTACCTACAACCATTATATAGGGAATATCGGGGTTTAATGAAGATCTACAGTATTGCTCGTATTTCTGTCGATAAACCCCATCATGTAGATAAAGTTGGATTTACCAGGGCTTTATAAAGGCCTCAAAGGGCAGCAGTGTCTCAAATGGATGATATATTCGTTACCCTAGAAAAATGTGAAAAATATCAGAAAATTTGTATCTGAAAATTTTTATTTTGCGTGGAAAAATATTTGGACAAGCCTGCTTTCAATATGGTAGAAAAAATGAAGCTTTACTTTCCTGAAGAAGCCCAAAGCTCCTATCGTCTTTACAAGCCCATACGATGAACTATCTTATAAACACCACTTTATATAGGTAAATCTTTCGATAAAATGGGTATCAATAGTATCCGTTTCGTTCTAAAAATATTGAGCGTGGGTAGTTGTTAGAACCGCCTCATTGAGGCAAACGTCTGTATCCAGAAAAGAAAAATAAAACTAAAGCGATTCGTTTGAAGAGATATGAAATGCAACATTATAGCTACGAATGTCGTTATGGATTGCATTGGTATCCAGAACAGATTTCCTTTATACGGATGTGCGATAGAGATTAATGGATTAGTTGTCTTATACTTAGGTTCTTTTCTGATATCGGTCGGTAGTGCAGTTCTCAGCTACATGTAATGATCAGGTGCAGCGATAACGTCTCCCAAATGGCAATTATCCCATCAGTTACCTACAAATAAGTTACAATGACATGATCTGAGATTACCATGAAATCCGAGAAGTGCATATGTTTGCGATGCTACAAAAAATGCTGTGTTTTCTTCTTCTTTTTCTTTTTTTTTCTTCCTCTTCTTCTTCTTCTTCTTCTTCTTAGAAGCCTCCGTGGTGCAGTGGTTACGCTACTCGCCTTCTAAACCAGGGATCACAGGATCGATCTCGGCTTCTCCAGACCTTCGGATGAGTCTTTAAACCGAGGTCCCGTCTCCGTATGACCTTAGCTGTTGGTGGGACGTAAAACTAAAACTCACTCACTCAAACTCTTCTTCTTCATTTGAAGTCAAATTACTTAACGCACTGGTTGGTCGATTGTCCCCGAGCTTAGCAAGAGCTTGAACCCATTTCGTTGAACCCTTCTAAAGCTTTACTTTATGCGAACATAGTAGAACCTGATCAGCCGCCGCATTCGACTGATCCCGAGCAATTATTCCCGGTCGTTCAGTGTTTCTAGCTTAGACATTCTCGCAGAGAGAGAGAGAGAGAGAGAGAGAGAGAGAGAGAGAGAGAGAGAGAGAGAGAGAGAGAGAGAGAGAGAGAGAGAGAGAGAGAGAGAACGTAAACGAGTGCGTATAAATGGCCTTGTTTATCCCACTGTATACTGAGTATTGTGAGTACTCAATGATATGGTTCCAACTTGGCGAGCACCCACAATATATGCTAGGAACACAAATATACTGAGTACAAGAGGATATATTTTCTATTGCTATTGTGAGTACTCAGTAAGGCGGTGTAGCGTGAGATCTTTAAACCCGTGAGAACATTAATACCAAGGTATATCTGCGCATGCGCAAGAAGGCCGTGAGAAATTTCATCCCTTTCCTGTTAGCCCCTGCCCCATTTGTTTAAAATGTCTAAATAAATCTGCTTACATCACGAGCTTTAAATAGAACATTTTTTATTACAGGCTTTATTTATTTATTTATTTATTTATTTATTTATTTATTTATTCGAAAGATGCCTGTATTAAATATGCCATAAATAGGTTCCCATGTGTTCAAAAAGAACAAAATATGTATGCGGGTACATGTACATGTATTTCCTTGAACTTATTACGAAAACACGCGTGTATTTTAAACCCCGTTAAACCCCACTTTTATACAGTAAAACTGGGGTTTAAAGCGGCGTATATTATTTTCATATTTCCGCTGGAAAACTAAGATTGTAGGTACTCGTTAGAACCGTCTCGGCGAGGCGATTCTAACGAGTACCTACAATCTATGTTTTCCAGCGGAAAATTAATATGAAAAATATCAGAATATTTTATCTAAAAAAAAATGATGGTAAAATTTCAATATATTTTTAATGGGCGTGTTCTCGCAATTTCAAAAACAAGTTCTGTGGAAATTTTAAAATTATTTTTTCTTACTAAATGGATTGGAACACTGTAGCATAAGCCTGATCTCAATATAAGTGCCCTTTTACAATAATAATAATAATAATAATAATAATAATAAGAATAATATAACAATAATAGTAACAATTATAATAAATAATAATGATAATATGAATAATAATCCGAGGCTTAGAGAAAACATGTACACTCTTACCTTTTCAGTTTTACGGTGTATTCCTAGCTTCCAAAGGATATTGAACCCTTCATGGAATTTAAATTTTGGTGATTAATATGTAGTAGTAGTAGTAGTAGTATCGTTTATTTTTGTCTCACCAGTGTATATACATTAAAACTTATCATATATTTAAAACTAACAAGTACATATACAACTGCCATTCTAAAAGAATTGTGAGAGACAGTAAAACTTGAGTTATTTCAAGTATAAGCATTTATAAAAAACCTGTATACCATGATAAACAGATATATGAAAGTGGGCCCTGCCCCGAGAAAAACTGGCTTATGGAAGTTTTCACTATCTGATACCTTTAACATTCCCGCCTAGAACACAGACCATAGGCACCCGCAAGAACCGCCTCATTGAGGCGGCCCAAACGGGAGCCCACAATCCATGCTCCAGAAGAACGAGGACTACAGCAATGTATACCCCCAAAAACCCCAGTTCCACTAAATAAAAGTGGGGCTCAAGGGGATCACAACCATAGAGGCATGCATTGGGAATGGCACAGCCAGCTTCTCTCAAGACACCGCACACATTCTCACTGTACAAAACACACACACACACACACACACACACACACACACACACACACACACACACACACACACACAAGTATGAACAAGAACACACACACACAATAGCATGAAATATCATGGCGTTTGAATCTGTGCGGTATGAATTATGGCACATGCACAGTGCAAAAAGCATAGCATTCATACACTTATTTAGTAAAACGCCATTTCACAATACATAAAAGTTAGGGTTTTGGCCGGAGACATGCGCTTAAAAATTAATGTTATTTTTCTGGAATAAAAGTTACAGACGACTTATGGTTATGTGTGATTTATGGTTTGACATTTCCTGTTGTCCCCATGCTTATCAAAACACACTGACTAATTTTCACACCTTTCTGCTTATATGGGGTAATAATGCCTAATAGGTAGGTAGGTAGGTAGGCTTACTTTTAACTTCTTCCTTCGACGTTGTTCGTTTGTTTGTTTTGTTTGATTTGATGTTTAAAGTCCCCGTCAGCACTGTATAGGTCATTTTGGAGACGTTGCTTCCAATTTTGTGGGATGAAATTACATTTCAAGCCCTGTCGCCCAATGAAACCAATAGGGTTTATAAGCATGGACGGGCCGACTCGCACCGCTTTACCCCGGCAGTCTTATATCCTCAAAGCGGTTTACCAGTACTCGTGTGCGGTCAGTTTCAGCTTTGCGTGGAAGCATCATGCAGCCGACCTATTTCTTCAAGCCCCGATGGGCGAGGGCCAACCTTCGACGTTGTAGGTAGGTAGGTATGGGGCGCCGTTTTACAATTTAATCCGTATTTATAGATATCCATAAATCGAATTTAGAATATCCATAATTCGATTTATGGATATCCATAAATCAGCCGAATAAGGGATATCCATAAATCGAATTATGGATATTCATAAATAGAATTATGGATATCCATAATTCGATATATGGATATCATTAATTCAGATCGATTTATGGATATCAATCATTCTATTTATGGATATCCATAAATCAGCCGAATAAGGGATATCCATAAATCGAATTATGGATATTCATAAATAGAATTATGGATATCCATAATTCGATATATGGATATTATTAATTCAGATCGATTGATGGATATCAATCATTCGATTTATGGATATCCATAATTCGAATTATGGATATCCATAATTCGATTTATGGATATCCATTATTCCTCTGATTTATGGATATCCATAATTCCGAATTATGGATATCCATATATCGATTTATGGATATCCATAACTCAGATCGATTTATTTATGTCCATAATTCGAATTATGGATATCCATAAATCACCGCCAAACCTTTTGGTTTAATGATTTCTCCCTAAGACACGTGATTGTTTAATGTAAAAAAAATTAAGGTCTTCATCATCGCTGGGAGATGATGGCCAGTCAAAGGGACCTCTCTGCCGTGCAGCCTTTACAGCCCGTAAGGCTTCCAAAGCAACGGACGCCATACGCTGAACGCCCGCCATGTGTGCAGTTAAATATCGGAACCAGCCGTAAGATCTGGAAATTCCGGCCAACGCATCCTGTCCCTCTGGAATCACTTATATGAGGACTGCGCACCTAAGGGCACTGAAAGTCGAACGTAAGATTATACTGATCCAAACAGGCAATCCGTGCATGCTTTCGGGAGAAAAATGCACATGGTCGTTATACAGTAAAATTCCTATATTAAGACCACTTCTGAACAATTCCAAAGGTGGTCCCTGACCAGAGGACATTGTGTGAAGAATTCACGAAGAAAGAATAACTGCACCCTTCTACAGCAGAATTAGTCTTAATTTTTGGTGGTCTTAATAGCAGAATTCCACTGTGTATATAGTATTAACATATATCCATATAATACTCTACTTGAGATGTATGGAGTACCAAGCAGATTCAGATATACATCCTGGCCCCCGTCCATTGTTGCTTGGAGATACAGATTTGGCTGCATGAGCTGAGAGTAATGGTAAACCGTTTAGAAGGCCTTAGCCTGTCCAAACAAAGTCGTGCGAGTCATTGGGCGACAGGGATTGAGATGTTTGTTTGTTTGTTTGTATTTGAGTTTAACGGCCCAGTCAACACTAATTTAGGTCATTTTTGGGCCGGTCAGTTTACCTATCCACACTTTTTCTGGACAGGCTTATACGTAAGCAGTGTGTGTGTGAATTCGGGTTTAACGTCGCTTTCAACAATTTTTCAGTCATATCACGACGGTGTCTGGTTGCGACAGGGGGCTCAATGCTCACTTTTATAGTGCTGCCTCACTGAAGGATCATGTCCCAGACACATTTCATGATACAACACCCAGTCACATTATCCTGACACTGGGTCGACCAGTCCTAGCTCTTCCTCGTAAATCTGAGTGCCAAGCGAGGAGCAGCTAGTACCATTTTTAACGACTTTGGTATGTCACGGCCCGGGATCGAACCCGTGATCTCCCGTTCCCCGGAGCGGACAATCTACCAACTGAGCTATCGGGGCCGGTATACGTAAGCAGTTAACCAGTACTGTGCACATTCTTTCGCCAGAAACTGACAACTGCCCTTCTTGAATCAGCGAAAGGGAGAGAATGACCGTAGAAAATATTTCATGACCAATCTTCACGAAAGAATGTTGCCGACCCTGGCAAGTATCGAACCCGCGTCCCGCTGATCACCAGTCAGACGCGCATCCGACTGAGCTATCGAGGCCGGCGGGATTGAGATGTCATTTCATCTCAGCGAAGGCTTAATGCCCAACATAATTGGATGCGACATCTCCAAAATGACATAAATAGTACTGAAGAGGACGTTAAACCTCAAATCAAACAAAACATACCTTTCCTTCACCATAGGCCATCACTAAGCCTACCCTACATTACCTCCACCTCCATCTCGGCTTTTATTTCACACCAAAATCGTGAACCTGACGCGAATAGTCGAGTTTTTTTTTTTTTTTTTTTTTTTTGGGGGGGGGGGGGGTAGGTTTATTTGCAGAGTTGAATTATGGATATCCATAATTCGATTTATGGATATCCATAAATCAGCCGAATAATGGATATCCATAATTCGATTTAAGGATATCCATAATTCGATTTATTTGCCCCCGCCCATAGGGGCTTGAAGAAGTATATGGGCTGCATGATGCTTCCACGCAGAGCTGAATCCGGCCCGCACACTAGTACTGGTAAACGGCTTAGAGGATCTAAGCCTGTCCAGGAACCGCGGTGCAAGGCGGACCGTCCATGCTAATAAACCCTATTGGTTTCATTGGGCGACAGGGCTTGAGATGTAATTTCATCTCAATGTCGGGTAAAAGTCCCACAAAATTGGAAGCAACGTCACCAAAATGACCTTTACAGTGTTGACGGGGACGTTAAAATCAAATCAAACAAACAAAATAATTCGATTTATGGATATCATTAATTCAGTTCGCTTTATGGATATCCATAATTCGAATTATGGATATCAATAATTCGAATTATGGATATCCATACATAATTATGGATATCCATAAATACTTATGGATATCCGTATTTCGAATTATGGATATCCATAATTCCAATTATGGATATCCATAAATAATTATGGATATCTATAAATACGGATAAATAGTAAAACGGCGCCCCATAGGTAGGAAGTTGGGTAGATATTTTTTGTTTGTTTGTTTGATTTGAGGTTTAACGTCCCCGTAATCACGGTACAGGTCATTTTGGGGACGTTGATTTCATTTTTGTGTGATAGGTAGGTAGGAATGTAGCTAAGTAGCTAGGTAGGTAGCTAGGTAGGTAGGTAGAGTTGTAGAGTGGCTAAGTATAGATAGATAGGTGGGTAGGTCCGGACTGACGGCCGGACGGACAGACAGACAGACAGACAGACAGACAGACAGACAGACATTAATTTTCTATTTTCGAACTTCTTATTTCTAAATTCTATTTTTTTTTATTCTTTCCGCTAACTTCAAACCTTCTGTCTTCTAACTTGGTGGTGCGGTAGGTAAGAATGTTGACAGGCAGGCCGGTAGATAGGTAGGTAGGTAGGTAGGTAGGAGCGTACGTAAAATAGAAGTGAGGGCAATGATCGGGAATCAATACAATTAACCCACAGACCCTGGTGGAAAGCTCAATAGCAGAAAGCCAAAAGGACAGTTACTTTCCTACAAAATGGTCAATTGGCCAGCCAAAACAAAATAATATAAGCGGTGCACACAGTGAAAGACATGCCATAACAAAAATAAACCGCGACAGAAGAAGCGCCTTGGAACGGTCAGTGAAACGAATTCCAATGGGGGAGTGGCGGGGCGGGGCTTGAATCGATTTTACGTGGTCAAAGTCCTCGCCCTTAGTTCCGTCGCGATTCAGACAAATAATATGTTCAGTCTGCATGAAGGCCTCTTAACACATCAGTGCAACATCTCCGTGAACACAAAAATCAAACCAGGGCAGCGATGAAGCAAAGGTAAGGACTCGACAGCAAGGGTTTGTCACTCAGTTTTACGTCCTACCTACGGATATGGGACCTCGGTTAAAAGACTCATCCGAAAGTCTGTGAAAACCCGGGATCGAATATATGACCCCAGGTCTATGAGGTCAGTAACATAACCACTACACCACAGAGGCTTCTTTCCGTATGGGAACGGACGGTCAGACATACATTTACTTATTTCTACCTGCCTACCGGCCTACCGAAGTACCCTATTGGTTTCATAAGGCGGTAGGACTTGAGAAGTCATTTCCTCTCAATGTCGGGTAAAAGTCCAACAAATTGTTCGCAATTGGTCGCAATGTCTCCAAAATGAGTTTCACAGTGTTGACGGGGACTTTAAACCTCAAGTCAAACAAACAAACACAAACAAACAAACAAACAAACACCTACCTGCCTTCCCACCAAGACACCCCCTTACCTGCCTACCTAAATCTATCCCGCCCATCGGGACTTGAAGAACTAGATGGGCTGCATGATTCCCTACCACACCTTAGTACTGGTAAACCGCAAAAACCTGCCCAGGCGAGTGGTCCATGAATAAAACCCCTATTGGTTTCATTGGGCGGCAAGTCTTGAGATGTCTTTTCATCTCAAAGTCGGGTCCCACGAAATTGGAAGCATCGTCTCCAAATGACCTATATAGTATTGACGGGGACGTTAAACTTCAAATCAAAACTACCTACCTACCTACCGACCCACCAAAACACATCTCCTTACCTACCTACTTAAATCTACCCCGCCCATCGGGACTTGAAGAAATAGATGGGCTGCATGATGCCCGACCGCACATGAGTACTGGTAAACCGCTTAAGCATGCCCAGGCAAAGTGATGCGCGTCGGCCCGTCCATGCATATAAATCCTGTTAGTTTCATTGGGCAAGGTCTTGAGATGTCATGTTAACTCAAAGTCGGGTCCCACGAAATTGGAAGCATCGTCTCCGAATGACCTATCTAGTATTGGCGGGGATGTTTAACCTCAAACCCAACCTATATACCTACCCAGCCACCCATCTACCTACCTATCTAGCCACCAAACCACCTACCTACTTACTTACCTACCTAAACAACGTCAAAGCAGAAGTTAGAAGTACGAAGTCAGCTTGCCCCCGCCCATCGGGCCGTGAAGAAATAGATGGGCTGCACGAGGCTTACACGCAGAGCTGAAACCGACCGCACACGAGTACTGGTAAACCGCTTAGAGGATCTAAGCCTGACCAGGCAAAGCGGTGCGAGTCGGACCGTCTATGCTCATAAACCCTATTAGTTTCATTGGGCGACAGGGCTTGAAATGTCAATTCATCTCAATGGTCGGGAAAAATTGGAAGTAACGTCTCCAAAATGACCTTAAACAATGTTGACGGGGACGTTAAACCTCAAATCAAACAAAACAAACAAGAAATGTCCCTACAGTTTTTTTTTTTTTTTTTTTTTTTTTCGTAATTTAATAGGACCATTTTGACCCTAAGTCCAGTCGCCCTGAGTGATCTCGGGCGTTGCAGTTTGGCTTTGGTCAAGTCGGACCCCAATATAAGTTCAGCTTGACCGAGTTGTCTTTTATCAAGATAATATCCTTCTACATTTTATAGTATCTGTTTGTCATTGGGCCCCCGACAATCGGGACTTGGTAAATAAATAAATAAATAAATAAAATCACTAGTTACACCGTTTCTAATTTCCTTAGATAGGCTCTCCAGCAGAAAATCAAAGTTTAATTAATGTGCCAGCATAATGTATCATTTAATATACTAAGAGAGTTTCGCTACCCCAATCTCTTATAGAGTTATCGTATTACAGTTCTCACGGCTGAATTCTCTCACACCCCTCCGTGAGGGATTTCAGCCACTTCCGGTGCGACTGAAGAATCTCACGGGATCAATAATCTCACGCTACAGCGGCTCATACAAACAGGTCCAGCACCTACAACTTTTGTTAGAGTAAAAGGAAAGTATCTTAATATTTCACCAGAAAAACGTTTTTGAACTATGCAGGATTTGTTATCGTTACAAGAGAGAGAGAGAGAGAGAGAGAGAGAGAGAGAGCATGAGAGAGAACATGTCCGTGTAGTAAGTACCTCTCTTAACCCCTTCATATAGAGAAAACTGGGGTATACAAGGATATGCATCATTATGACGCGATTATAACGAGCATAAAATCTATGTTTTGAGAAAAAAAAAATATCACGCTTTTTATCAGAAAAGTCACCATTTTCGAGTGATTACAGAATGCACTACGTCGCACGGATGTATTATCGTGAGAGAGAGAGAGAGAGAGAGAGAGAGAGAGAGAGAGAGAGAGAGAGAGAGAGAGAGAGAGAGAGAGAGAGAGAGAGAGAGAGTTTGCTTTATATCCCTTAGTTATGTGTTAGGAATGTCAATACTACAACTAGAAGCATCAGCTAAAATGAAAGATGGAATTTACAAGTGAAAATGTTATTTCCCTTCTTTGTTCCCAGCGATGATCTCAACCGTGAGGCGTCACTTTTGCAGATACTAAGAGCAAAATTACAGAACTGTAACAATTATGTTCAAATTTTGACAAGTTTTAAATCCCCATCAGTTCACCCGACAGTTCTGCGAGTGCTTTGATTATGCGGGGAATGTGCTCTCCCACCTAAGGTAGGTTGCATTACGCTAATAGTTCGGTCTTCGAGACCGCTAATAGATATATGGGTCTGATAAAAGTGTATATATGTGGGTCTGGTATAAGTGTACATGTTTTGATTTGTTTGTTTGTTAATTTGAGGTTAAACGTCCCCGCCAACACCGTAAAGGTCATTTTGGAGACATTGCTTCCAATTTAGTGGGACTTTTACCGACATTGAAAACCCTATTGGTTTCATTGGGCGACAGGGCTTGAGACGTCATTTCATCTCAATGTCGGGTAAAAGTCCCACAAAATTGGAAGCAACGTCTCCAAAATGGCCTATACAGTGTTGACGGGGACGTTAAACCACAAATCAAACAAAACAAACATTATTTTACACATTGTGAGGACTCGCAGGATTTTATCTGAAACAAAATGGTGATTAAATTTTGCCAATGTATTTAAATATTAGGCGTGTGTTCGTAGTGTATATTTTTATAATTCCTCTTAATAGTTCGAGTGAGCCTGCACATAAATTTAACATTTCGATTAAAAAAACACACAAAAAACGTTTACTTCGTTATTTTTATCTATAGCCTTGCTTTTACGGTCCTTTCAAGACTATTTCACTTTTTCTACCCGAATCTTCATCAAAGGTGGGCGAAAACCGGATGCCTGGAGAAAAACAACCTAAACTTCCGATACAGAACTTGCTCCCCCCCCCCCCCCCCACCGCAACTGCCCCTGTCATGGACTACAATGGTACCGTTCATACCTGTACAACCACCATTGTTAGATTATTCAGACGATTCATTATGTATTTCCTTATATCAAATGTTTATCCTCGTTAGAACCGCCTCAGTTAGTACCCACAACCTACGCTTGAGAGCACAAACAAGGAAACTCACAGGCCATATAAAGATTTAAGTGGTTTTAGAATTGAAGAAAGATAATAATCAGATATGAAATCGAAATAAACGCAGGGTACATGTAATTATTTTGAGTAACATTTAACCCATATGTACCAGAAACCCCAAAACGGTTATCCTGGCAAACAGTGCAGGCCCAGATCAGACATGACAGAACGCGGCGTCTGATCAGGGCCTCCGCAGTTTGCTTAAAGTTCAGTCATTTTCAAAATATATTTTGAAGAAAACACAACCTGTCCACCCTGAATTTTGAAATGGACTCCTGCTCTATATATAAGGAGGAAGATTCCATTGGGTACTAAAAGGGGCTAAAGCAAATAATAATTATGATCGATATAACGGTCTATTTCCCTGTTCTTGTTTTCATTTTTCGGAGACACTGTAATATTTTGAGGTAGGATGACAAGTTCTGCAACGGATTGGCAAGTATTTTTTTCTCCAAATACTCCGGTTTGCGGCCAACTCCAATTAATGATCAGCTCAAACAAGTCAAATAGTATAAAAATGCCGAAAATCCAAAACCACCACAAAAGTTGTAAACGCACTGCATAATTACGTTTCGAAGGAGAACATTTTCCAAACTGTTATCTTTTGCTGCGCAATGTGGCCGTCAGAACAAGAAATCGATACCACCCACAGCTAAATGAGTTTTGTTGTCGGGTGTTATATATACTACAGGTACGTTTACGAGGTGATATATATTCTTATCTTGCAGTTAAATACGCTCTTGTGCTAACCGACACAAGGGAGACTACCGTGAAACCCCATATATATATAATCGCTACAAAACCGTGTTGCTAGCCAACAACCTAGGGAAAGTAAACTCGATGCCCTGAATCCACTGCAGGGCATGAGAAAATGCGGGGTGGTATGAACACCCCGCAATTTTTTCACACCCCACAAAAAAGGTTTTATATAGAAAAACACCCCGTATCTGGCAACTTTCTTAGTATATATAACGAGATTGAAATCGCATATTAAAATTATGATTAATCGACAGCTGAAATGATATCTGCTTAACATGATATTGTATACGCAACATATATAGTTAATTGGCATTTCAGCACGGACTATATCTTAAAGTTCTACAGGTAATTATCGGACATCTTTCTACGTAATGATACCTTTCCATAGTTGATGTTTGTTTCTTTAAGAAATGTAAGCCAATAATGTCTATAATTTCATGATGTTAAACATTCAACTAACTTACTTGAATAGCTGTGTTAGCAAAACCTTTCCGATTTGAGCCAGAGCGTTTCTATACCTGTTGCAAAACTGCGGAATGAACGCAAAAAAAAAAGATTAGCCTGTGCAACACATCCTACCAGCGGACCAGTCTTCGCTTGTTATTTATTTATTTTTTATTTTGAAAAACCAACGGCTGTTAAGGCTCGTGCAAACAGTGAAGATTTTGATCAGGGTGATCTGATTCTTAGTACGTCTGTACATCATCTAAAATGATCCTGGCATCTGACACGGTCCTGGTATCTATCTTGGTTCCGTGACAGTATGTATGGCATCTATAGTGGTCCCCAACAGCATCTTAACTGTCAGTTTCCACAGCCTCTGTCTCTGGTCGGGCCCATCGGAGTCTATTTGTTGGTTTTCTTTTTGCTCCAGCATTTCAGTGATTTCTTACTGTCGAGTCGTCACGGTTGTTTCATCTGTGTGGTTGTTCGATTTTTCTGTTTTCGGAGATGTTGCACTGATGAGTAAGGAGGCCTTCATGCGGACTTAACAAAGTATTTGTCTAAATCGCGACGGAAATAAGAGCGATGATTTTGTTCTTTTCAATCTTTATTTTGCTGCTTACAAACAAGGAAACTTTTGGATAGCCTATTCGCCATTTTGTTGGAAAGTAATTGTCCTTTTGGCTTTCCGCTATTGATATTTCCATTAGAAGCTGTTGTTTCATGTTTGTGTTTCTTTCCCTTTGGTGTCTCTGATGTGAGCTGTGGGTTTATTGTATCGATTCCTGATCATTGCCGCCACTTCTATTTTAAGAAAAAATATTGTCTTATACTTTCACCATATTTTTCATGTTTTTTCTAATCATAAAATTGTGGAAAAATTTATATCGTTAATAACTTGCCTATAAATTGCAAGGTACACGTTAAACAGCTTTCTTGTGACGTTCATGAGCAGTTTCATCCAACCATCCAGCTAAATTCAACGTAGTACCATTTGCGTTATCGCAGTTGATCCAAGGAATGGGTAGTAGGTCAGAAAGTACTGCCGATAACTTTTATTTTACCAACAGCTTCAAAGCTCATTTCTTAAGGGGGTAATAAATCGCCATATACCAAGTATTTGGCGTAAAAATTAGCTGTGTTTCCACTAACATGCTCAAAATATTGATCGATAGGTAGGAGAAACGGTCTAGTTGTTTCATGTTTGTGTTTCTTTCCCTATATAAAGTGGGGTTTAGGGGGGTGTTCATTTCACGGACTTGTTCACGTGATGAATCCCTCAAAGACAGAAGCTGTTCCGTTCACACTCAAACCGTATAAAATAACCCTAATTTTGTCTTCGATGGAACTCCGATTAATTCTGTACCACATTATAAACATTTAGGCATAAACTTAAGTTGCAATGGCCAGTGGCCAGTGGAAGAAACATATAAAACTTATAACCACCAACGTAGCTAAAGTAATCGGAATCCTGCGTAAACTAAAATATATCTTTTATATATATATATAGTCAATCTTATCTGCGACTAATTTACAAGTATAGTATCTGTATTGTTTAGCTTTGGTCAAGTACATGTAATCTTTATGGCAGTCTTTCCGTCTTTCTCGCCATACAATATTTTGACTTGTTTATACCTGAAGCGACAAACTGACTACTTTGAAGACAGTTTCCGTCAGTATAACATTTGTAGACAGTCTTGAAGTGCCAAATGACCAGTAAAGACGTAGTGGTAGGATTTTCCGACTGCAGCGCAAATACGCTAAAGTTTTATATTTGTTTTATGTTTGGTTTTCCCAACATCAGTATTTTGTGTGAAAATCTGGAGACATCCAATGTCGTATTTATTTACCAATTTGTATTTGTACTTTTACCCAGGACTGGATTCCCATAGGTGTATGTGTTTTATAAATCAAAAGGAAAAGCACAATAAAATTGACACCAACATTATTACATTACGAAAACACGCCTATAGAAATACAGTGTAAATTATACCGCCGAAAAAAAAAAAATATAAGATGAAAAATTGCGATTTTTTTCTTATTTCTGCTCAAAATATAGATTGTGGGCACTCGTTAGAACCGCCTCATCGAAAAATAAGGTTTACACCTGTAAACCCCAGTTTTACTATATAAAAGTGGGGTTCAAGGCGGGTCAAAATTATATAGACGTGTTTTCGTGATGTCCGATTAATTTCATCATTTAAAATCAATTAAAATTATGGCCATGAAATTTTGTTCCTGTAATTGGAAGTTCAAGGCATTGAGGGTTCTTCAGAGCACCAGGTCGGACTGATTTCATCGCGCCTATATAATTTTGACCCAATTTAACCCTACTTTTATATAGTAAAACAGGAATGCGCAGTAAACCTTATATTATTTTTCTTATTTCTGCTCTAAAATATAGATTGTGGGTATTCGTTAGAACAGCCTCGGCGAGGCGGTTCTCACGAGTTCCCTTAATATATGTTTTACGAAGAATTAAGAAAACATATCAGAATCTTTTATCTGAAAATTACCATTTTTGGTGGTAAAATTTTCAATATATTTGAATAGGCGTTTTTTCGTAATTTGGATTTATTTCATTGACATTCTATGCGATTCAGATGAGTGCACATCATGTACCCATTACGATAACACACCCGTGCGACAAAGTGCATTTTTTGACGTCAGTGGTAGTGGCATCGGTTTGGCGCCATGGATTGCGCATGCGCGGGGATGACGTCACGGCGCGTCAGCCATATTGGATGACCTTTGCCACGTCTCTATTGTTCGAAGAAGGTACTAAAATTTAAACAAAAGGCCTCTTCAAACCCAAGCTGCTCCGTTTAAGGCACTTAAAATTGAAACAAAAGCCTTGGCACCCGTCTAAGAGTTTTTACGAACGCCGTTAAATTTATACTTGGAAGACCTCGGAATAAAAATCCGTCTCTATTGTTCGAAGAAGGTACTTTAATTTAAACAAAAGGCCTCTCCAAAACCCAGCTGCTCCGTTTGAGGCACTAAAAATTGAAAACAAAAGCCTTGGCACCCGCCTAAGAGTTTTTACGAACGCCGTAAAATTCATACAATACCTAGCCGATAAAATCGGTGATTTTTTATGATGAGCCGACAGAGATTATTGATATAAAATTCGAACGGTGCATGTTTGTTTAACGTCCCCGGCAACACTGTAAAAACGTTGCTTCAAATTTTGTGGGACCCGAGATGAAACTACAAGCACTGCAAATAGGATTTATGGAAGGGCCGATTCGCGCCGGTTTTCCTGTGCTAAGCGTTTTTCCAGTACTCTCTGCGTGGAAGCATCTATTTCTTCAAGCCCCGATGGGCGGGGTCGATATATGTACCTATCAGCCAAAAAGATGCATCTCTCTCTCTCTCTCTCTCTCTCTCTCTCTCTCTCTCTCTCTCCTTTATATAAAAATGTGACAAGGACTGCGTCGTTATACGTGTACGCACAGTCTATGTTTTGAGCTATCTGACATTTTTTATCAGATTTTTTTTCTATATCGTTTGTCGTAAACATGTTTGAATAGGAGTGTTTGTCTTTCAAAACCGACTTGCGAAAATGTCATCTGCTGATGGGTTTTACATCGAGAACTCGCCATCACATAGTTTGCGCAGTATAGTCCGCATACGTTAGAACTAGATTGTTGAAGCTGTTTATTGTTCATTAGGTAGAATGTATTGAGTACCTCTACAAATCCAACGCCATAACTTCTAGGGTCGTTTCCTACTGAATCGAAAAATTCGTACCGTCCGTGTTTGGGAAAATAAAATGTTACCCGGTGTTTCCCTCTTTGATAACTCGTGGATGTGTTTGAAAAGACGAACCTTCCTCTTCGTTTTTTTTTATTTGGTCCGCTGCGCAGACAGTCACGGGGTTTCAAGAAAGAATACGAGTCAATTGATCACTGTTCATCGTCGCTTAATGTTTAAATTTTGTCCAGTCTACCAACTGCCCGTTTTTTACTCTTGGTTTCTTACGAGCAGAGGTCTCGCCCTTATGCTCTTTTTGTAATCCTGCTAGATCTGACTGCCATTTCAACCGCTTGAGCCACGGGAGAGACCAATTTTATCACGGTGTTTTGTTGTTCCCGCATTTTTATTTTTCTTTTTGCCTTGGATTTTCCATTTCCTTTAGAAGATGGTTTCTTCTACCACTACCGACGATATAACGCGCCATGTAATCGGATTGAACGTAGCACTCGCACAAGTCTTTGAAGTGTTGGTACCATTGTTATGCATAAGAATTTATTTTTCTGATTCCCACTTTCACCCCACTGTGACCTAATAGTGCTATAAATATCTTGTTAATCTTCTTATAGAAGATTCTGGAAAAACTGAGTCACAGATTAATTTCATTTTTGTAAACAACATGTTTACAAGGAAAAGTACTTCAGAACCTTCCAGAAAGTTCTGGGTTGCATTATTTTTAGAAAATTACCTCATCTTATTCCACAGCCCTCTGGAATGTTCTAGAGAAATCTTAGGGTCTATAAAATAGCTTGATTTTTCTCATTGAGTGAGACTTTGGAGTTTGATGTTTGGGCATTTAAGAAAAGTTATTTCTAAATTCTGTGTTGGATTGTTAAAGGATATTACTTTTCATTTTGGACTGTGAATTCTGTGGGATCAAGGAAAATAGATTAATTCAGGATATTTCATTCAGAGCTAAGTACATTTAATTTTCTTACTTCTACAGGTTAAAGTTAACTTGTAAATAAATTTTGTTAATTTTTCAAAAGGCTTGTTTGCTTTTTCTTTCTGCTACGCCTGGCTCGTAACAGAAATTGGGGGCTCGTCCGGGATAAAACCATTTGAGCATTTTAAAACCGACATTTCATGTGACGGCAGGTAATTGTCATTTCTTATCAAATAGATTTGGCAGTTGCTTCACAAGATTGGTATTTCCCTATAGGCATATAGGGGATTGTCATTTCATGTGAACTGGCATTTCAGGTGAAATAGTACTTGTCATTTCATGTGAAATTTTCGTTGGGCTTGTCATTTCAAAAAAAAAAAAAAAAAAAAAAAAAAACTTTGTCAAATTACCCTCAATCTATATTTCCATAAATACTTTATAAAACAAACAAAAAGCAAACATGTCGTTTGATTTGAGAAGCTTTTTGGCTCAGCCTACTCAGGAGTTGTTTAATCTGGCCAAAAGGACAGATTTGCTAGAAATTGCTTCCCATTATGGGGTCACTGCTGTCAAAACAAGCATGAAGAAGCATGAAATTAAGAATATTTTGGTACAGTTTTTTGTTGATGAAGAACTTTTCGATCCATCTGCTTTGTCTCTCATTATGGTTTCACATACTGAATTGCAAATGAGACAAATTGAAATAGGAAGGCAAATTGAATTAGAGAAGTTAAGGTTAGAAATGGAAGAAAGAGAGAAGGAAAAGCAAAGAGAAATGGAAGCAAGAGAGAAGGAAAAAGAAAGAGAAATGCAGAGACAAATGCAGATGGAAAGATTAGAAATGGAAGAACGAATTCGAAAAGAAAAATTAGAACAGGAAGAAAAACAAAGAGAAATGGAGGAACGCCTTCAGAAAGAAAAATTAGAAAAAGAAGAGCGACTTGAAATAGAAAGAGAAAAATGGCAATTTCAATTAAAGATGAAGGAAATGGAACTCCAGGGTCAGGATAGGGTGAAACCTACCCCTGTTTTTGACTCTGGTAGTTACTTTGATGCCACAAAACACATCAGATTAGTTCCGCCATTTCAGGAAAAAGAGGTAGATAAGTATTTTTTGCATTTTGAAAAAGTTGCAGAAAATTTAAAATGGCCAAAAGAGCATTGGACCTTACTTTTGCAAAGCGTTGTTGTCGGAAAGGCTCGAGACATTTACACTCAGCTAACTGTCGAGCAAAGCTCAGACTATGATCTGGTTAAGGAGCTTATTCTTAAGGCATATGAGTTGGTCCCTGAGGCTTACAGGCAGAAATTTAGGAACTGTAAAAAAGAAATTTCCCAGACCCATGTAGAATTTGCTCGAACCAAAGAACAGCTATTTGATAGGTGGTGTTCTTCTAAAAAAGTAGGCTCTGATCTTGACAAACTTAGACAACTTGTCCTTGTTGAAGAGTTCAAACGGTGTATAAATTCAGACATTAAATCTTTTCTCGATGAGAGACAGGTTGAAACTTTGGAGGAAGCTTCTCGTTTGGCAGATGATTATGCTTTGACTCATAAAGTCTCATTTGTGAACAGGCCTTATCCTCGAAAACCTTATAATCCACAGACAGGTCCAAGATTCTATCCCAGTAATCCTTCTGGTAGTTATAGCCATACATCTAGTACTATGCCCAAACTTTCTGGTGAAAATAAAAGCCAGAATCCTTCCAAACCTTCTGGTGAAAACAGAAGCCAGAATTTTTCCAAACCTTCTGGTGAAAACAAAGACCAGAATCCCTTATCTCAATCTCAAGTAGTTTGTTATTACTGTAAAAATACAGGTCATTTGATCTCTGAGTGTTTAAAATTAAAGCGAAGGAAAGAAAGAGAAAGACAAGAGGAGCTTAAGCCTACAGGCTTGACTTCTATAAGGCCAAAACCACAGTCTTGTGTAAGGGAGGAAACTCTTTCTGATATCAAATTATCTGAGACTGATTCAGTTATGGAGATTTATGAACCATTCTTATCAGATGGTTTTGTGTCACTAAATGGTGACAGTTATGCCCATCCTACCCCTATTAAAATCTTACGAGATACTGGAGCTTCTCAATCTCTTATTCTAGCAGATACTCTGCTTTTTTCCGAGAAGACTTCTTTGGGCCAAAGTGTCCTTATTCAGGGTGTGGAATGTGGATTTGTTAATGTTCCACTTCATAACGTTTATTTGTCATCAGACTTGGTATCCGG
The DNA here is from genome assembly GCA_963580285.1 of Lucinisca nassula. Taxonomy (NCBI): domain Eukaryota; kingdom Metazoa; phylum Mollusca; class Bivalvia; order Lucinida; family Lucinidae; genus Lucinisca; species Lucinisca nassula. The sequence continues at coordinate 183,543,702 of OY757013.1, forward strand.
TTCAGTGGCTGTTGGTATTAGACCTTCTTTACCTTTTAAAGGTGTTCATTTGTTGCTAGGCAATGACTTAGCTGGAGATAAGGTTGTGGTAAACCCACTTTTGACTACTAATCCTTGCATAGACCAACCGCCTGATCCCATTGAGCAGGAAATTCCTGATCTTTATCCGTCTTGTGCAGTCACAAGGGCGATGGCACGTAAGGCCAAGCAAACTGATGGGAAACAGGATTTTGATTTAACTGATACCTTTTTGGGTCAGTCTTTTAATGACGAGATAACAAGGTCTCTGTCTTCAAGCCTGCCTGATAAGCAGACATATTTTCATGAGAATAACTCATCTTTAGATCTAGGCCATGACATAATGTCTGGGTCTCAACTAGCTATAGAACAGCATAAGGATCCTGAAATTTCGCCTTTATTTGAAAGGGCCTTAGATGAGCAGGAAGTATCTCAGGTCCCAGTCTGTTATTATGTCAAAAATGACATTCTTATGAGAAAATGGCGTCCACCAGACGTCTCAGCAGAAGACGAGTGGACTGTCAACCATCAGATAGTGGTTCCACGGGTTTACCGTCCCGAAATATTAAACTTGGCACATGAAACTCCCATGTCAGGACATTTAGGTGTCAATAAAACCTATCACAAGATTCTTAATCATTTTTACTGGCCTGGGTTAAAATCAGATGTTTCTCAGCATTGTAGGTCCTGCCATACATGCCAAATGGTAGGAAAACCCAATCAGTCTATACCTAAGGCTCACTTGCAGCCTATACCTGCTTTTGATGAACCTTTCAGTCGAATACTTATAGACTGTGTGGGTCCCTTGCCCAGAACTAAGTCTGGCTGTGAATATCTTTTGACTATTATGTGTGCTTCCACACGTTTTCCTGAAGCCATTCCCTTAAGAAATATCAAAACTAAGACAATTGTCAAGGCCTTAGTGAAGTTCTTCACATTTGTTGGGCTTCCTAAATCTATTCAGTCAGACCAAGGCTCAAATTTTATGTCTGGAATATTTCAACAAGTAATGCATGAACTTGGCATTGTACAGTATAAGTCATCAGCCTATCATCCTGAAAGTCAAGGCGCCCTTGAAAGATTCCATCAAACATTGAAAAACATGATAAGATCATATTGCTTTGACACAGAAAAGGATTGGGATGAAGGCATCCATCTGCTTTTATTTGCTGTTAGAGAATCTGTGCAAGAATCTCTTGGCTTCAGTCCATTTGAATTAGTATTTGGTCATACTGTTCGTGGTCCTTTGAAACTTCTCAAAGAGAAATTTCTCTCCATTGATGACACCTCCCTGAATTTACTTCAGTATGTGTCTGATTTCAAAACTAGACTTTCAAAAGCTTGTGAGGCTGCTCGGACCAATCTTCAGTCAGCCCAAAGGAAAATGAAACAGCTATATGACATAGAGACAAAAGAAAGGAATTTTAAACCAGGTGATAAGGTACTAGCTCTTTTGCCTATTCCAGGAAAATCGTTGCAGGCCAGGTATTATGGTCCATACACTGTAGACAAAAAGATCAGTGACGTAAATTACATAATAAACACTCCTGGGAGGCGCAAGCTAAAGCGGCTATGTCATATTAACATGCTTAAGGCGTACATAGATAGGGACAATACATCTTTAACATCAGTCAATCTAGTTAGCTCTGTTCCACTTAATTCAAGTGACAATGACTGTGAGGATATTAATTCAGTGAAGTCGGATCCCACATCATCAAATCTTCAGAATTCTGACATTCTACGGAATCTTGACCAGAAACTGTCACATCTAGAGCCAAATCAGCGGAATGAACTGAAACAGCTGATTTTTGAATATGAACACTTATTTCCTGACATTCCAACACGGACAGACAAAATATTTCACGATGTGGACATAAATGGTTCCAAACCAGTAAAACAACACCTATACAGGATGAATCCTATAAAACAGAAAAATCTTAAAGAAGAAATTCAGTATTTGCTGGACAATGACTGGAATGGAGTTCTCCTAGTATTCTTATACCAGAACAAGAAAGGACAAAAATGTTTATAGACTCTTAGAAGGATTAATTCTCGAACATAGACAGATGCAGAGCAAGAATCAGTCTGCAACATTTCGAAGTTTATCTTACCCCTACTACTGCACCGATTGTTGTTTTCAGTGATCACAATCCACTGACTTTCATACACAAAATGAAAAACAAAAATCAGCGGTTGCTCAGGTGGAGTCTCATGCTACAAGAGTATAATTTAGACATAAGACATATTAGAGGGAGAGATAACATTATCCCTGATGCCCTTTCAAGAGCTTGAGCAGTGTCAGGAATTGTGTTTTTCTTTCATACTGAAGTGGATTGTGGATACATGTAATTGTATATGCTATGTTCAATATTTTATTAATCTTAAAGCAAAAGAAAGCTTTATTACATAAATCTTTCTTTTCCTCGAAGAGGGGGAGTGTTATGCATAAGAATTTATTTTTCTGATTCCCACTTTCACCCCACTGTGACCTAATAGTGCTATAAATATCTTGTTAATCTTCTTATAGAAGATTCTGGAAAAACTGAGTCACAGATTAATTTCATTTTTGTAAACAACATGTTTACAAGGAAAAGTACTTCAGAACCTTCCAGAAAGTTCTGGGTTGCATTATTTTTAGAAAATTACCTCATCTTATTCCACAGCCCTCTGGAATGTTCTAGAGAAATCTTAGGGTCTATAAAATAGCTTGATTTTTCTCATTGAGTGAGACTTTGGAGTTTGATGTTTGGGCATTTAAGAAAAGTTATTTCTAAATTCTGTGTTGGATTGTTAAAGGATATTACTTTTCATTTTGGACTGTGAATTCTGTGGGATCAAGGAAAATAGATTAATTCAGGATATTTCATTCAGAGCTAAGTACATTTAATTTTCTTACTTCTACAGGTTAAAGTTAACTTGTAAATAAATTTTGTTAATTTTTCAAAAGGCTTGTTTGCTTTTTCTTTCTGCTACGCCTGGCTCGTAACACCATGCATCGTAGTCCGGGATATAAGGCACCCATTTATTCAGTTTCACGTCAAACACTTCTATCGAACCCATTTTTTTCTCCAAATATAACGATGCTTTACCCTTCTTACGTATATTTCATTCGTCATCAGATTCCAGGTCTTCATCGTTTTCTGTCAAGACATGGTCGAGCCAAACACTGGCGATTATATAAGTTTTATGGCTTGCTGGATGGATTCGTCGACATTCATGCCATGCTGTATTCTTAAAGTTTTAGCCGACTGTAGAATCTGCCGCTGAGTAGGATCCTTTTGCAGCTGTGAAAATGAAAATGCTATGTACAAAAATTGAAACACTAGTGTCGTATTTTTGAAACGCCAGATACAAAAATGAAAACGTGGTCTATGGGAAATTACATGTCAATGTACAAAATTCGAAACAGCAATGTCAAAAAATGAAAATGCTATGTACAAAAATCAAAACAGTAATGTCAAAAAATGAAAATGCTATGCACAAAAACTGAAACAGTAATGTCAAAAAAATAAAAATGCTATGTACAAAAATTGAAATACTAGTGTCGTGTTTTTGAAACGCCAGATACAAAAATGAAAACGTGGTCTATGGGAAATTACATGTAAATGTACAAAAATCGAAACAGCAATGTCAAAAAATGAAAATGCTATGTACAAAAATCAAAACAGTAATGTCACAAAAATGAAAATGCTATATACAAAAATTGAAACAGTAATGTCAAAAAATGAAAATGCTATGTACAAAAATTGAAACACTAGTGTCGTGTTTTTGAAACGCCAGTTACAAAAATGAAAACGTGGTTTATGGGAAATTACATGTAAATGTACAAAAATCGAAACAGAAATGTCAAAAAATGAAAATGCTATGTACAAAAATTGAAACAGTAATGTCCAAAAATGAAAATGCTATGTACAAAAATTGAAACACTACTGTCGTGTTTTTGAAACGCCAGTTACAAAAATGAAAACGTGGTCTATGGGAAATTACATGTAAATGTACAAAAATCGAAACAGCAATGTCAAAAAATGAAAATGCTATGTACAAAAATCAAAACAGTTAAGTCAAAAAATGAAAATGCTATGTACAAAAATTGAAACACTAGTGTCGTGTTTTTAAAACGCCAGTTACAAAAATGAAAACGTGGTCTATGGGAAATTACATGTTAATGTACAAAAATCGAAACAGCAATATCAAAAAATGAAAATGCTATGTGCAAAAAATCGGAACAGTAATGTCAAAAAATGAAAATGCTATGTACAAATATTGAAACACTAAAGTCGTGACTGTATCCCTACTGTATTCTCACTCTATCATATTTGTCTGGATGCTTACTGAATGCTCGGAGACTAAGAACGTAACAATGGGACGACTGAATGTATGTATGTATGTTTGTATGTATGTTTGTATGTATGTGCGTGTGTATGTATGTGTATGTATGTATGTGTGCATATATGTATGAGTGTGTGTGTTTTCTACGTATGTATGTATGTATGTATGTATGTATGTATGTATGTATGTATGTATGTATGTATGTATGCATGCATGTATGTATGTATGTATGTATGTATGTATGTATGTATGTATGTATGTATGTATGTATGTATGTATGTATGTATGTATGTACGTACGTACGTACGTATGTATGTATGTATGTATGTATGTATGTATGAGTGCGTGTGTGTGGGTATGTGCATGCTTGTGCGTATGTGCGTATGTATGTGTGTATGTATGTGTGTATGTATGTATGTGCGTATGAATGTGCGTGTGAGTGTTATTGCGTGCATGTGAGTATTATTGTGTGTGTGTATGTGTGTGTGTATGTGTGTGTGTACGTGTGTTATATGCGTGTGTATGTGAGAATGTGTGTATGTGTGTGTATGTGCGTGGTTGTGTGTATTGACGAATTGCCGGCTGGATGTGCGATTGTAATGTGTATTTAGCCCTTCACTGATAAGCTCCGGCAATTCGTAGGACCGAGTAATGTTTGTAATATTGCAAGTATTAGCTTTTACTAAAACCTTGGGTCTACGCTTAGCACACATTAATCTGAGTAGTCGAAGGATTGGAAAGTCAAATGACAAAGCTATTCGTGTATAATACTTTTACACGAATAGCTTTGTCATTTGACTTTCCAATCCTTCCAAGCCAGTAAATACGGAAATTTGTATAATAGTTTCGTACATTAACAAAACTACAATCTTTTACTATGAAAACCACTCGTACAAAGAAACGAAAAATCAGTAGGACAGATGCATATGCGTTCTTTTAGTGAAAACAAACAGAAATAGATGTACTGTATTATCGGAGGGAAGTCAACATAATGTGAACCCAGAAAACTTGTTTATTTTGTATGCGAATAGGGTGTGATAAGATTGCGGAATTGTTCCGGTAAATCTCGGTTTTTAATCATTATAACAAAGAAACAAGCCCGTTCGACATTTTTCACATCTCCAAATATGGCGACATTTTTATGAAAATCCATGATATTTTTCTTTTTTATACTGCAAACATAGGTTGTGGGTACCGCCTCTTTGTGGTCTTGGAGCAGAAATAAGAAAAAATAATGTACACCCAGATTTCTCCATTAAAAGTAGGGATTTAGTGGGGTGTTCACGTGATGCGATCGGTGAGTTCATCACCAGTACTTGTATACCTTTCTAATGAGACGTAACGCCATTCTGTAGGAAGTTATAAGCGATTTCACGCACTTTGGTCAAGGTCCGATGATTTCGTCGCGTAGGTCTCCTATACACGACTCGTTTGATACCCAGATCACCCAAATCGGTTCAGGCATAAGGGAAATAGAGCCATTTAAAGATTACCCAAAGGGAGATAATTTGAACCGCCAAGGGAGATACTTCGGCCACAGTTGAATGGTTTCGTCGCGTAGGTCTCCTTTAGACGATTCGTTTGATACCCAGAACACCCAAATCGGTTCAGGCATAAGGGAAATAGAGCCATTTAAAGATTACACAAAGGGAGATAATTTGAACAACCAAGGGAGACAATTAGGCCACAGTTGAATGGTTTGATCGCGTAGGTCTCTTGAGTCGAGTCCAAACACGGTCCCTTTCGAATAAAAAACTAAGGCCGTTTGGTTTTTGCCAACCGTGTAGATCCGGATCAGACGCCGCAAAACATCTGATCAGTGTCTTAGCTTACAGTTCAGCAACAGACACATCTGAAGTGTGGCGTATGATCAGTGATTGCCTTTTTGGATAGCCACAGTCTAAGGTCAACTTGATTTATGTCCGTTGGACACTGAACCTGAGCGGACACAATTATATTTGAGTCATGTCACATTTAAACGTGAATTAGATCAGCCAGCTTATTGAGCCAATCTGGATGATTGTTTTGGGGGATCTACGTGTGAGAGTGGTCTGGTGCGAAAAGCGTATGAGACCGCGTTTATACGCAGGCTGATCGGCCTTATATTGCCGCTAAAGTTTTACCTTTATAGGTTTTTTTTCTGTCGCCGGCCCAATACTCGTATCGCATCGATAAAAAGTCAATATAACCGTGAATGAACCTTCAAGCGCTAACCACTACTAGCAGATGACATTTTTATTTCGGTTTGGGTTTAGCAGTCCTGATAATTCGCGTTATACATGTACCCTTGAGTGTGCGAGTGTTTGAGATTTACGTCCTACCAACAAACATGTACCCTTGACATTAAGAAATAGAACGATTTTCCGTGTTAAGCAGACTTGCGCATTTCAAGCTAAAACCCATTAGCAGATGACATTTTCGCAAGTTGGTTTTGAAAGACAAACACACCTATTCAAACATGTTTACGACAAACGATATAGAAAAAAATCTGATAAAAAATGTCAGATAGCTCAAAACATAGATTGTGGGTACTCGTAAAACGACGCAGTCCTTGTCACATTTTTTATATAAAAGAAAGGAGAGAGAGAGAGAGAGAGAGAGAGAGAGAGAGAGAGAGAGAGAGAGAGAGAGAGATAGATAGATAGATAGATAGATAGATAGATAGATAGATAGATACATCTTTTTGGCTGATACCCGCCCATCGGGGCTTGAATTAATAGATGCTTCCACGCAGAGAGTACTGGAAAAGCGCTTAGCCCAGGAAAAGCGGTGCAAATCGGCCCGTTCATAAATCCTATTTGCAGGGCTTGTCGTTTCATCTCGGGCCCGCAAAACTTGAAGCAACGTCTTTACAGGGTTGCCGGGGACGTTAAACAAACATGCACAGTCCGAATTTTATATCAATAATCTCTCTCGGCTCATCATAAAAAATCACCGATTTTATCGGCTAGGTATTGTATGAATTTTACGGCGTTCGTAAAAACTCTTAGGCGGGTGCCAAGGCGTTTGTTTTCAATTTTTAGTGCCTCAAACGGAGCAGCTGGGTTTTGGAGAGGCCTTTTGTTTAAATTTTAGTACCTTCTTCGAACAATAGAGATGTGGCAAAGGTCATCCAATATGGCTGACGCGCCGACGCGCCGTGACGTCACCCCGCGCATGCGCAGTCCTTGATGCCAAAGCGCTGCCTATACTACTCCCTTATACCCCTCTTTTATATAGTAAAACCGGGGATTATAGGCATGAATAAGAAAAAATATCGCAATTTTTTATCTTAATTTTTTCTTTTGTATCCGCGGTAAAATTTACACTGTATTTATATCTATATAGACGTGTTTTCTTTATGCGCCCAAGCCATTTTTATGAAAGTTTTTTTTCTGTAAATGTTAATAACGACTTTTTTTTCTTCTTTCTTTTTTTTCTGGATTCACGACCCTTTCAAAATTGTTTCACTTATTTCGGGCCATCGTTGATAAGAGGTGAGCGAAACCCGAATTACCGAGAAAACCCACATTCCCTTCCGTTGCAGAACTTGGCGTCTGACAAGTTACCAAATCAGTGTTCGAACAAGGTGAGAGACGCTGTAATAAAGGGTCAGCGCTCTTACCTGCTAGGCAATGGAGGTCCGTAAATGTCATGCATGGTGTATATTTTTATACAAACTACAGAAGTATGAAATATATATGTATATACAGAAGAGAAATTAGCAAGTGCAAACTGGGCGATGGTAGGATTCGAACTGACGCTGGCAATGGCTGCCGCGCCTAGCCATGCAGGAATTAAAGTCTAACCGACTGCGCCATTACGCTCCTCAAAAAAGGAGTTTTATAGAACAGCGTTTAGCTCATTATTCCTGCATGACCCGTCAGTAGAATTATTAGGTACCGTTGTGCGTTAGCACACTCGGATACATCTGTATGATGGATGCCTGGATTCGATGGATACCGAAGATTGCAAACATTATATTTATAATTTAAGATCTATCAAACTTCAACAGACACCCGGCCCTGGATCATTTATGATGCAAGTAATTGTGAACAAATGTATAGAAAGTAAAGTAGTTTAGGTCGTAGTACGAAAGCGTTAATCCAAAATCGTTAATCCATAGACAAAATGGCAGATATCAATGTTCGGATCATCAGACATGGACTCCAGAAAAGTTTAATCATGCGTCCGCGGATATTAAGCATTACTTGGTAAGCAAGCTTCGCCCACCATGCCCATCGACCCGAACGAAGAAAAGGTGTAAATGCCGAGAAGGGTATGTCCGAGATTTTGGAAGTCTTCCTATGGCTTTACATTGGCAAACATATCAGAAATAATTCTGGAAATGGCCACATTGTACGGATCCACAAGATCATGGTGCCTCCCATAGAAATTACAAACTGGGCGGTGGTAGGACTCAAGCTGAGGCTGACAGTGGCTGCCGCGTCTAGTCACACAGGAATAACGGTATAACCGACTGCACCACAATAGTGTTTAGCTCATTTTCCTGCATGACCGGGCAGATAGAGTTACCAGGTACCGTTGAGCGTTAGCGCACTCGGATAAATCAATATGATGGATGCCTGGATCCTATGGATACCGAAGATTGCAAATATTATATTTATAATTTAAGATCTATCAAACGTCAACAGAAATCCGGCCCTGGACCATTTCTGATGCAAGTAATTCTGAAAAAATGTACAGCAGAGAAATAAGAAAGTACAAACTGGGGGTGGTAGGATTCGAACTCATGCTGGCAATGGCTGCCGCGCCTAACCATACGGACATAGCTGTCTAACCGACTGCGCCACTATGCTCCCTGACGTTATAGTGTCATAGAACAATGTTTAGCTCATTTCTCCTGCATGGCACGTTAGATAGAATTACTAGGTACAGTTGTGCGTTAGCACACTCGCATAAATCTATATGATGGATGCCTGGATACTATGGATCCTGAAGGTTGCAAATATTATATTTTTAATGTAAGATCTATCAAACGTCAACAGACATCCGGCCCTGGATCAGACATCCGACCTCTTAGTGTAGAGAGTGGGCTGCGCTCCCTGGATCTTTCTTTTATTTTTTCAACAGACATCCCGCCCTGGATCATTTCTGAGGCAAGTAATTCCGAAAACAAATGTATAGTAGAGAAATAAGAAAGTACAAACACGGCGGTGGTAGAATTCGACCACGCTGGCAATGCCATGCGGGAGTAACGGTCTAACAGACTGCATCACTTCATTCCTCAGAACAGGAGTGTCATAGAACAGTGTTTAGCCCTTTTTTCTTGTATGACCCGCTAGATAGAATGACAAGGTACCGTTATGCGTTAGCACACTCGGATAAATCTATAGAATGGATGCCTGGATCCTATCAAACTTCAACAGACATCCAGCCTTGGATCATTTCTGATGCAAGTAATTCTGAAAAAAAATGTATAGTAGCAAAGGAGAAAACTTGGCGATGGTGGGATTCGAACTCACGCTGGCAATGGCTGCCGTGCCTACGCTTCTCAAAAAAGGAGGTTCATAGAACAGTGTTAAGCTCATTTTTCCTGCACGGCCCACCAGAGAGAGTTACTCGGTACCGTTGCGCGTTATCACACTCGGATAAAACTCTATGGTGGATGCCAGGATCCTATGGATACCGAAGATTGCAAATATTATATTTAAGGATAAAGATCTATAAAACTTCAACCGACATCCGGCCCTGGATCATTTCTGATGCAAGTAATTCTGAAGAAAAAAAATGTATAGTAGAGAACTAGGAGCGTACAAACTATATATATATATATATATATATATATATATATATATATATATATATATATATATATATATATATATATATATATATATATATATATATATATATATATATATAACGAGATTGAAATCGCATATTAAAATTATGATTAATCGACAGCTGAAATGATATCTGCTTAACATGATATTGTATACGCAACATATATAGTTAATTGGCATTTCAGCACGGACTATATCTTAAAGTTCTACAGGTAATTATCGGACATCTTTCTACGTAATGATACCTTTCCATAGTTGATGTTTGTTTCTTTAAGAAATGTAAGCCAATAATGTCTATAATTTCATGATGTTAAACATTCAACTAACTTACTTGAATAGCTGTGTTAGCAAAACCTTTCCGATTTGAGCCAGAGCGTTTCTATACCTGTTGCAAAACTGCGGAATGAACGCAAAAAAAAAGATCAGCCTGTGCAACACATCCTACCAGCGGACCAGTCTTCGCTTGTTATTTATTTATTTTTTATTTTGAAAAACCAACGGCTGTTAAGGCTCGTGCAAACAGTGAAGATTTTGATCAGGGTGATCTGATTCTTAGTACGTCTGTACATCATCTAAAATGATCCTGGCATCTGACACGGTCCTGGTAACTATCTTGGTTCCGTGACAGTATGTATGGCATCTATAGTGGTCCCCAACAGCATCTTAACTGTCAGTTTCCACAGCCTCTGTCTCTGGTCGGGCCCATCGGAGTCTATTTGTTGGTTTTCTTTTTGCTCCAGCATTTCAGTGATTTCTTACTGTCGAGTCGTCACGGTTGTTTCATCTGTGTGGTTGTTCGATTTTTCTGTTTTCGGAGATGTTGCACTGATGAGTAAGGAGGCCTTCATGCGGACTTAACAAAGTATTTGTCTAAATCGCGACGGAAATAAGAGCGATGATTTTGTTCTTTCCAATCTTTATTTTGCTGCTTACAAACAAGGAAACTTTTGGATAGCCTATTCGCCATTTTGTTGGAAAGTAATTGTCCTTTTGGCTTTCCGCTATTGATATTTCCATTAGAAGCTGTTGTTTCATGTTTGTGTTTCTTTCCCTTTGGTGTCTCTGATGTGAGCTGTGGGTTTATTGTATCGATTCCTGATCATTGCCGCCACTTCTATTTTAAGAAAAAATATTGTCTTATACTTTCACCATATTTTTCATGTTTTTTCTAATCATAAAATTGTGGAAAATTTATATCGTTAATAACTTGCCTATAAATTGCAAGGTACACGTTAAACAGCTTTCTTGTGACGTTCATGAGCAGTTTCATCCAACCATCCAGCTAAATTCAACGTAGTACCATTTGCGTTATCGCAGTTGATCCAAGGAATGGGTAGTAGGTCAGAAAGTACTGCCGATAACTTTTATTTTACCAACAGCTTCAAAGCTCATTTCTTAAGGGGGTAATAAATCGCCATATACCAAGTATTTGGCGTAAAAATTAGCTGTGTTTCCACTAACATGCTCAAAATATTGATCGATAGGTAGGAGAAACGGTCTAGTTGTTTCATGTTTGTGTTTCTTTCCCTATGGTGTCTCTGATTGGAGCTGTTGGTTAATTTTATCGATTCCTGGTCATTACCTTCAGTTCTATTTTGACATTTCATGCAAGTGGAGAAAATTTGCATGAAATGAATGTTTTGTGTCAGTAAAAAAATTAAGAGAAATATTTTTGCAATGTCGTCTGCTGACTTTTTCTACAGTGCTAAGCGTTATACAAAGGTTCAAAGTTTATTGAAATAAAGAAAGCCCCTAAGGCACATATTAATATGAAAGAATGAGATAAGACTAATGCGAAAGAAAAGTAAGTATGAAACAAGAAAGCATACACTTACATACACCTTAACCTCCTTATAAACGGTTCATTATTGCAATTTTGTATAAACTACGTCAGACAGGTGGGTCCTAAAAATGGGCTTTAATTTTATACAATAAGCGTCTCATATGACCCGCTACAAGGGATATGGAGCATATGGACTGAGCGAAGTCTCAGTCAAATAATCCAGCGTACCGACGCAGTCAGAATGCAGCATTATCAGTCCATTACGAAAACATGCCTATCGAATGTTTTGAAAATAATGTTTTTACCAAAAAAATGACATTTTATTTTTATTGTAATATTTTTCATATTTTTGCTCAAAATATAATTGTGGTTCCTCGTTAGAACCGGCTCACCGAGCACCCACAGTCTATGTTTTTGAGCAGAAATAAAAAAAAATATGAATACACCTTTAAACCACATGTTTGCTAAATAAAAGTGGGTTTAAGAGTGTCGAAACTAGAGGAACTGTCACTAAAGGTGATGATGAATACCCCCGCCTCAATACTTGACACAGAAAGCAAACATAAACAGTGTCCATTGAGTCCATTCAGGGACAATAACTCCATACTTTTTGGACAGACTCTCCTGAAATTTGCAACTTATTTGCGTCTTGCACATCTACTTGAGTATGCCAAGTATCCATTAAATCCGACTGATAGTGAAAGAGGAGTTCAGCGGACAAAATTTTGCAGCAACCACTTTTCAGTGATTCAGGGACAATAACTCCATAATTGTTGGACAGATTCTCCTGGAATTTGCGTCTTGCACATCCACTTATCCTAGTGAATAAGTATGCCAAGTATCCATTGAATCCGTCTGATAGTGAAGGAGGAGTTCAGCGGACAAAATTTTGCAGCAACCACTTTTCAGTGATTCAGGGGCAATAACTAGTGAATAAGTATGCCAATTATCCATTGAATCCGACTAATAGTGAAGGAGGAGTTCAGTGGACAAGATGTTTGCAAGCAAATCAGGGTCAAGAAAGTATGTTTCAAATTGATTCAGGGGCAATATCGCCGTAAATATGGGACAAACTTTAGTGAAATTTGTGTCTTGCACATCTACCCCTCCTGGTGAACAATTATGGTAAGTATCAATTGAATCTGATTGATAGTGAAGGAGGAGTTGAGCGGACAAGGTTTTTTAGCCGCTTTTTAGCAAATCAAGGGCCATAACTCCGTAATTATGGGACAAACTTTAGTAAAATTTGCGTCTTGCACATCTACCCCTCCTAGTGAACAAATATGGCAAGTATCAATTAAATCCGGCTGATAGTGAAGGAGGAGTTCAGCGGACAATGTTTTTTGGCACATTTTTAGCAAATCAAGGGCCATAACCCCGTAACTATGGGACAAACTTTATTGAAATTTGTGTCTTGCACATCTATCCCTCCTGTTGAACAATTTTGGCAAGTATCAATTGAATCCGACTGATAGTGAAGGAGGAGTTGAGCGGACAAGGTTTTTAGCACATTTTTTAGCAAATCAAAGACCATAACTCCGTAATTACGGGACAAACGTTAGTGAAATTTGTGTCTTGCACATCTACCCCGCCTGGTGAACAATTATGGCAAGTATCAATTGAATCCGACTGATAGTGAAGGAGAAGTTGAGCGGACAAAATTTTGCAGACAGACCGCCCGACAAACCAACCAACAAGCCGACAGGCTGATTCCAGTATACCCCCTTCAAACTACGTTTGCGGGGGTATAATAACATAGGCCTGTTTTCGCGATGATGAATGAATTTTTGATCACCAGGTATCTCAACAGTACAAATCACATTGCACAGATTCATAGGCTGGCCAGGACTTCGCTTCATTACGAAAACACGCCTAGAAAAGGACAGTGTAAAGTTTACCGCCGAGAAAATGGAAAATTTAGGATGAAAAATTATGATATTTTTCTTATTAAAAAGAGATTGTGGGTACTCATTAGAACAGCCTCATCGAGGCGGTTCTAACGATTACCCACGATCTATATTTTAAAGAAGAAATTAGAAAATAAGGTTTACCCTTGTAAACCCAAGTTTTACTGTATAAAAGTGGGGTTCAAGGGGCGGGGTGGGGGGGGGGGCAAATTATATAGACATGTTTGAGAAATGTTGATGGACATGCTCGAAGTTTCAATTTCGCGTGCCGTTCTTATGGCAATAAATTCTACATTCAAACATGAAATTTCCTGAATATGATATACCATCAATTAAAACACTATAGAAATTAAAATTAGTCATTCCCTGCTCCATTACCTTTGGGAACTTTTGAAGACTTGTTGCTAGGTTCTTGTAAGACAATATTTATTTGTTCACTGCTTTACTTTCTCTGCAACAAATGATGAAATATATTTAGCAAAAGTGAAAAAAATATATATATTTGTTGCGGATAAATCTTTATATTTTCGAACATGAAATTCTTTACTTTTACCGATTCAAGGCACCTCAGTATCTTCTTTATTTTCTGGACACTCGAAAAAAATGTTTAAGTTGTTGAACCTGACCAAATTATTATGCTATGCAGGGGTTAGTTTTTTTTGCAAGAATGTAAGCTTGCCGGATGGCTCCTTTCAAGACGACGGTTTCACAAACAGAAGTGAGTTGGATTTAAATAGGTATGCTGATATCAAACGGTAGGAAAATCAGTATAGCAAGCTCTTGTGCAGATGAGACTATTACAACAGTATTTTAAAAAGCAATATTGCATGCTTTTTACAGGGAATATAACAGGCCCGAAAGTCATATATTTTAAAATGAGATGCTTTCCAACATTGAGGTTTTTCACTTTTGCCGGGCCGCAACCGTTGGTTTTCGTTTGCTCCAGCATTTCGTTTCATTTATTTATTCGTTTGATGTTTATGTTCTCGGAGATGCTGCGCTGTTGGTTAGGGGCCCTTCATGCGAACTGGACCGGTTGGTTGTCGCACCCACGACATAATCAAGAGCGTGGATAATGGCCACTAAGCTCCTCAGATGGCGAACTTTTTACAGACCGCTGCTAGAGTTTGAAGGGTCACAGCATTTGCCTGGGAGGGCTATCGTTGCCTCCACTTCTATTTTACATCATTTAATCGGTTTATTAATACCCATATGTTCGTCGGTCGGTTTAAACTCTGCGCAGAAGCACAGTGCAGTCCAAGCTATTTCTCAAAGTCTCAATGATCGGGGCGATTAAGTTATTTAAGTATTATGGTTTAATAAACACGATGATCTCAAGATAACTGTGGTACAGAATATTTTAGTGCTCGTGATGGGTTGTCTGCCTAGCAGTCAACATTTGAATTTTGTATGCACACTGCTATTTATAATCCACATTCTCGGTACTCAGTAAGAAAAGATTTGTAGCTCCCCTGGGATGGTAGTTCATCCGTCGAATTGAGGATTTAATTCCCGTCAACACTATTCAGGTCTTACAAGTAATTGTGTGCGGTCATCTCCAGCTCTGTGCGGAAGAATCATGCAGCCCAAGCCTCGATGGACGGGTACCCTCAACTTCTTTGACTAGCTATATCTGTGAATCGTTTCATCTGTACATGTAGCTTGCCTGTTGTAGGAGATTGCTAACCTAAGTTTTTTTATCAAAATTATGGCAATCACAATGTCCCGAAGCATTACAATGGGAAAATGCTTTTCATTACAATAGCGCATTCGGTTTTGATCGGATCGTTCTGAAACTTAAACATAAGAAGGCGAAGAATAAAAGCGTGGATGAGTTTGATAACTAATGTATCATGGAATTATATCCCCTTTGTTGACGATACCTACCTACTACCTTTTCATGCATTGTTTAAGATAAACCCTATGATTTTAATTTTGAGATTATAAACAAGTATAGACATATGAATGGAAAACCACAATCAAAGATAAAAAAGAAGTGAAGGCAATGATCAGGAGTTGATACAATCAACCCATACCTCCCATCAGAGGCAAAAAAGGGAAAGAAACACAAGCATGAAATAACTAGACCCTAATGAAAACATCAGTAGCAGAAAGCCAAAAGTACAGCCTATCAATGGCAACAAGAGGAAAGTAACTAACATTCTAACACAGCGCGCCTATATAGGCAATGGAAAATAACTGTGTTTTATTCTGCAACAAATCACAGTTCGGAAGAGCGTGACGAGTGACGTCATTAAAAACTGCAAATTTATGACGTCACTAGTCGATTTCCTTGACGTTAGACGGTGTAACGTCATATTCTCGCATCGAAAACGTTAGAAAAGGCTATAAATGCATGTGTTTCAGTCGATAATTTTAGCGGGATTTCTTCTAGCAATGGCGAACGGTTGTGAGATTTTGGAGGAAACAACAGCATTATTGCCGATTTTCAGCCTGTTAGAATCGAAATAGATCAGCTCTAGTTTGTGATTTGTTGAATAATAAATCACAGTTTGTCGGTCAGTTGTAAGTAGACAAATCACGCGCGCTACGCGCTCGTGATTTGTCTACTTTACAACTGACCTCCAAACTGTGATTTATTACTCAACAAATCACAGTTAGAGCTGATCTATTTCTTAAACAAAGAAAACAAAACAAGAAATAAAGGAACCAAAAATAGCACAAAAGCCAGCTCACTGTTCTCTACAAGAGGCGATCACGGTGCAACAGACACAGGTAATGAAAATTAATTAATTAAATAAATAGAGGATCTTACATGAGTGTTCATGTATTATTGAATTTATTAAACTCGTTGAGGAAAAGGGATAAGATGCTCGGCTTATTGAATTTATTAAACGAGTTGAGGAAAAGGGATAAAATGCGAGGCTTTGCCGAGCATCTTATCCCTTTTCCTCAACGAGTTTAATAAATTCAATAATATACGAGCACGAATGCAAGATTCTGTTTATCATATGACATTTAAAACGCATTTTATTCACGATTGTTTACAAAAAAGTCAATATTCCGACGTTAGTAAACACGACGTCGTTAAGGATGTCGTACATGTAACGTTACGGGACGTATATATCTAATTTGCATATTTAATCCACTAGTGGATTATCGAAAATATTACATGACGTTACTATACTCTCAGACGTGACGTCATATGATAAAGAATAATAATGCACAACCATACAACATTAAAACTCCGCCAGAAAATCCGACAAAGCCACATGAAGAATAAACAACATCAAATTCACCGTGACGATCAGTAGCGAGAAAAACTGGTGGGGTTAAGTGGATTCTATGGGTTAAATCTTTACTCTTGGTTCTAACATTATTTTATAATATACAAAATAAATCGTCCACGTCAGTCAATGGACCAACAAAGAATAACATATATATTAGAACAAACGGAAATACAAATCAAATTAAATAACTGTGATTAAACAAAGATAAGGCCTCATAGTTTGTTCCTCACTCTGTAAACCGGAGCTAAGAAAACCAACAGGTTTACCTCGGAGAGTCAAGTCAAAGAAAAATCATCCGAAACAATCACTTGTAAAATACAAATCTTAATGTTTTAAGTTGCGGCCGTCATCCTGTCAGAGACATGACCCGACGTCGTGTAATGAAAGAGGGAAGCATAGTCATCTACCATAACTTGGTTAAAAACAGGACACGCTGTCTGCTACATGGTACCTATATTGTACCCCATTCGTTTATGGCGTTTAATGATCGTTTTGAATTGAATCGGAAAAATCAGACTTCTTAATATATTATGTTTTTAATTTATACACCATATCTCCATGAAACGATTGTTCTGATATGCCCTCTTTCAGAAGTGTCTTTAAGTTAACTTTGTATTTTTCGACTAGCTCAGAGAGAGTCCTCAGTTTATGCTACCGATAGCCCTGTTTAAGAAGCTTAGCAGTAAGTAGTTAAGGTTGTAGTACCAAAGCGTTAATCCAAAATCGTTAATCCATGTTTAAGTTAGCAGTAAGACGTTTATTCCGATTATTAAAATCGTCACCATGAAATGAAACTCTAGCGAAACGAATAAGTTGAGAAATATATACTCCATATGCAGGAGATCAGCGGAGTTCCCCATCTAAGAAATTTTCCTTTCTTGGCTAGTGATGTTCCTCGTGCGGCAGCCTACGGTGCCTATATATTGTAATTAGTTGGGTTGCCACAAATGCCAGTCATGTAACTGACTTCAGCACTTGTAATAAATTACAGTTCGAACAATTTGACATGAGACTGACATTTATTGTCAATGCTATCGCCTAATACGACGGTTTTCGTAAACTTCTCTTGATTTTTTGTCTTCACGTGGATAACGACCGATTTACCGCCCTCTATGTATTGTACAAAACTATCTCCACCTTCGGAAAATGACGAAGATAAATACATGCATTCAGTCGGGTGTGAAATCATGTTAGTTCACCGATCTCAGGTCAATTTGTTCGAACTATATCAACTGCTAAACTCCTTAATCAAGGTTTACAAGGTTACAGGGTGCTACCAAAGGATAACACTTTCTAGAACGTATTTAACTTCACTACAGCTGTTTTCTGGGTGTGTGGCGGCCGTAAAAAGTCTCCCTGCCCTACATCATAGCTTAGTTAAATTTTCGTGTCCTTTTGGGATCATTGATTCCTTTGTGGAATTTTGAAAATATTTGAGGGTCACGGATGAGGCCTAAATGGTCGAAACTAGTTAGTCTGGCCCAGAAAACATGTACACTCCATATTTTCCCGTTCTGTGGTGTATTCCTTGCTTCCAAAGGATAACCTTTTCTAGAACTTAATTACAAGAATAAAAAATTTCGCAAAGCCTTTTGTAAGTTTTATAGACGTCATTTCGATTTCATTTGAAAATTCAATGTTGCACTATAATCTCACCTGCAATAAGACCTATCGGAACGCGAATTTATGGTGACTTAATACATACTTGCAGATAAAAGTAACCTTCTATAGAACATATTTGCAGTGACTCTAGTGGGTAATTTCGTAAAATCATTCTTCGAGAAGTATAGGTGGTGGGGTTCTGTGACCGTTTACGTGATAGGGTCCGCCTTACACGCCTGGCGGGCCCCAGCCTATGTTACACCAATACCCCAGGATAAACGGCGTGGTTCTGGGGCAAAAACTAGGTAGGGGCCGCCCCACTCCCTGGGCGCTCCCCCCTACCAGAAGCATAGGGCGGGATGATTGGACTAAATGAACTGGTCATCATCCAGTTAAAACCCATATCTAAGACTTCCTGCTAATTGTACCCATTCGACCTCGTTGTAGTAGTAACATGTATATGATGGGGGTTCGTGCCACAAACTCGACCCCGGGGACGGCCCCCTTCCCTGAGTGAGTTAGTTTTTGAGTTTTACGTCCCAGCAACAACTAAGGTCATACGGAGACGGGACTTCGGTTTAAAGACTCATCCGAAAGTCTGGAGAAGTCCGGGATCGATCCTGCGATCCCTGGTTACAAGGCTGGTAGTATAACCACTACACCTCGGAGGCTTCTCGGCCGCCTTCCCTATATATATGCAAGAGCCCATCCCATAGCCGATGGGCCTGGCAGATATTTTCACTTAATTAGAAAATCGTTCGCACTGGGAATATCAGCGATCGACAATCATTTGTCTTGGGTTTATTCGAAACATGCCAAAGGGATACAAAACTTCAACCACCATGGAATCCTGCCCCAACGTAAATACACTCTCTAGTGAAGAGAGCTCGGACCGGATAGAAGAGCTCGTAAATACTCGGTCCGATGTGCTTATTCGTGAGTATGGGGGTGGTGTGTGCTACATATGTGAGCGCCCAGCGTGTAGCCACAGGGGTGAGTTGTTGGTGCAACACTACCAGTAGCTAGAGCCTCTCGAGTTGACCCTAGACTCAACAGCAGGGTGTAAAAAGCAGCAGGGTGTGTTCATACCCGCTTTATTGGGGCGTCGAGCCTCCCAGCCCCTGTTCCGGTCGTATTACGGTCGCTCAGCGAGCACACAAGGGCCCGACTCGGGAACCGGCCGACCCCTCTCCCCCTGGGGACGACCCACCACCCTCGCTGGTCTGTTGGTTCCGGTCACCCGGTCGCGATCGTCGAAGTAAAGAAGAAGTAAAACAAAGATCAGGAATCGATACAATTAACTTACTCCACCCATCAAAGACACCAAAGGGAAAGAAACACAAACATTAAGCGACGAGACCATAATGGAAACCTAAACAAAGGAAGGCCATAAGGACAGTTACTTTCCCACAAAATGGCCATCCAAAATAAAAAAACACAAGTGATACACACAGTAAGCACCATAAATAAACCGCCACAGAAGAACCGCCTTGGAACGGTCAGTGGAATGATTTCCACTTGGGGGCTTAAATCGATTTAATGTGGCCACAATCCTCGCCCTTACTTCCGTCGCGATTTAGACAAATAATTTGTTCAGTTCGCATGAAGGCCTCCTAACTCATCAGTGCAACATCTCCGTGAACACAAAAAATCATAGAACTACAGAGGTGAGACAACGGTGAGGACTCGACAGCAAGAAACCACTGAAATGCTGGAGCAAAAGAAAACCAACAGTTAGACTCCGATGGGCCCGACCAGCGACAGAGCATCAGGCACCAACCAACATTACCTTGAATTAGATCTCTCTAATTCTCAATAAGCCTTTACGTTGGAGCCGTCATAGAATCTGAGGCCCGACCCTACGGCGTGCAATTAAAGAGGGGAGCAAAGTTGCCAACCGTGATTGGGTTAACTACCATGCATGCAGTCTGTCGTATAACATCCATGTTGTACCTAATCTTTTTATATCGAAGAATGATTTTACGAAATTGGGTGCTGAAGTCATTGCGGTTATATATTTTTCTGAATTTATATACTAAGTCACCATAAAATTCGGATTCCGATAGACTTTACAATATTTATATTAGATTCGGTACTAAGTTATTTAGACAAATTGTGGGTATTCCGATGGGTACTAATTGCGCACCTCTTGTGGCTGATCTGTTCTTGTATTGTTATGAAAGAGACTTCATTTTGTCGCTTTCCATTGATAACCAATCTGAAATTATTGAAGCTTTTAGCTTTACTTCTAGATATTTAGATGATTTATTAATAAATCCCTCTAATGCCCGCTGTATCATATATGATACATGTTTTTTCAAAAGCTATTACTTGACATTATGTATGCATTTTGACTTAAGTTCCTTTGTTTTTATTAATTTAGTTTAGTAATATTTATAACAGGTTCATATTCTTAACCTAGCATTACGTCATGTGACATTAATTTTCATTCCAATATGGCGGCTTCCATGTGTCGGTAGGTTCCTGTTATAGAGGTCATAACATCCGGGTGGAATCTGTATGAGCTTGTGTCTATAATATGCAAATTACATCTAGTAATAAGAATTAAAGCTTGAAAAATATAAATTGATGTCTTTAAACACTGCAAATAACTTGGCTACTGTACTCTGTGCTTGTAAGTTTCCATGTATCATATATGATACATCGGGCATTAAATGTACTGTATCACATATGTATCATATATGATACATGAGAATTAAATTTTACAAGGTAACTGTGTCTTGTTTATACTACATCTATCAACATCTTTTAATTTAACTATTATTATTGATATGAAATTAAGACACCTCATACATTATATTTCAATACTAGCAGTTAAACATGCACATGCTGCCGTTTGTTTCGTGTATCATATATGATACATTGGCCATTCATCATGAAAACACCTAAATAATCTTGACCCCCCTTAAACCCCACTTTCATGTAGTAAAACTGGGTTTTACCGGCGTATACTTCATTTTTATCCCCCAACCAATTGGGTTCGGGGATATAGCAATCAGCCTTGCACCCATCCATCCGTATGTCCGTCCGTCTGTCCGTCCGTAGACAAATTCTTGTGGTAGCCTTTACTTCAATAGCCTTTGAGATATGATTTTATTGGCACAATTGTGCACAAGTTTGAGGTGTGTGATGCGCAAGAACCACAATTCTGGGAACCATGGTATTTGAGTCCCCTTCCATTAGAATTGTATGACGACATTGTGATTGCCATATCTCCAATATTTATTGTACACAAGGTTGAAAAGTTGTGTAATGCGCACGAACCAAAACTCTCGATGCCATGGTATCTGAGTTATCTCCCCATACAATATAAAAGTATGACTACCTTGTGATTACCATATAACTTAATACCCTTTGAGGCATATTGATGGTATTCAGTACAACTGTACACATGAAGTTACGCAGGCGTAACATGCACAAGAGCCACAACTCTTGTTGCCCTGGTTTTTGAGTTATCTCCCCTGACAATATAATATTGCTATGGCCATAACTCAAATACCCTTTGAGATATATTGAATGTACTTGTTACAATTGTACACAAGGTTTAGAATGCCTTGGCTGATTTGAGTCTCTGCTGGATGCATATGGACTTTTGTAGGAAATAATTTGGACCAGCACAATTTATGAAATTCCATGCTCAGTTTTCAGCATTTTAATATTTTTGTTGTTCCCCTGTTACATATTACCTTGTTAGAATTGTTTAAATTAATGTTTGAATTAAATTGTACCAACCGTATTTATCCTATACCTCAATTTAGTTAAGGAAAACAGCATACAGTAAATGTATCATATATGATACATGTAAACTTAATGCCCGATGTATCATATATGATACATGCCATAAAATCACATCCGGGACATATATACCTGAAATGTCTTTGATTTCGTGATTAACTACTTGACAGGAATCACATATGTCAGTTTGAGAATTTTTTCCACACTAGAAAGGGGTTTGGGCACTAGAGGGTACAGAAGATATTTAAGTCCAATATTGAATTTTGAAATTAAATCAGAATGGCGTCTATAAAATTTTGAAAAGGCTTTGCGTAGTTTATGGTACCGATAACCCTGATTAAGGAGTTTAGCCGTTAATAATTTATTACGAGTGTTGAAGTCAGTTACATGACTACACACTCTAGCAAATCGAATTAATTGCGAAATATAAACGCCATAGGATGGCGCACGAGGAACATCACCATCCAAAAAAGGAAAATTTACAATCTCAAAATCAAAGTCATCGCGTTTATCATGAATTTTGCACGAAACAAATCCATCTACAATAGATAGATGTAAATCCAAAAACGGGGCCTCGGTATCAGAAGAATTTGCTTTATTTAACTGAAGTTCTGGGGGGTAAATCTGACTGATCAAACCATCGAAAAAGGTATTATCAATATTTAATAAATCATCAAAATATCTAGAAGTGGAGCTAAAAGCTTCAATAATTTCAGATTGGTTATCAATGGAAAGCGACAACATGAAGTCTCTTTCATAACAATACAAGAACAGATCAGCCACAAGAGGTGCGCAAATCGTACCCATCGGAATACCCACAATTTGTCTAAATAACTTAGTACCGAATCTAATATAAATATTATCAAGTAGAAAGGTGAGGGCATTACACACTTTCTAACATGACCAAAGTGTATAATTCTTATGCTCTTTAGAAGTGAAAACTGCATTTCTGACATTACATGCAAGATAGAGAGAATCTTCCCTGTGAAAAGCCCATTCAATTAAATCATTAAACTTTTCTTTTATAAGATTATGAGGAAGTGTAGTGTAAAGAGTGGAAAAATCGTAAGTAGACAGACTATAGTAAGTCCGATTACCGTGACCTGAGTTCCATCTGATCCGCCGGAGCGTGCGGGTGATCCTCAGCCTAGCCCGCATCGTCGAACACCTGGAATCTTTTGTTTGTTTGGTTTGAGGTTTAACGTCCCAGTCAACACTGTAAAGGTCATTTTTGAGACGTTGCTTCCAATTTTGTGGGACTTTTACCCGACATTGAGATGAAATGACATCTCAAGCCCTGTCGCCCAATGAAACCAATAGGGTTTATTAGCATGGACGGTCTGCCTCGCACCGCGGTTCCTGGACAGGCTTTGATCCTCTAAGCGGTTTACGAACACCTGGAGTCTATGAAGAACACCTAGAGTCTGTGAAGAACACCTGGAGTCTGTGAAGGCCACGGCCAAGGGGTTCCCGTTTCCGATTCGCGAGAACAAGGGCCCCGAGGACGCCCAGAACATGCCGATCAAGATCGTCTGGCCCACTCGCGGCGGGATGAAGAAAGTCCAGGTCATTATCTTTTACCATGTGATCTTCGACTTCTTCTCGGCCCTGATCCGTTGTCGTTGGGACGAGTTCGTGGGCCTCAGGCCCCTCCCAGACAAACCGCGTTCGGAATATGATAATAAAGGCAAACTACCTTAATTGTGATAATTGCCTCATTTGGAGTGTTAATCAATCAAGGTAGTGCTGAAGTATACACAACTTTCATTACAAAATAATTAAAAAAAAAACAAAAAACAACAACAACAAAAAAAAAAAACATTTGGTTCCCGCTGGTTTCCCGCCTCGCTATTGCACAACAACTTTTTAAAGCTTATATATGTTAATTTAAAAGATATTTCTCGTCCAAAGGGGCAACACGCATGCACAGGTTAAAGAGTAGCGCTACTACTTACCATTACACAATCATACACAAACACATATTGCCGATATTTCTTGTAAAATAGAAGTGAAGGCAATGATCAGGGATCGATACAATTAACCCACAGCTCCCATCAAAGAAACACAAACATGAAACAATTAGACACTAATGGAAACATCTCTAGCGGAAAGCTAAAAGGACAGTTACTTTCCCACAAAATGACAAATTGGCTATCAAAAGCAAAATAATAATAGCGATACACAAACTCAAAGACAAACCATGACAAAAAAAAAAAAAAAACACGACAGAAGAACCGCCTTGGACAGGTCTGTGAAACGAATTCCAGTGGGGGCTTAAATCGATTTTATATGGCCACAATCTTTCGCCCTTACTTCCGTCGCGATTTAGACAATAATTTGTTCAGTCCGCATGAAGTCTTCCTAACTCATCAGTACAACATCTCCGTGAACACAAAACTCAATCAACCACAGAGATGAAACAACGATGAGGAGTCGACAGCATGAAACCAATGAAATGCTGGAGCAAAACAAAAAACAAAAAAAAAAAAAAAAAAAAAAAAAAACAGTTAGACTCCGATGGGCCCAACCAGAGACAGAGCATCAGCCACCAACCAACATACACAAAATCAGATTCTC
Organism: Lucinisca nassula; assembly: GCA_963580285.1. Lineage (NCBI taxonomy): Eukaryota > Metazoa > Mollusca > Bivalvia > Lucinida > Lucinidae > Lucinisca > Lucinisca nassula. The sequence continues at coordinate 183,568,711 of OY757013.1, forward strand.
TCTAATTCTCAGTAAGCCTTTACGCTGAAACCGTCATATAATCTAAGGCCTGACTCATCGGCGTGCAATTAAAGAGGGGAGCAAAGTTGTCAACCGGCAATGGGTTAAATATCATAGATGCTGTCTGTCGTATAATATTTATGTTGCGTCCAATATTTTTATATCGAAGAATGTTTTTACGAAATTGGGTACTGACGTCATTGCAATTATATCTTTTTCTGAACTTATATACTAAGTTACCATAAAATTCGGGTTCCGATAGACCTTATTTCAGAAGGGATTTAAGCCCAACATTGAATTTTGAAATTAGATCGGAATGACGTCTATAAAATTTTGATTCCACTGACCGTTCCAAGGCGGCTCTTCTGTGGCGATTTATTTATGTTGTTGTTTGTTACTTACTGTGTGTATCACTTGTGTCTTTTGGTTTTGGATGGCCATATGGCCATTTTGTGGGAAAGTAACTGTCCTTATGGCCTTCCTTTGTTTAGGTTTCCATTATGGTCTGGTCGCTTAATGTTTGTATTTCTTTCCCTTTGGTGTCTTTTATGGGTGGAGTAAGATAATTGTATCAATTCCTGATCTTTGTTTTACTTCTACTTTGCAAAGTTTATGATACCGATAACCCTGAGTGTTGAAGTCAGTTACATAGACACTCTGGCAAAAATGAATTAATTTAATCGATTGAAGCCCCTAACGACTTTCGCCTCATAGTTGGGCACTGAAGGCAGAGGTAGCCAAGCATTAGTGTGCAAGAGCTCCTGGTCAAGAGAAAGCCCCCCCCCCTCCCGCACACACACACAAGAGAATATTTAAATACACAAAAATGACCAAGGTCTGGGTGGATTGCGGGGAGCTTTTGCTAAATTTTTGTTCGTGAGATCGAATCTCGGCGACGAACTGGTTTTGATGGTTTTTTTTTTTTTTTTTTTTTGTTTAACTATGCAGTTTAGTGTTTTGGTTTAACTCATGCAGCCAATAATATTAGTCTGCTGCTGAATTGATTTTTGTTGTCCTGCTTGCTCCCTTTAGACATTTCCCGGTAAGAGTAACTCGTTAGTGTGATGGAGGTGAAAATTCTCTTAAGTGCAGATAGCTCGGGCAGAATAAATGAAGCTCTTTCATACTGGGCCCGATGTGCTACTTCGCGAGTATGACAAGGACGGCGTGTGGTATATGCATTTAGGACCCGTGACGTATGGTTGCTGCCTTGACAGGGATGATTTGTACGTGAAAAGTTACCAGGAAGAGCCTTTTCGAGCAGACCCTGGAAAACATTGGCTAGGTTTGCGGTTGAACCAGCGCATTGGAAGCCGGCCCGGTTTTGACAAACCTGTGTCATGTTAAGCTCGCGGGCAACAAATATTTATTGAGAGTTGCCATTGTTTCTAGCTGGGTGGAGCTCGTCATTATCAGAGTCAGATTTTTTAATGGTGACACGTCAAATGACATTCAAACACCAGGGCCTGTGATGTGGGAAGTTAGTCCCTAGCTCTAACCAAAGAGGTAAATTTAGCTTCAAAATCATCAGCACCTTCAGCTGTCGAAATAATCGAATCGAGAAGGGCATTCCAATCTCTAATGCTTCTGGGGAAGAACGACTCTATATAAATGTCAGTTCTTGCAGTAGGTATCTGAAACGCCAACGAATAATGATTTCTACAGTGTCTAGCTGGGGGAACAAGGTCATCTGTTGAATGCTGGCAGCATCCTTTAGACCTTTGTATAAAAGGATGAGCCTACTGCATTTTCTCCTTTTCTTGAGGGACTCCCATTTTAATTTCCAAGTGTTCCAGCCATGCTCCCAGTTTCAAAGCAGTAATTACCTGTTACAAATCTAGCAGCTCTATTCTGAACTTGTTCAATTTCTTCGTTAAGGACCACTCCATTGGGGTCCCAGATACAACTATCATATTACAAGATTTGGCGAACAAGACAAATATATGCTGTCTCTTTTATATCCTGAGTGCACTGATGAAGATTTCGCCTCAGGAAACCAAGTGTTCTATTTGCCTTAGTTCACATGTTGCTGATATGAGTATTCGATCTCAAGTCGTGTGTGATTGTCATTCCAAGGTATTTAATGGAGTCCATCTCGGAACCGTTCACTCTAAGGTGTAAGAAGCCTCAATTTTATTAGATCTCTTCCTAGTTATCTGCATAATATTGCATTTAACTGGCTGAAATCTCATGCCCCATTTTCGGACCCAACATCCTCAATTATCTAAGTCTGTCTGAAATTTCAGTGAGTCATTTGTATCTCTAATTTTCCGGTAACAGACACATTCGTCTGCGAACAGTCTTATTTCTAAGTGTCAGTGGAAATATCATTGATGTACAGGGAGAACAACAGTGGACAAAGAAAAGTCCATTGTGGGGCACCAGACAAAAACTGGAGACCACTCCGAAGATTCACCATTAACAACAACGCACTGTTTTCTGTAGCAAAGAAAGGAATCTATCCATTTGAGTGTCCCCCCCATTCCGTCACCAAATAACTTAGATTCAAGTGGTTCATGAGAAGTGGTGTCAAAAACCTTCTCGAAGTCACGAATAAATGTGTCCTCCTGTCCGCCTTTGTCCAAGAGTTTGTCCAGTCATTTATAACTGTGCTCAGCTGAGTTTCACAACTATGCTTCTTTCCTAAATGCATGTTGTCTGTCTGACAAGAGTTTATGTTCATCCAAGTGGCGGCCCCCAGAGCTGAAACCGGCCCGCACACGAGTACTGGTAAACCGTTTTGAGTATCTAAGCCTGCCCAGGCATAGCGGTGCGAGTTGAACCGTCCATGAATATAAACCATATTGGTGTCATAGGGCGGCATGGATTGAGATGTCATTTCATCTCAATGTCGGGTAAAAATCCCACAAAATTGGAAGTAACGTCTCCAAACTGACCTTTACGGTGTTGACGGGGACGTTAAACCTTAAATCAAACAAACAAAACATCATCCAAGTGGGCAATGATGTTTGACCAGACTATATGTTCAAGCCATTTACACAGAACACAAGTCAGAGACACAGGGCGATAATTACGGACAAGAGCCCTGTCTCCTTTTTTGAAGAGTGGACAGATGTTCGCTAAGTGCCATTCCTTTGGGATTTCACCCCTATCAAGAGACTGTTGAAACAAGTGTGCAAAAACTGGACCTAACTCATTTTCTAGTTACTTCAGGACTCTAGAATGGAGCTCATTGTGTCCTAAGGCCTTTCTGGGGTTTAAGCCTTGAAGAAACTTGATCACTCCTGCAGCTGACACAACAATATTGTCCATGAATGGGGGACTTCCAGTCAGTGGAACCTCCCTGAACTCAGTTGTATTAAACGTATCATTGAATTGACCAACTAGTTCCACTGCCCTTTCAGAGTCTGATTCAGCAACCCCTTTCCTCCTCTTTTATTAAGGGGTGGGATACCTTGCCTGTCTTTCTTCTGGCTATTGATATATCTGTAGATGTCTTTGGGAATTGCCTTTACATCGCCTTCACATACAAATCATGCTGATTGTGTTTTATATATGTCTTGATTTCAGGTCTCAAGTTTTCAGATTTTGTCCGGAGTTTACCACTGCCCGTTCGTTTTGCCTTTGCATGAATTTTATTTCTTCTCCGCATTTTCTTCTTATCTCTGGTTTGATCCAAGGAATAAAAGATAACACCTACAAGTTTTTGAGGAGATATGATTGTCGGCCGAAGTATGAATGAAAGCAGTCATCAAATCAAAGTTCTCCTGAACAGACCAAGCATCTGAATGACCATTAAAGTATTAGTGCATCCTCCCTTATAGTTTCATGGTGAGTACACCTTCCTCCGAGGTTTCTTTATTGCTGGAATGTGAATTTTTAAATATCCGGAGACAATATTGTAGTTTATCTTGGGAATGAATATCTTCAAATTGTCCTGGCAAACTCGTAAGGATCAGATCCAATGTGTTCTTATCACGAGTTGGGAAGTAAACAATTTGTTCCAAGCCATGATCGTTCATAATGTCAATAAATATTTGTCCTTCGGACTGACTCAGCATTGTGCCTTGTTTGCTGAGCCTGTCGGGCTAAACAGTGTCTCTGAAGTTGAGGTCACCTAGAACATGTACAGCCGGGAGTTTTTTTACCCTTGTGCTGCGACTCAATGCAATCCAGCTGATCTGTAAACAACTGGAAGTTTTCGATGGTACTATTTGATACCATTTCTTGTAAGAGCTTCGTACGGGCTGTAATCATCGCTTCGTCTCTCGCACGCTGTAAAAGCTCCTTCTATCGCCCTCGGACAAACTCTGTTTCTGACGCCCACGAATCTCAGCTTTTATCTGATCGTACTTGTCGACCTCAGAGAGAATTCTTTATTAAAAATGTTGTCGGTCAGCGCGATCGAAATACGGTCTGCGATGGTGTTTAACTTTGACTCAGCCTGGACACGGATCTGATCATGCTTTCTAGATTTTGGTTGAAATCTCCGACCTATTAATTTTCCGCCGGCTCCCAGCAACCCACACACAATTGCTCCAGTTTGAATGCGGATGGCGATAGACACCGCACTTATAGTTGACAACAGTCAGACGCCAGAAGTAACAAAGCTCAAACTAGCCACCGAACGCGTGGTGTTTAGTCCGTCTGAAACATTAGCCCCGCGACGGTATTTCTTATATAGCGAGCCTCTGAAGTTTCGTTCTTTTTCGAATGTGACTCCGGCTATATTCTAAAGTCTGTGATTGTCTGCAATCTCAAGTGGCGGGTTGAAGCCCATCGCGCTGATGAGGTCAGACCTTATTACCCAGCGATAAATACGTTTAAAACGAACTACTGACAAACAATGACCGAGGTTTGATTTGGCTTGAGTTTACCGTACGTATATCGGAGTTTATTTGAAAGAGACTGAACCGACGAAAGTCTAGTTCCAGGTAGCAATAGACAGCTTGGCGGTGTATATCTTCTAGTGCAAATAGCACCCGAGCTGTCTCCTGTACTATTATATGGACAACATGTATAGTTACATGCGCTTGAGTCCACTTGAGCTTGATATACATACTGCAGGTATGGACAAAAAAGGATATTCGTTTAAAAGCTCCGTAACAGATCGGGCGGGCGGCCAATGCAAAGAGAAACCGTTGTTTTCTCTGAACAACCATAAATAATGGTTCATGAAAAGGGAAGTTACTTCCAAGCCCTGTTCCAAGACATCTTCGCCTTCTATCAAAACCCTCCGCCCACTGGAGACATTACAGTTGCGAATAAGGCTTGTAAGTAAGTAAGTAAGTAAGTAAGTAAGGGGATTGTGACCACATAAAATCGATTTAAGCCCCCCAGTGGAATTCGTTCCACTATCCGTTCCAAGGCGGTTCTTCTGTTGCGGTTATTTTGTTATGGTTTCCTTGGGGTGTTTGTGTCGCTTATATAATTTTGTTTTGGATAGCCAATTGGCCACTTTGTGGGAAAGTAACTGTCCTTTTGGCTTTCCGCTATTGATCTTTCCATTAGGGTCTGTTGTTTCATGTTTTTTTTTTCTTTTCCTTTGGCGTCTTTGATGGGAACCGTGGGTTATTTGTATCGATTCCTGATCATTGCCTTCACATACATTTGGCATATCTGGACAAGAACTCCCGTTGACTGGTCGCAGTGCTAGCTTAATTTCAGTCTCTGGTGCTTCACTGCCGGATGTAGTGTTTCATTTGAGGACCATCTCCAAGTTAAAAAACCTTACTACTAGTCTGCTTTGCTTTCAGGTCTATTATACGACAAGACGTCTTCTTGAGGAGCTGCGCGTCTCCCTTTCAGGAGAAAAATCTCATCCTTGGTATGAGAACAGTTTTAATTCCAGGGGCTCCAAGCGGCTTTGCGTTGAGTTCAGTGTGTCACCAGATACAGGCTTGCGGCAGAAGGTGGATCACGGATGTCAGGGCCTCGGATCAAATGGGAGCTATATGGAGCCATCGGGTAAATATCTGATGGAACATCAAGCACAGGGCCAATTCTTCCACCAAAAAGACTCAATCAGACACAACCGTGACATTTTAAGAGTCTGGACATTATTCATTCTTGACAAATCAGATGGCCTCACACAAGTAGGTGTGAAGCGTCTTAATGACTCGATCTGCACATTTGTTTGGGCAATCTTGGGATCGCAATCTCAGACGAATTTAAACAGTCTCGAAGCCGGAATTGGATTTGACGTCCAAAACTATTCCTGGCGAATATTGAAGACGCGATTGCCTTGCCGTTGACATCCACAGCAGCATCGTTCGTATCAGAAGGCACTGCAGTACGCATCCACACGTGTTTGGGATTGGGCTCTACCTGACACCAAGCGACATGGCACCCCACCCCGCCCGGGCAATATCCAGGGCTACAATAACGAAGGTGTGATAGCTGGATTTGACGCAGTCATCGGCCACAACACAGGTATTAACGAGTCGGAACAGTTCAGTGCCGCTGCCGACAGCAAAGGGAATTAGACATTCAATGGAAAACTGCCCCAGCGGCCGGAGGCGCCAGACGCCGCTGCCAACGCGCAGCAACAACATGTCCAAGGTTGTAGGAAGACGACAGAGTGCGAGAATACCGAGAAAGGCTAGCTGCAACAGTAGTGGGTGGCTCGGAAATGAAATATAGACTTGCGATTCACGGGAAGACCTTGACCAGGGCGAGGAGCTGAGCGACTCTGGGGTCGAACGATTATACGCCCGTTACTCCGCCTATGGGCGGACATGTCAAAGACAATTTCGAGCGCGGCTCTCGGACTCTCTGCGGGACTGGTCGGGATGTTCTTCCCGATCTCTGACCAAACGGGGCTCATTTGCGGCCTCGAGTTGATCCGTTTCTAGGTAGCGAACTGTCAAGCGTGCAAGATTTGAACATTGCTGTCCCATCCGTTCATAGTATGATGTCTGAGAATACGATGATGGAAGAGACACAAGCCCCCGCTCCGGAGCCAGTGGCTCCGCCAGCGACAGAAAGAGTGACGAAGCCTAGGAAAATATGGTCGCAGCCGGGCGTGCCGGCGCCGCGGCCCGAAAGGCCAAGCAAGAAAGATTGCTCGAACAACATCGGGAAGCCAAGGAATCACTTTTTCGTGACACGAAAGGCTACGACATGCCAGTAGGCTTCCAAAGGAAGCGGAGTTGAAGCTGTCGACTGCTGCAGTTAATGGCACGCAACAACAACCTACAGATAAACGGCTGGGCTGTGAAGAACTAATTGGACTCCATGGATCATTGGGGCTTGTCTAACGGGGGTGCACGTGCGCTTTCGAGCGTTTTGAGAAACACGCAAATGCCACAAGTGGCACAAACAAGAAGCCCCGCTTGAACGGCGTCTGGCCCGTTGACCAGCCATCGCGATGACAGGATGAGCCTCCGGGGTATTATGCAATGAGAGGCTAGCCAAGATCCATTCTACATGCAATAACAACGGTAACGCACTTTATCACAGCGGGGGTCGTCTCTGGCATGATGTGGGCATGGTTATCGTGGACGTCGCTCTCGCCATGGCAACGAAGGATATGCTGATTAAACAGGGAATAATTCCCACTAATATTATGAAGTAAGGGATGGCTAGCCTTGCTATGCTCGTTGGTGGCGCCCGTGTGAACGCCCTGGCATTAAGCGGGTCCAACTCCCGCTTCTCCATGCTGAGGAGCTCTGGCCTAGTCGAAGAGCGCAAGCGTTAAGATAAAGCAATCGAACAGCTGCAGGCTGCACAGGCAGAATGGTCTCAAAAACGGACTGAGCGCCTGGACTGGATCAACGAGGAACTTTGTCGCCAGAGGCACGCCGTCCAGACCTTTCGGGATGTCGACGCCGCAATCTGTGAGTACTCGCAGGTCACCGGGCGAACCATTGACGCCCTGGGGCCCAGCCCTTACTCTCCGAATTTTACCACCCGAGTGACTAGCAGAAAGACCGCGAGATTGCATTCGTTGTCTATGGGATGACCGCGACCGGCTTTGTGGTATACAAACTCGCGTTGTTCCTGTTTGTGGCGTAGCACAGGGTTAGTGTACTCCTCGCAGCCATCTGGTTTGGCCTACATGAGTTGGACCTCACCCCATTCAAAGCCTTAATTTCTTCATCGAGCTTGTCATTGTTACGACATGGAATAGGCAACCTTTCTGGTGCTTATGCACATCTAAATTATTATAGTAGGTATATGGCAAAGCCGCGAGACTGAAGTATTTTAGGTGAAATACGGTAGGCAAAATATGCCGCTCCACGCACAGATAGTGCACATATCATACGATGTATGGGGGAAATTATTCACCATACAGTTGGCTGCTATAAGGCTGATTTTATATAGTCTGCCTAAAAAGTCGCCAAGCCCCAAATTGTGTCGTATATATTTTTCATGTCAGTCACAATGTTGTAGGTATTCGTACTGAGGGGAATTATACCATTGATTTGTAGGGAAGGTTCATCATATTTTCTCTAAAGGACATGCAATTGTAACGGAGATCAATGATCTGCTGAACTTTGCTGTATGGCCATGATTGTGGATAGTATCTTTACTTGTCACAATTTTAGCGAGCTAGTAGGGGTATGCATGATTTTCCTTTAGTATTCATAGATATAAATACCCTGAAAAATGAACCCTATACCAGCAGCAGGTCAATTGTATAAGAATACACACAACATTGTGATGAGCCATATGAAGACTCTTTGACGGGATGTTAAATCTATGATTAGTATTATTGTATGAACATGCTTATAGGTTTTGGATGGGATTTCTTCTAGTATATCCCAACTTTCTGAAGCCTATTCTGGATTCAATTTGGAAGCCCCTCTGGTGTAGTGATTATGGTGCTCGCTTTACCAACTGGGGATCGCAGTATCCATCCCAGGCTTCTCCTGAATTCGAATGGGTCTTTGGAGCGAGGTCCCGTCTCCGTATGACCAAAGATGTTTGTGAGACAAAAAAACTCGGACACCCGCTCATTCTAGATTCATTTAGTCTTTTATAAACCCCTGTTGTAAAATATATTTATAAACATCGGGTCATTTGTTCGATCAATATCTTTTGACTGTCGGTGGCTAGATAACCGTTGACGCGTCTCTATGTGACATCAGGTGTTGAGGGAACATAAACTTAAGACGGGTTTAACCATATCTTCAATATCAGGACGAACTCTTAGAGAAGAGCCTGTCGGGTTATCCGTGATGATGAACCGTGATGAATTGACATTGCAAGCATGTACATGTTGTGTAGAAATAATTTTTTTTCAAGAAGAATTATGAGTTCATTTGTAATGATGCCGTTTCTGTTTAAGAAATCTGTTTGTACATGTATATACATGTAGAACGTGATAATACGGAAAGAATGTATGGCAAACAGTGTTGACCCCTATCAAACATTGAGAGATGTTGTGTAGAATAGACAAAATATTCCTGTTTTAATTTCCAGCTGTTGTTAATGTAATGAGTTTGTGAATAGCTATATTTGTGGGCCGTGTCGCGGAGAAGGATATGAAATGAAAAGTAGAAGTAAAACAAAGATCAGGAATTGATACAATTAACTCACTCCATCTGTTGTATTTCCTGTAATTGGCGCTTGACCAGGTAGCTCAAAGGCGCGATCTGTTCAATTGCCTCTTACCTGTGCTAATGTAGTGAGCACGAATTTACTGAGTATTATGCTCAGTTGTTGTGTGCATTTATTGATTTCTGTAGTGCTCAGTAAGGAAGCATTAATTGAGTATTCTTGTTTCAAGCGCTTGGTGCTGATATTTCGTTGCACAATCAAGTTGAGTTCTGCTGCGCGGTTATTTGTCGAATGTGCTGGTCAACCAATTTGTCTGGTCGATACATATGCAATAACGATTAATGCATGGACATATTCAGACTTCTCCGGGCAGGGATCATGATTTAGTGTATACGATTCGTGAACCATATTTGAGTTGATTATGATCAGATGACGTGTGGTGTCCTGCTGCTCCCTGGTCGATAGGAGCAGGTATTGGTGCGCCACAGAGGCGGACAGAACCGTAATACAGACCGCCTAGACTATAGAATGACGACAAGTTGTCGGTAAACAATCAAGTTGTTGGTAATTAGTCACGTTGACGGTGATAGTCAAGTAACAAGGGATAGTCAAGTTGGCAGTGATAGTCAAATTCACAGTGATAGTCAAATTCACAGTGATAGTCAAGTTGACAGTGAAAGAAGTCGGCATGATTTAAATTCTCAGTACACCAGCGCGTCGACGCAGATCACCCTAAGTGGACATATATTTTCCCGGCCAGTCGGTTTTTGTATGTGTTGTTCGTTTAGTTTGTTATTTGCTTCTATATAACATTCACATCACCAGCCCGAGCACAAAACGTAGTTTTGCCTTCAGGGCGGGCGTCGTGAATTGATTATGGAAGCAAATAAATGTAATGTTTACTGTTCGTTTTCTTGTATATAGTTACTGTTAATAATGTATGTCTTGTATATATTATCATTTTTGTGTCTTACCCCACAGCTGCCCGTTCACCTGGCAGAGATCGCCTTGGTCGTCTTGTCAGCATGCGGGTTTGCGAGATGCCGTAAACAACACACTTAACAATTGGTGTCAGAAGGGGGATAAATTGATCTCTGGCGGGTGTTTCCGGTTGTGGATTTGTTTTGTTTGATTTGAGGTTTAACGTCCCCGTCAACACTTCAAAGGTCATTTTGGAGACGATGCTTCCAATTTCGTGGGACTTTTACCCGACATTGAGATAAAATGACATCTCAAGCCCTGTCGCCTAATGAAACCAATATGGTTTATAACCATGGACGGTCCGACTCGTGCGCACCGGTTTGCCTGGGCAGGATTAGATCCTCTAAGCGGTTTACCAGTACTCGTGTGCGGGTCGGATTTAGCTCTGCATGGAAGCATCATGCAGCCCATATATTTCTTCAAGCCCTGATTGGCGGGGCCGACCCGGTTCTGGAACAGCACATTGATGCTCTAAAACATCAACTGTTCTAAACAATTCTATTCCTCATGTTTTTTTCTCATCTGAACTAGCATTGATAGCCACATTTAACGATTTACATGAATCTTCCTTCCTGAATTGATGAACAGCCAATACCATGTATTCAATTAAATGGATACTGACAAGTTCATGGTTTCTTCTGAGCAGGAAGGCAAGACAAACTCCACTTTTTCTTGGTAACGAAAATTTTTAGTAAACCCCACTTAACTATGTTGCTCGGCATTCTATTAAGTTAAACTGGAGTTACTAATTGATCCTACCCACGCATGGTTCTGACGTAGTGTCGTTAACAATTTACCGACCTTGACATTACGGTAGCTCTAATATATACGCTGTGGCTTGAAGTTAGGTATTGCGTAATAGAAACATTGATGGTAACTTGTTATGATCTGAGTTTTCTAATGTGATGAAACTTCGGATTGTAGCTTTTACTGTAAACGTCGTCAACTTATGACGTCATATTAGACTACCAGTAAGTCACGTCATACTTTTCTAAGAGTAATTGACATTTCAAATCGCGTGTGCAATAATGACTAACGTTCTTGTCAGATTAATGCGTATAACACATATCTTAAAGTTTTAGTTAAGCCCAGTAAATCAGCACTGATAATAACTGATCAGTTTACAGTTTTTTAGAATAACGCAAGATTTACGTTATCAATAATGGAGCATTAATGCGAATTTTTTAGAATAACGCAAGATTTACGTTATCAATAATGGAACATTAATGCGAATGGGGAAGGAGTTAGGTTATAAGGGGAAAGGTTTGCAAGATTTTGTTAAGCAGCAGCAAGATATTGAGAGAGCAGAAAGGCAAGAGCAAAGGAATTTGAGCACCAAGAATTAAGGTATCAGTTAGAAATGCAGAGAGCAAAGCTCGAGCTAGAATTTGAAAGGCAAAAGGCTGAAAAGGTGGCGCATGCCAGGGATCCTAAGTTACCTTATTTTGAAGTGGGTAACGATAAGATGGACAGTTACTTATCTAGGTTTGAGAAATATGCTAAGGCTAACAAATGGGATAAGAGTGTTTGGGCCACTCACTTAAGCGTATTACTTAATGGGCGCGCACTTGATGTATATGACAGGTTATCAAATGAGGATGCGGCGGATTATGATAAGATAAAGGATGCCCTATTAAAGAATTTTGACATGACAAAGCGCGGATGTAGGAAGCAGTTTCAGTATAGTAGGCCTGAGAAATCAGAAACGTTCATACAGTTCAGTATTAGATTGAGAAATTATTTAGAGAAATGGCTTGATATGGCAAAAGTCATTTCATGGCAAGGGATCAGTTCCTGGAGTCATGTAAATAAGAACTGTATGTCCAAAATAGTTTGGTAATTTGGATGAAATGGCTAGGGAGGCAGATTTATTTACAGAAGCGCGCGGGGGCGTATTTAGGTACATTAATAAGGGCAACACGATAATAGAGGCGCAGTACAGCGTAAACAGGACAAAGTTGAATCAAACAAACCAAGTGGTAAATCGGATATAAAGTGTAGCATATGCGGTAAGGGGCATTTAACAATTTAATGTTTTAAGACCCCGACGGAAACAATTATATAGTGCAGAGGTAGGAGCAACTGGAGTTTGGGAAAGCGGTGTTAAGGAGAATTTAAACACACGCGTTGATGCTCAAGGTACTCAGGTTAAGAATGAGAATACGCAGAGTGTTGGCCGTGGTTATACACTTGGTCGTGGTAATTTTAGAGGGTCTTTTCGCGGACGCGGTAAGAATAATGGCACACAACGTGGCGCAGCACACCATATTAGTTTTTGTCTAAAGGAAGTAACTGGGAAAGGTGATAAGATTGGAAGTATTTTTGAAGATAAGATTGGTGGTCCTTTGATTTCGGATGGGAAGCAGTGTAGTAAGGAAACTAGGGAAGGTGTCTGTTACTTCATAAAGGCAAGGTTACCGACGGCACAAGGGTTAGTTGATGATAAGAAGGTGGTTGAATTAAGTGATACAAGGTGTACATGTTGTGTCGTTCGGAGAAGCTTGGCTTCGGATGATCAATTAATAGGGAAAGAGTCAGATGTTACGTTGATTGATGAATCCACACAAATGTATCCTTTGGCAATGATTGGCATTGATTGTCCTTTTGGTCACTGGGAAAACTGAAGCTTTGTTGATACGTTGTGCGACTTGGTTATCGGTAACATTGATGGATCAAACCTTCCTGTTATGTCTCATATCTCAGCTGCGGCTGAAACTAGGGCTCAGACAAGGCAGAACGAGAAGTCTTACAGAAAACTTAAGGTTCCCGATCAGATCATCAACGACGACAAGGAGGTTTTAAGCAAGCTCAGGTTGATAATGCAACTTTGAAAAACACCAGGAAAAGAGTTGTATCTGTGAACAAGACTATGAGTCGTGGTTTGAACCGAGGTGAAACTAGGTTTATTGAGAAAAAATGTTTAACATAAAGGGGGTTCTCCTAGGGCAACATAGTCTTTTTTCAAATTGGGGTCCCTCAAAGTTTCCGAGGAAACGTGTTGAAGCTAGCTTATGAAATGCTTATGTCTGGGCATATGGGCATTTGGAAGGCATTGGATAGAGTTGTCACTGAGTCCGGTTTTTGGGTGATATCGCTAGGTGTTGTAAATTTTGTGATAAGGTCGGGTCACTAAAGTACCTCTAGGAAAACTGCCATTTATTGATACGCCATTTAAGAGGGTGGCAGTGGATATAGGTGGTCCACTTGAGCCTCGATCTGATAGGAAGTCTCGGTTTATTTTAACAATGATAGACTGTGCGATTAGGTATCCAGAGGCAACAGCTTTACCAAGTCTAAATATGGAACGTGTCGCGGAAGCGCTTATTGAAATGTTTAGTTCTCATCAGTTATATGATGCGGCTCTCTTAACTAGAGGCTATACTCAGCATACTCTCCGTCCTTACATTGATTCTGAAATTAATCATAAACGCCATTTCTTCAAAATATCCTTCATTAATAAGGGTATGGATTTTATAGATTTGCCCAGTATCTTCCGTGAGAGATCGGTACTTTCTTCCATTCCTGCTTAATTTCAAAATACTGAAACACCTATAATTTGCTATAAATATAACAAACCTGTTAGATCTATCATTTTTAATTTCAATAAACTTGTTTCAGATCTTGATATTGATACTAATACTCCTGATTCATGTGATTGTAAAAACTCAAAGTATTGCTATCCTGCTGCTGGTCATGTAATTACTGGCAATTTGAAAATTATTCCTGATTCTAGGATAAGGAATATAATTTCTAAAGGACCGAAATATCGGTTTCCTTCTAAAATTGATTTCAGTAAATGTAGAGATGAAATCGCTGCTTCATTGAATGAATTCGGTAATCGATGGTGTAAGCGAGAGTATGTTGAGCATAAAGCCCTTAAGGACTGGAAACTTAGCATTTTAAAACTAGTGAATAAACGCATTTCTTTCTATTCGCAAAATACTAACTTATTACCTCCTAAGCCCAAGACGTCTTTACGTCATCTTAAACTAGGTATTCAAGAATTTCATAAGAAGTTTGTTTTGGCCCCTGCAGACAAGGCCGCTAACAACGTCGTCGTTGTGTGACGGCTCCACTATGTTAACACGCTTAAGCAGGAGCTTGGTGGTACTAAGGCCTATGAACTTCAGCCTTTAGCTGAAGAGAGAACTATAGTAGATAAACATGTTTGTCTTTCAGCCACCAAGTTTGCTGTGTGTGTTAACGAAGGCCAAGACAAGCTTCCTACGCTATACTGGTTACCAAGACTTCATAAAAAACCTTACAAAGCACGGTTTATTGCAAATTCTAGCTCTTGCACTACCACTGAACTTTCTAAATTATTAACTTCCTGTCTTACTGCTATTATAACGCATGTAATTAAATATTGTGATAAAGTCTTTGAAAGATCAGGAAGAAATCTGTTTTGGTCTATAAAAAATTCGAATGAGATTTTAAATAAATTGAAATCTAGACATTTTCGTGCTTCTAGTCTGTCTACCTACGATTTTTCCACTCTTTACACTACACTTCCTCATAATCTTATAAAAGAAAAGCTTAATGATTTAATTGAATGGGCTTTTCACAGAGAAGATTCTCTCTATCTTGTATGTAATGTCAGAAATGCATTTTTCACTTCTAAAGAGCATAAGAATTATACACTTTGGTCATGTCAGAATGTGTGTGATGCCCTCACCTTTCTACTTGACAATATTTATATTAGATTTGGTACTAAGTTATTTAGACAAATTGTGGGTATTCCGATGGGTACTAATTGCGCACCTCTTGTGGCTGATCTGTTCTTGTATTGTGATGATAGAGACTTCATTTTGTCGCTTTCCATTGATAACCAATCTGAAATTATTGAAGCTTTTAGCTCTACTTCTAGATATTTAGATGATTTATTAAATATTGATAATACCTATTTTGATGGTTTGATCAGTGAGATTTACCCCCTAGAACTTCAGTTAAATAAAGCAAATTCTTCTGATACCGAGGCCCCGTTTTTGGATTTACATCTATTTATTGTAGATGGATTTGTTTCGTGCAAAATTTATGATAAACGCGATGACTTTGATTTTGAGATTGTAATTTTTCCTTTTTTGGATGGTGATTTCCTCGTGCGACATCCTATGGCGTTTATATTTCGCAATTAATTCGATTTGCTAGAGTGTGTAGTCATGTAACTGACTTCAACACTCGTAATAAATTATTAACGGCTAAACTCCTTAATCAGGGTTATCGGTACCATAAACTACGCAAAGCCTTTTCAAAATTTTATAGACGCCATTCTGATTTAATTTCAAAATTCAATATTGGACTTAAATCTCTTCTGCAACAAGGTCTATCGGAACCCGAATTTTATGGTGACTTAGTATATAAATTCAGAAAAATATATAACAGCAATGACTTCAGCACCCAATTTCGTAAAATCATTCTTCGATATAAAAAGATTGGGTACAACATGGATATTATACGACAGACTGCATGCATGGTAGTTAACCCAATCACGGTTGGCAACTTTGCTTCCCTCTTTAATTGCACGCCGGTGGGTCAGGCCTCAGATTCTATGACGGCTCCAACGTAAAGGCTTATTGAAAATTAGAGAGATAATGCTGGTTGGTGCCTGATGCTCTGTCTCTGGTCGGGCTCATCGGAGTCTAACTGTTGGTTTTCTTTTGCTCCAGCATTTCAGTGGTTTCTTGCTGTCGAGTCCTCACAGTTGTCTCACCTCTGTGGTTCTTTGATTTTTGTGTTCACGGAGATGTTGCACTGATGAGTTAGGAGGCCTTCATGCGGACTGAACAAATTATTTGTCTAAATCGCGACGGAAGTAAGGGCGAGAATTGTGGCCACGTAAAATCGATTTAAGCCCCCCGGTGGAAATCTTCCACTGACCGTTCCAAGGCGGCTCTTCTGTGGCGATTTATTTATGTTGTTGTTTGTTACTTACTGTGTGTATCACTTGTGTCTTTTAATTTTGGGTGGCCATATGGCCATTTTGTGGGAAAGTAACTGTCCTTATGGCCTTCCTTTGTTTAGGTTTCCATTATGGTCTGGTCGCTTAATGTTTGTATTTATTTCCCTTTGGTGTCTTTGATGGGTAGAGTAAGTTAATTGTATCAATTCCTGATCTTTGTTTTACTTCTACTTGGCATCCCTGATGAAATGGTGACTGATTGTGGATCACAGTTCACTGCTGAGGTAATGAAAGAAGTCAGCAGACTGCTTTCTCTTCAATAGTTAACGTGTAGTCCAAGACACCCGATTTGCAACGGAACGATTGAGCGTTTCAACGCTACGTTAAAGCATCTGTTACGTCGCGTGTGTGCTAAACGTCCAAAATTTTGATATAAATATCTTCCAGCTTTGTTATTGTCAAGAAGAATTACGAGTTAATTTGTAATGATGCCGTTTCTGTTTAAGAAATCTGTTTGTACATGTATGTACATGTAAATAACGTCATTATAAGTAAGGGTATTTGGTCGCTACACGTTATAACGGCCTGAACGGCTGGATGACGTCAGCAACGTCATCAGCGTCGCAAAGGCCGTTCTGACGTTGTGCCTACCAAATACGAAGGAATGTATGGCAAACAGTGTTGATCCATATCAAACATTGATAGATATTGTGTAGAATAGATAAAAAATCTTCCTGTTTTAATATCTAGCTGTTTTTAATGTAATGAGTTTGTAAATAGCTATATTTGCGGGCCGTGTCGGAGAAGGATATAGAATAGTGTTTGTTATGTTTTCTGTAATTGGCGAGTGTTCAGGTAGCGCAAAGGCGCGGTCTGTTCAATTGCCTCTTACATCTGCTAATGTAGTGAGCACCAATTTACTGAGTATTATGCTCAGTTGTTGTGATTGGTTTCTCTAGTGCTCAGTAAGGAAGCATTAATTGAGTATTCTTGTTTCAAGCGCTAAGTCCTGACATTTCGTTGCACAGTCGTTGAGTTCTGCTGCGCGGGATTTTCCCTTTTTGAGTTGTTATACGGACGTAACGTCAGAGGTCCAATAGCAATCTTAAGAGAATTATGTGCTTATGAAGTACGCGATGAGCAAGTTCTTTCGACATATCAGTACGTTATTGAGCTCCAGGAACGGTTAGAGCAGACATGCAAATTAGCGCATGATAATTTAAAGAAGGTTCAGATTAAGCAGAAAGCTTATTATGATAAAGACGCAAGGTCGCGTAAATTTGACGTCGGCAATAAAGTGCTATTTTTACTACCGACAGAGAGTAATAAATTATTGCTTCAATGGAAAGGTCCCAATGAAGTAGTTGAGGTAGTTAACAGAATGGATTATAAGGTTGACGTCAATGGCAATGCTTACAGATATCACCCTTACATTCCGAAATAATCTGTGCAGCGTCAAAATGTGACGTCACATTGTTTGCTTTCTTTAGAGTCATACTGAATATGATGACGTGGACGAGTTCTCATTGGAATATCGCGCTTTTCTTACGACAAAGCAACTAGAGACGTTTAAGGACGTTAACATTTCAGAAACGTTAACACAGGATCAGCGTAAAAAAATAAAGACGTTGATAAAAGAATACCCGGACGTACTGTCAAGTGTACAAGGAAAAACTAATCAAATAGAACATGACATAAAGTTGCTAAAGTCGGAACCAGTGAGGTCAAAATGATATGTCATGCCATATAAAGTACGGGACGTAATGGAAAAAGACATTCAAGACATGTTAGATTTAGGAATTATTGAACCATCAATATCTCCTTACTCATCCCCTAAAGTAATTGTCACAAAAAAGACGGTTCGGCGCGCTTCTGCATTGACTTCCGTAAACTTAATAAATGGACGGAGTTCGATGCAGAACCAATGCCAAATATGGAGGAGGTTATAAATAAAATGTCGGGACACAGATACTTCACTAAATTAGATTTATCCAAGGGTTATTGGCAGGTAAAATGACGTTTAAGGCAAAACCCCTCACAGGGTTCGAAACCCCCAAAGGCTTGGAAATCTACCACTGACCGTTCCAAGGCGGCTCTTCTGTGGCGATTTATTTATGTTGTTGTTTGTTACTTACTGTGTGTATCACTTGTGTCTTTTAATTTTGGATGGCCATATGGCCATTTTGTGGGAAAGTAACTGTCCTTATGGCCTTCCTTTGTTTAGGTTTCCATTATGGTCTGGTCGCTTAATGTTTGTATTTCTTTCTCTTTGGTGTATTTTATGGGTGGAGTAAGTTAATTGTATCAATTCCTGATCTTTGTTTTACTTCTACTTCGTGTCAATTCAAAACTATGCCCTTCGGTTTGCTAAACTCAGGAGCAACATTTAGCAGATTGATGAGAATTGTTCTGCCCGATCTTTCTAACGTTGATAGCTTTGTCGATGATACTTGGATCTTTACCGAAACTTGGAAAGACCACTTGACGGCATTACGTAAAGATTTGGATAGACTTAGGATAGCCAGGTTGACGGCAAAACCTTCAAAGTGTATGATTGGGTATAGCAGTATCGAGTGTCTTGGTCATAGTGTAGCTGCTCAGTCAGTTAGACCGCAAGAAGACAAGGTTCAATCTATAAGGATGCTCCTCGGCCTTCCACTAAATGACAAATAAAGTCATTCCTTCGGTTAGCTGCTTTCTACCACCGTTTCATTCCAAATTTCTCATCAATAGTTTCCCCTTTGACTGATTTAACTAGGCAAAATAGGCCGAACAAGATCACAGATTGGCAGGACCATCATGAAAAGGCATTCCAGACCCTGAAGAATAGACTCACGTCTAGTCCTATTCTTCGCCCTCCTGTCTTAAATGATGGGAATCCGTTCATACTTTGGACGGACACTTCTGGTGTTGGTATAGGAGCCATAACGCTCCAAGAATTTAAAGGGGAAGGAGGACTTCCCATTGCGTATGCCAGCAAGAAACTTCTGCCTCGTAAGAGAATATATTCTGTGGTAAACAAAGAACGCTTGGCTATTATCTGGGGTGTTGAGAAATGTCGCAAGTATCTTTACGGAGTAGAATTCTTGCTTGAGACAGATCACAAATATGGTCTATAAAAGGGTTATCCTTTGGAAGCAAGGAATACACCACAGAACAGCAAAATATGGAGTGTACATGTTTTCTGGGCCAGACAAGGTAGTTTCGGCCAATTAGGCCTCATCAGTGACCCTCAAATAGTTTCAAAATTCGATAATGGAATAAATGATCCCAACGGACAAGAAAATATAAACTACACTATGATGTACGGCAGGGAGACGGTTTACGGCCGCCACACATCCCCACACATAAGCTGTAGTGACTTCAAATATGTTCTATAAAAGGGTTATCCTTTGGAAGCAAGGAATACACCACAGAACAGCAAAATATAAAGTGTACATGTTTTCTGGGTCAGACTAGCTAGTTTAGGCCAATAAGGCATCATCAGTGACCCTCAGATAGTTTCAAAATTCCATAATGAAATCAACGATCCCAAAGGACAAGAAAATATAAACTACACTATGATGTATGGCTGGGAGACGTTTTGAGGCCGCCACATATTCCCATTCGTCAGCTGTAGTGACGTCAAATATGTTCGATAAAAGGGTTATCCTTTCGAAGCAAGGAATACACCATAGAACTGAAAGATATTGAGTGTACATGTTTTCTGGTGAGACTAGCTAGTTTCGGCCAATTAGGCCTCATCAGTGACCCTCAAATAGTTTCAAAAATCCATAATGGAATCAATCATCCCAAAAGGACAAGAAAATATTAATTACACTACGATGTAGGGCAGGCATTCGTTTCATGTTTGTATTTCTTTCCCTTTTTTGTCTCTAATGGGAGCTGTGGGTTAATAAAATCGATTCCGGATCATTGCCTCCTTTCTACTTTGTCTTATATGCAAACAGCTAAAGTTCTCAATCCTCGATTTATGCGTTGGGCAAAGAAATTACAACCGTATAGATTTCGGATTATTGCAATTCGGGACCAAGAAAATTTCGGGGCATACTACCTTAGCAGATAATTTTCGCACGATTGTTGTGTAGATAGCTGTCTTTATTCAGATAGGCTTCAGGTTCTATGACGGTTCCAGTATAAAGGCTATTGAGAATAAGAGAGATCTAATTCAAGGTAATGTTGGCTGATGCATGATGCTCTATCTCTGGTCGGGCCCATCGGAGTCTAACTGTTTGTTTTCTTTTGCTCCAGCATTTCAGTGGTTTCTTGCTATCGAGTCCTCACCGTTGTTTCATCTCTTAGGCTGTTTGATTATTTGTGTTCACGGAGATATTGCACTGATGAGTTAGGAGGTCTTCATGCGGGCTGAACAAATTATAATGGGCGACAATTTTGGCCACGTAAAATCGATTTTAGCCCCCCCCCCCCCTCACCGGTGGAATTTTTTTTTCCGCTGACCGTTCCAAGTCGCGATTTATTTTGTTATGGTTTGTATTTAGGTGTTTGTGTCGCTTGTGTTATTTTATTTTGGATAGCCTATTGGCCATTTTGTGGGAAAGTAACTGTCCTTTTGGCTTTCCGCTGTTGGTGTTTCCATTAGGTCTGTTGATGCATGTTTGTGTTTCTTTCCCTTTGGTGTATCTGATGGGAGCTATGGGTTGATTGTATCGATTCCTGATCATTGCCACTACTTCTATTTTTCATCCTATACATGTCTGTGCACAAAGACAAAACATTTATAATTGTTGTTTTTTTTTCTCCAAAAGGGGAAACCTTTGTTACCAGATGGAATAGCAAACTTTTCTGGTGCTTATGCACATCTAAATTATTTTTAGTAGATATCGCAAAGCAGTGCAACTGAAATATTTTAGGTGAAATACGGTAGGCAAAATATGCCGCTCCACGCAAATACCATGCACATATTTTACGATGTATGCATGAGTGGTTTGTGGGGAAATTATTCACAATACAGTTGGCTGCTATAGGCTGATTTTTATATAGTTTGCCCAAAATGTCGCCAAGCGCAAAATTGTGCCATATATATTTTTCATGCCAGTCACAATGTTGTGGGTATTCGTGCTGACGGGAAGTATACCATTTATCTGTATGGAATGTTCATCATTTGTTTTCCCTAAAGGAAATGCGATTGTAACGGAGATCAATGATCTGCTGAAAGGGGCAGTCCTTATAAGGCCCATTTTATGGCCACTTTTGATTTTCTTTAAACTTTTCAGACTCAACATAGGATGTATTTGCTGTAATATGGTGAAATTTCAGATCCGCAGATGTAACGTTATTAGCTCTATGAGATACCAAAGTGGGTGGGGTAATTCTACCCCATTAAGGGACTTGTGGATCTTACGCTATTATCCCTAGGGCAAAGCATCCTGGCAAGTGGGTCTTTTAGTATTGTTTAGACCTTTATAGATGTTAAACATAATGCATATGTTTTTGTGGAAAAATTCTTCACTTTACCATTATACTTACTTGTAAGTCGTACTAAATTTCAGCTAAATTTACTGACCGTCTTTACCACAACATAAGTTTATTTACAAAGCTATTGCGTAAGTACTTGACAGGGATAATTGAGATATAATATGCATTGCCAAATTATGAGGATTTCTTTCTTCTGTAATTCATTATAGAGTTATCTGCCCCTGACTCCATTTTTTGTGATATTTTCTGTCATATTTAAAATCTATAAATATATGTCAAAGGGATTCTTCAAAACAGTCAAAAACTCAGCAAACAATGGTTTTCTGTCGATCTAATGAAGGCATTAGGTGCTTTGTAACTATCTTTTTTTAATAATGACTTGAACAATATGGGTGGGTTAAAAATACCCTTGCTTTTTCTACTGCAAAAACTCCTTGCCTTTTTGTCAACTCATCTTCACAAATCATACTAGTGAAGAGTAAGCACTAGTGCATACTATAATTGATGGTAGAAACAATAATTGTCCACATTAGTTACACCTTAAATGTCTAGCAATAAAGAAATTGATCTTTATTTGGATGAAAACACTTATTATCACCCCCACCCCACCCCCCCCCCCCGAATCGAGATTCGGGGGGGAAATAGTATTTGGCCTGTCTGTCTGTTTGTCTGTCTACAAAACCCTTAACATTGGGCATAACTTTCAAATGGTAATAGATAGAGCTTTCATATTTCACATGCATATACCTTATAACAAGACCTTTCAAGTGGTACCATAATTTTTTATCTCTTGACCTTGACCTTTAACCTACTTTTTTCAAATGTATAAAAACTTTAACATGTGCCATAACTTTCGATTGGTAAGTGATAGGGCTTTCAAACTTCATGTGTGCATTCCTTGTCACAAGACCTTTCTAGTGGTATCATAATTTTTGACCTCGTGATCTTGACCTTGACGTTTGATCTACTTTTTAAAAACTTTAACATAATCTATAACTTTCGATTGGTAAGAGATAGGACTTTCATATTTCACTTGTGCATTTTTTACACAAGACCTTTCCAGTGGTACCATAATTGTTGACCCCACGACCTTTACCTTGACGATTGACCTACTTTTTTAAAACTTTAACATTGGCCATAACTTTCAATTGGTAAGTGGTAGGGCTTTCATATTTCACATGTGCATTCTTTGTCACAAGACCTTTCTAGAGGTACCATAATTTTTGACCTCGACCTTGACCTTCTTTTTAAAAACTTTAACATAGTCCATAATTTTCGATTGGTAAGTGATAGGGCATTTTTTTAAGACTCGAAAGTTGGCCATACCTTTCGATTGCTTAGTGATACTGCTTTCATATTTAACATACGCTGTCCGGGGGCATCAGTGTTTCACAAACACATCTTGTTTTTACATGTGTGTTTTATATTTATTCTTTTCCTCTACATCACATTCTATTAAAAGTAAATAGCCTCGATAGCTCAGTGGCTAGTGCGTTCGACTTACAATCGAAAGGTTGTTGGTTCAAATTCGGCCACCAAAAGAATGATGGCATTCGTGAAAAGTTCTAACAAGCTGCAGGGCAAATTACTAAAATATGGTTGGGATAAAAAAAATACGTATTATATGGAAAAAGGTCTAGGGTGCAGATTTAGTTAAGTTTCCTCAACTAGCTGAAAATGAGCTTAGGGATTTGATTATGTGCATATACCAGCTAAAACAAGCTTAGTCTTACACAAATGAGCATTTCGATGAGAATGGGCAGTATGAAATCGTGATGCATTAAGAGGAGGAAGGTATATTTAAAGCCCAGATTGTTTCCCGGCATACTTCCAGCAAGACTTAATAGTTTATGGATCGAGTAGAGTCAAGGACTAAATCCCATTAGGGGGTGGTACTGTCGGTGCCGAAGTGGGGCACGCACATTTGGTTGCTGTGCACATATAGCATCTGTACTCTGGTACTTAAGTTTATTTAGACACAATACAGAACATAATGACGCAAAACCTAACAGAGCTCACATAGACCATGTCGTAGATGCAGCCATAGATAGACACTTGGAGTGCATCAGGTGTGCCTGATGAAGATTAATAGAAAGGATAGATGGTATATATACATAGCACTAAATTCATTTGTAACAGTAACATCCTTCTTGGTCTGATAGAGAACAGGATAGAAGACAAACGCACCAAAGTCAAACATAAGACTTTTGAACCCATTAACAAAAGTAAAAAGGAAAGGTTCAGGGAAAGCCACAATCACAAGATGTGGTCAAAACAAGGACAGACAAAACACATATAACATGCAAAAATCAACAATTTCTTCTTCACAAGGGGTGATTAAAATCTGAAACATAAGACACACAACAAACGTAACACACAAAGGGGACATCAACAGGCCAAAGTAGTACATGAACCTAATCAGAACCACTGCCTTAGAATGGTTGGTAGCACAGACTACCAATGGGATGGAGGACCCTCTACGTACAGCCAACATTCACCATGGGTTCAGATGTAAAATATTGAATGCGTGTTTCGTTTACTGGATTTCTACCATAAATGTCGGTGTCTAAATCAGGATCTGTGTAGTGACTCTGCTTCCTGTCAAATCCCTAAGCAATTGTTGGTCAGCCAAAACTGATAATATATTGAAGATTGACTGTCAAAATCACTTGATAGGTAAATTCATAAAAAATACCTTACAGTTGGTCAACCCATTATGTGGTGTCAAGATTTAAATGAAAGGCTCAAAGAGTGCCAGAATCAAAGGCCGGAGACTATTGAAGGCTCCAAAATGATATACAAGTGAAGGGACAGAGTACGCACGTGCTTCAAAGCTTCAAAATTAATGCTGTGATGTAAGGCAAGATTTATTAGGTCCAGTAATATTTCAATGTTATAGGTTGGTATGACCTAAAAGGAGACTTATTCTAAAGATAATGAAAAAGTTTCGGTTTTTCAAACTTCATCTTAATTGTCAGTAAGATAGATTTATGAAGATGAGTTGAAATAAATCAAAGGAATTTTTGCACTAGAAATAGCAAAGGTGTGTCTTTAACCCACTCATATTGTTTAAGTCATTATCAAAGAAGATATTTACAAATCACCTAATAGCTTCATTAGATCTACAGAAAATCATTGCGTTGCTGAGTTTTTTACTGTTTTGAAGAATCCTTTGCCTTATATCAATAGATTTTAAATATGACAGAAAATATGACAAAAAATTGATTCAGGGGCACATAACTCTGTAAGTAATTATAGACGAAAGAAATGCTCATAATTTGGCAATGCCTATTATATCTAAATTATACCTGTCAAGTACTTTTGCAATAGGATCGATCCCAGGCTTCTCCTGAATTCGAATGAGTCTTTTAAGCGAGGTCCCATCTCCGTATGACCCTAGATGTTGGTGGGACGTATCACTAGCTCATTCTATATGGCCATTTTGTGTGTGTGTATGTGGGGGGGGGATAACTGTCCTTATGACCTTCCTTTGTTTGGGTTTCCATTATGGTCTGGTCGATTAATGTTTGTGTTTCTTTCCCTTTGGTGTCTTTGGTGGGTGAAGTAAGTTAATTGTATCCATTCCTGATCTTTGTTTTACTTCTACTTCATTTAGGGTTTCATAGAAAGTAGAAGTAAAACAAAGATCAGGAATTGATACAATTAACTTACTCCACCCATAAAAGACACCAAAGGGAAAGAAATACAAACATTAAGCGACCACACCATAATGGAAACCTAAACAAAGGAAGGCCATAAGGACAGTTACTTTCCCACAAAATGGCCATATGGCCATCCAAAACCAAAAGACACAAGTGATACACACAGCAAGTAACAAACAACAACATAAATAAATCGCCACAGAAGAGCCGCCTTGGAACGGTCAGTGGAAGATTTCCACTGGGGGGCTTAAATCGATTTTACGTGGCCACAATCCTCGCCCTTACTTCCGTCGCGATTTAGACAAATAATTTGTTCAGTCCGCATGAAGGCCTCCTAACTCATCAGACCCTTTTGTAAAATATATTTATAAACGTCGGGTCATCTATTCCATCCATAACTTTTGACTATCGGTGGTTAGAAAACCTTGGTCCCGTCTATATGTGACATCAGGTGTTGAGGGGTTTAACCATATCTTCATCATCAGGGCGAACTCTTAGAAAAGAGCCTGTTGGGTTATCCGTGATGATGAGCCGTGATGAATTGTTATTGCAAGCATGTTCATGTTGTGTAGAAATAATTTTGTTCAAGAAGAATTACGAGTAATTTGTAATGATGCCGTTTCTGTTTAAGAAATCTGTTTGTACATGTCTGTACATGTAAATAACGTGACTATAAGTAAGGGTAATTGCGTCGCCACCCGTTATAATGGCCTGAACGGCGTGGATGACGTCAGCAACGTCATCAGCGTCGCGAAGGCCGTTCTCACGTTATGTCTACCAAATACGGAAGGAATGTACGGCAAACAGTGTTGATCCCTATCAAACATTGAGAGATAATGTGTAGAATAGATAAAAAATCTTCCTGTTTTAATATCTAGCTGTTGTTAATGTAATGAGTTTGTGAATAGCTATATTTGTGGGCCGTGTCGCGGAGAAGGATATGGAATAGTGTTTGTTATGTTTTCTGTAATTGGCGAGTGACCAGGTAGCGCAAAGGCGCGGTCTGTTCAATTGCCTCTTACCTCTGCTAATGTAGTGAGCACTAATTTACTGAGTATTATGCTCAGTTGTTGTGATTGATTTCTCTAGTGCTCAGTAAGGAAGCATTAATTGAGTATTCTTGTTTCAAGCGCTAAGTCCTGACATTTCGTTGCACAGTCGTTGAGTTCTGCTGCGCGGTTATTTGTCGCATGTGCTGATCAGCCTGTTTGGGTCGGCGCATGCGCAATGACGGTTTATGTATTAACTTTTCAGACTTCTCCGGGACAGGGATCATGATATAGTGTATACGTTTCGTGAACCGTATTTTAGTAGATTATCATTATTTGTAGACCCGATGTCAGATTATGTGTGGTGACATGCTGCTCCCTGGTCGATAGGAGCAGGTGTTGGTACGACGTATCGGTCCAGTCGCCCTGCAGAGGCGGGCAGAACCGTAATACAGACCGTCGAGACCATAAAATGACGACAAGTTGTCGGCGTATAATCAAGTTGTTGGTGATAAGTCAAGTTGACGGCGATAGTGAACTTGACAGTGATTGTCAAATTCAAAGTGACAGTCAAATTCACAGTGGTAGTCAAGTTGACAGTGATAGTAAAGTACACAGTGAAAGAAATCGACATGATTTAACTTCTCAGTACACCAGCGCGTCGACATAGTTCTCCCAAGTTGGACTCATATTTTTTTCTTCATGCCTTCATGCGGACTGAACAAAGTATTTGTCTTGATCGCGATGGAAGTAAGGGCGTGGATTGTGGCCACTTAAAATCGATTTAAGCACCCCAAGTGGAATTCGTTTCCGCTGACCGTTCCAAGGCGGTTCTTCTGTTGCGGTTTATTTTTGTTTTGGTTTGTCTTTGGGTGTTTGTGTCGCCTATTGGCCCTTTTGTGGGAAAGTAACTGTACTTTTGGTTTTCCGCTATTGGTGTTTCCATTGGGGTCTGTTGTTTCGTGTTTGTGTTTCGTCTCTGATGGGAGTTGTTGGTTAATTGTATCGATTCCTGATCATTGCCTCCCCTTCTATTTTTTTATAATTTTCCTGGCCAGTCGTTTTTATTTATTTGTTGTTGTTGTTCGTTCATTTTGTTATTTGCTTCTATATAACGTTCACGTCACCGGCCCGAGCACAAAACGTAGTTTTGACTTCGGGGCGGGCGTCGTGAATTGACTAAAGAAGCAAATATATGTAATGTTTAGTGTTCGTATTGTTGTATATAGGTACTGTTTATAATTTATGTCTTGTACATAACATTCTTCTTGTTCCTTACCCAACAGCTGCCCGTTTACTTGTCAGAGATCGCCCTTGGTCGTCTTGTCAGCATGCGGGTTTGCGGGACACCGTAAACCCACATGTTACAGACATGGATTTGAGGTTCTACTCCCCCAAAGGAAGTCCTAGGGCCCAATCACGTAAACTGCCCCAAAACTCCCACCATGTATGCTACTTTTCGATATAAAAGATTGAATACAACATAAATGTTACAAGACACTGCATACATGGTAGTTAACCCTATCACAGTTGATAACTTTGCTTTTCCTCTTAAATTTCAGGCCGGCTGATCGGGCCTCAGACTCTTTGACGGTTGCTGCTTAAAGACTTAAACGTTTTAGATGATTTCTGTTGGAACCGCATGTTCTGTCTCTGGTTGGACGCACCGGAGTCTAACTGTTGGTTTTCTTTTGCTTCTGCATTTCATTTATTTAATGGTGTCGTGTCTTTCATATCTGTAGTCGTTTTATTTTTATGTTTTCGGAGATGTTGCACTAATGAGTAGGAAGTCCGACATAATTGCAGTATGTTTCCTCTGGCTTTCTTTGCCGTATCATTACAGGGTCACTGATGAGGCTTTATTAGCCGAAACTACGTAGTATGACCCACCTTCTTTCTTATGAATGTTTTCATTGCTCTTAAAGGAACTCATTTCTGATTTTTATTAATAAATTATTTGTCTTACCCACGACTGCACATAAAGCACCAAGGGCGAGGATTTTGGCCACACGAAATCGATTTGAGCACCCCTCCTCCTCCACCAGCAAAACAGATTTAAATGAACAACTCATGATCATCGTCTTCACTTCTAATTCAGCTGAATTCTTTCGAGTTTATTTACTTCGCTCGTGTGATTTTTTTATCGCAAATTGTTAAAAAATCATTTTCTTTTGATTTTTTTTCAGAAAGAAGTCATGAACAAGTTTGTGTTTTTAATATTCGGTCATGCTGTTATGGTGCTGTTGAGCTATACAGCAACCTCCAGTGCCTCTAGACCAGGGAAAAATAGCCATCTCTGGCCCAACGTTGTAAAACGTTGTCAATTGACAATTGAGGAGACTTCACAAAGATTGTCCGAGATTGAAGTGGACCTTGATGCCAAGCAAGCCAAGATAAACGAACTTGAGACCATGGTCCGGGCAAACGCTGTTTGCTGTGAGGCTTTTGAAAAGAAGCATGGTAATCATTATTGATTTATTTTTAGTTGTATTCTTATTCTTCTTCTTCGTATTATTATTAGTAATGGTAGTAGACGTATTATTATTAGAAGTATTAGTAGTATATAAGTCGTACTACTACTTCTTCTTCTACTACAGAAAAGGAAGTTATACTAGCAGTGGTAATAGTTTTTTTGTTTGAAGTGGAACGCCCCCGTCAACACTGTAAAGGTCATTTTGGAGACGTTGCTTCCAATTTTGTGGGACTTTTACCAAATGAAACCAATAGGATTAATAAGCATGGACAGGCCAACTCACACAGCTTTTCCTTGGGAAGTTTAGATCCTTCAAACGGTTTACCAGTACTCGTGTGCGGGTCTGTTTTAGGTCTGCGTCGAAGCATCATGCAGCCTATCTATTTCTTCAAGCCCCGGTTGGCGGGGGCCGAGCAGTGGTAAAAGTAGTCAGCTACACAAGATACTTGTGGTACTGCTTCTGGAATGCTGTTAACTGAATTTGTGAAACAATATCCAGGGTAGACTGAGCTTTCAAGCCATCTAGGTATCGGCAACTTGAAATAAGACCTGCATATCAGAAATTGCTTTTCCTATTCCAGATATGTTAAAAATAAAAGTAGAGGCAATGATCAGCGTTCTGAAGCAACAGACCCCAACGGAAGTCTGTTTCGCGGCTGAGAATGGCCACGCAAATGGCCAAACCTGGCAAAAATGTGATTTGTTTGAAAGAATAGGATAGTGTAATAGGAATGGCCCAATCCTTTTGAGGAAATCTGCTATGAACTCAGCCAGTAGATGATAAAAATATAAAGAATAGAAATGAAGGCAATGGTTAAGAATCGACAGACACAAAAATATACAATATGTTCTATAAAAGGGTTATCTTTTGGCAGCAAGGCATACCCCACAGAACTCGAAAATATAGAATGTACAAGTTTTATGGGCCAGACTAGCTAGTTTCGGCCTACTAGGCCTCCTGGCTGAGCAACAAGGCTAGTGCAATCTAGTCCTTTGCAGTCAGAAAGGATGTGAAAACTAGTAAGAAAAGGTCCCAAAATAGAGGATCTTACACTCGTGGTCATTTCATATGATATTTATGAAACGAGCCTTTGGCGAGTTTCATAAATATCATATGAAATGACCACGAGTGTAAGATTCTCTTTATCATATGACTACTGTAAATTGGATTTGATAGCCTTTTAATTTGACGATTTTTCTACGAAAAATGCATTGTTGACATGAACGTCGTCATGACGTTACTTAATCCCGCCAAAGTGTTATTACACGTGTGGTTATACGATTTTTATTACACGACGTTATCCATGGCTTATCAACGACGTCATATGATAAAGAACAATAGAAGTGGAGGCAATGGCCAGGAATCGATACAATTAACCCGCAGCTCCCGTCAGATACACCAAAGGGAAAGAAACACAAACATGAAACAATACACCCTGATGGAAACATCAATAGCGGAAAGCGAAAAGGACAGTTTCTTTCCCACAAAATGGCCAATAGGCTATCCAAAATAAAATAATGTAAGCGACACAAACACCCAAAGACAAACCATAACAAAGACAAACCGCGACAGAAGGACCGCCTTGGAACTGTCAGTGGAAACGAATTCCACTTGGGGGCTATTTGTCTTAATCGCGACGGAAAATCGATTTAAGCACCCCCCCCCCCCCCCCAGTGGAATTCGTTTCCGCTGACCGTTCCATGGCGGTTCTTCTGTCGTGATTTATTTTTGTAATGGTTTCTCTTTGGGTGTTTGTGTCGCTCATATTATTTTATTTTGGATAGCCTTTTGGCCATTTTGTGGGAAAGTAACTCCTTTTGGCTTTCCGCTCTTGGTGTTTCCGTTGGGGTCTGTTGCTTCATGTTTGTCTTTTTTTTCCTTTGGTGTCTCTGATGGGAGCTGTGGGTTAATTGTATCGATTCCTGATCATTGCCTCTACTTCTGTTTTAAATCGATTTTACGTGGCTACAATCCTCGCCTTTACTTCCGTCGCGATTAAGACAAATAATTAGTGCAGCCCGCATGAAGGCCTCCTAACTCATCAGTGCAACATCTCCGTGAACACAAAAATTAACAACCATAGAGAAGAAACAACGGTGGGGACTCGACAGCAAGAAACCTTTGAAATGCTGGAGCAAAAGAAAACCATCAGTTAGACTCCGATCGGCCCGACCAGAGACAAAGCATCAGGTACCAACCAACATAAGCCTTTACGCTGGAACCGTCAAAGAATCTGAGGCCTGACCCACTGGAGTGCAATTAAAGAGGGAATCAAAGTTGTTAACCGTCATTGGGTTAACTACCATGCATGCAGTATGTCGTATAACATTTATGTTTACCCAATCTTTTTATATCGAAGAAATTTTACGAGATTGGGTGCTGAAGTCATTGCGGTTATATATGTTTCTTAATTTATATACTAAGACACCAAAATTTCGAGATCCGATAGACCTTGTGGCGGAAGAGATTTAAGTCCAACTTTGAATTTTGAAGTTAAATCAGAATGAAGTCTATAAAATTTTGAAAAGGCTTTTCGTAGTTTATGGTACCGATAACCCTGATTAAGAAGTTTAACCGTTTACAATTTATTACGAGTGTTGAATTCAGTTACATGACTACACACTCTAGCAAATTGAATCAATTGCGAAATATAAACGCATTAGGATGGTGCACGAGGAACATCACCATCCACAAAAGGAAAATTTACAATCTCAGAATCAATATTGGACTTAAGGAGGGTCGCGCATAATTGACTGCCGTAATCAGGTTCGAAGTTTTACCTAAAAATGATTTTTGTTTCTATTTAGTTTTCAAAGTGTTTTCTGAGATTTTTGTAACATTTAATAACCATTGCAATGTGCATTTTGTTAAACATTATATTGCGACTTCATAGACTACTTTCCGGTCTAGTCCGCAAGGCTGGAAGCACAGGAAAATAGATGGATAAACAGACTAACCATGTATTTTTCCAGCTACTGGTTTGTTTCCTCCGATTGCAGCCCATCAGCTGTTCATGGCAAATCTGGTCTCTCTTTAACGCACGATGTTTACTTTATTTTTTCATTGGTGTCAAAAATATAGCCTCGAAGAGTCTATCAGTTCACATATTCCACGGACATACTTTGTCAACACAAACAAAACAATGATTCAATAGTGACGTTAACTTTAGTTTGCGTGACGTCATATATATGGAAAGAAAACACTGCCATATTTGGTAACTAAAAGTGCAGACTGTAATGCCTGGCAGCGCACAATATTCTTTTAACTGTCAGTCGCAGTCTCAGGTTCAATTACTGTTAAGCAATCTCAGTGAACAAATAGCCTGTGCCAGCACCCATTATTAGGATCTTGCACTCAACATGTGTAGGTAAACTGCTTAGAGGATCTATGCCTGCCCAGGCAAAGCGGTACGAGTCGGCCTGTCCATGTTAATAAACTCTATTGGTTCAATTGGCGGCGGGGTTTTAGATGACATTTCATCTTAAGGTCGGGTAAAAGTCCCACAAAATTGGAAGCGACGTCTCCAAAATGACCTGTGCAGTGTTGACGGGGACGTTAAACCTCAAATCAAACAAACAAAAATCAAGCATAAGCATAAGGGTGTACAAGACAAATTCACTTTGACCTGTTTCAAATATAAAGATGATGGTTTAAAGGTTGTGTGACACAGAGCCTTTGTATGCCCACACATCCACCATCATAACAGTATTTTGTCAATGTACCCGCTCCAGCCTATCGGGCTGCATGATGCTTTCACGCAGAGCTGAAACCGACCGCACGTGAAAACTAGTAAACCGCTTAGAGGGTCTAAACCTGCCCAGGAAAATGGGTCCGAGTCGGACCGTCCATGCATATAAACCCTATTGGTTTCGTTGAGCGGCAGGGCTTGAGATGTCATTGTAACGTCATTGGTCATTTTGGAGAGGTTCCCAATTTGTGGGTCTTTTTACCCGACATTGAGATGAAACCTGACGGCCAGTGAAACCAGTCTATATGTTTATAAGGACCGTCCGTCTTGCACCACTTTACGTGGGCAGGGCGGTCTACTCGTACTCATGTTTGATTGGGTTAGTATCTTGCAGCACAATCTTTTTCTTCAAGGCCAGTTCGGGGCTATCATGCATTGTACAGACTATATATATATGAGAAGTTTTTGGGCGACGCCTTTGAAGTGGTGTAGCACACTGAAGTGATTCAGCTATGATTACAAAGGCCCCCAGAGCAGAACTCGCATGACAAGACATAAAGCACAATGATGAAATGCATTAGGCTGAGAAAAGAGCCTTGAGGAACACCGACCTTCAATTCGAATTCTTCAATGGAACCAACACAAAAAACACATACGGCTCCGCGAATTAGCATACACCCACTGGACCCTTCGAACATTCCACTCCTCCTCTTCAAATTTTCTCTGTGCCTCCCAGATGACTTTCCGAGACACTCAACCAAATGCCTTCTCAAGGTCCACGAAAGCCACTATATGGGAATGTAACTGCCGTTTTGTCTTTCCGCTAGTAATGTTTCCATTACGGTCTAGTTATTCATGTTCGTGGTTCTTTCCCTTTGGTGTGTCTGATCGGAGGTGTTGGGTAATTGTATCTATTCCTGGTCATTGCCATCACTTCTATCTACTTTCGGAAAGTAAAAGGATAACTTATCTTACCTCCCTTTCACAGTTTGCATAAACAGGCAATAGATAATTAAATAGAGTTTCCGGTCAATATGCCATGAAAAAAAAAACTTGTCAAAATTATAGAAAAAAAAAATAATTAGAAGTTTTTTCTATTTTCCCAATAACGTTGGCAGGAACTTCAATGGGAAAAAGGAAATTTTTATATTCTTTTACATCAGCTTATTGTATTTCTTTCTTCTTTTTTTTTTTTTTTTTATCAATTTCAACCCATTTTATTAGGGGGTGTGGTAATAAATTGTCAAAAAAGAAAGCTAAAAATGTACAAAAATGTTTCCAAGTTATATTAATAACATACATTTGACATTGTTTGAACGTCTGCGACCATGTTACTGGCTTCATATCTTTTAAACATGAACAAAACGACAATATGGCTATATCAGAACATGCATTTTTTGGCCAGAAAAATCCATTTTTCACACCATAAAACTTATAAATGAAATTGTGTTTCAATTCTAATGAAATACTTTGATTCTTATCACATTAAGGAAGCAAAAGTATGTGCAATAATAAAGGTATAATCCTTGTTCTTGTCATTTAAACAATATCTTAATGCTTTTTTAGCCATTTTCATTGGGGAGGTACGCAAACATGACATTATCCTGCATTGTGTTTTTTTTAACCAAACTTGAAAATATTGTTTTAAACAATTGTTATCGACACTTTGTCAATGACTGGGATAATTATTGAAACATTCGATAATTTCGAAAACTGTACAGCTCTGTAAGGCTAAAATGCTCGATAAAAAGCCTGGTATGCCTATATTTTTATACCGGCAAACGAATGCAGAGATTCCCAGCTACAAAATATAAGCAAATAAAGAAAAATCTAAAGACAAATGAATTACTCCCCACCCTCCTTAAATGTCTCCTGCAACCAAGGTCTATCGGAACCCGAATTTTAGTATATAAATTCTGCAAAGAGTGTGGGTCCCGGACAGACTGTTCCATGGAGCAGTCGAGACAGCCTATATGCGACTGTTTAGAAGAAGTAGAGGATGCAGAACATTATTTGTTCAAAAATAGCCGGTTTCATGAACAAAGTATCACGCAACTAGACCTTTACATCCATTAAATTCACACCTTCTTCTACATGGAAATCCAGACTTATCGGAGAATGATAATATATTTTTATTTGAAGCTGTTTACATGTATATTGAAGATACAGGGCGATTTAACTGAGACTCATTACCTAAATGCGCAACCATAACCTTGAATCTCTTAATTTTTAGCTCACCTGAGCAAAGCTCAAGGTGAGTTTTTTTGAGCACATTTTGTCCGTCGTACGTGCCTTGTGCGTCGTCAAAATTTACCTTGTTAAGACTAGACTAGAGACCACAATTTTACTTCAATATTCATGAAACTTTACCAGAATGTTTGTCTTGATGATATCCGGGCCATGTTCGAATATGGGTCAAGTGAGGTCAAAAAGTAGGTCAGCAGGTCAAATCATAGAAAACTTTGTTAACACTCTAGAGGTCCAATCATCCTGAAACTTGCTTAGAATGATCATCCTGACGATATCTTGGTCAAGTTCGAATATGGGTCATGTCGGGACAAAAATAGGTCAGCAGGACAAATCATAGAAAAAACCTTGATAACGCTCTAGAGGCCACAGTTGTGGTTCAATCATCCCCAATCTTGCTCAGAATGATCATCCTGACAATATCTCGGTGAGGTTCGAATATGGGTCATGTGGGATCAAAAAGTAGGTCAGTAGGTCAAACCATAGAATAACATTGTTTACACTCTAGAGGCCAAAGCTTTGGTCCAATCATCCTAAAATTTGTCCAGAATGATCCCGACAATATCTCGGTTAAGTTCGAATACAGGTCATGTGGGGTCAGAAAGTAGGTCAGTAGGTCAAATCATAGACAAACATTTTCAAGACTTTAGAGGCTATAGTTGTGGTCCAATCATCCTCAAACTTGCTCAGACTGATCACCCTGACAATACCTTGGTCATGTACGAATATGGGTCATGTCGGGTCAAAAAGTCGGTCAGTTGGTCAAATCATAGAAAAACCTTGTTAACACTCTAGAGCCGACAGTTTTGGTCCAATCATTCTCAAACCTGCTCAGAATGATCATCTTGACAATAATATCTCGGTGAAGTTCGAATATGGGGCATGTGGGATCAAAAAATAGGTCAGTAGGTCAAATCATAGAAAAACCTTGTTAACACTCTAGAAGCCACAGTTTTGGTCCAATCATCATTAAACTTGCTCAGAATGATCATATATACAATATCTAGGTCAAGTTTGAAATTGGGTCATATGGGGTCGAAAAGTAGGTCAACAGGTCAAATCACAGAAAAAGCTTGTTTACACTCTAGAGACCAGAATTGTTAGCTCACCTGAGCAAAGCTCAACGTGCGCTTTTGTGATCACTTTTTGTCCGTCGTAAGTGCGTCGTACATCATTCATCATGCGACGTGCGTCTTCAACATTTACCTTGTTCATCCTATAAAGACCACATGTTTGCTTCAGTCTTCATCAAACTTTATCAAAATGTTTGTCTTGATGGTATCTGGGTCAAGGTTGAATTTGAGTCATATCAGGCAGAAACTAGGTCACTAGGTCAAATTCCTTGAAATCCTTATTCACCCTCTAGAGATCGTAGTTTTGCTTCAAACTTCATGAAACTTTACCAGAATGTTTGACTTAGTGCTATCTGAGTCAGGTTTTAATTTGGTCATGTCAGGTCAAAAACTAGATCACCAGGTCAAATTCCTTGAAAACCTTGTGCGTCGCAACATTTACCTTGATCATCCTCTAGAGGCCACACTTTTGGTTCAATCTTCATGAAATTTTACCAAAATGTTTGTCTTGATGATATCTAGGTCACGTTCGAATATGGGTCATATCAGGCAAAAACTAGGTCACTAGGTCAGATTCCTTGAAATCTTTATTCACCCTCTAGAGACTGTAGTTTTGCTTCAAACTTCATTAAACTGTACCAGAATGTTTGACTTGATGATATCTAAGTCATGTTGGAATATGGGTCATGTCAGGTCAAAAACTTGGTCACTAAGTCAAATTCCTTGAAAACCTTGTTAACCCTTAAGAGACTTCAATTTCACTTCAGTCATCACTTTATCAGAATGTTTGTTTTGATGATATCTGGGCCAAGTTCGAATATTGATCATGCCAGTTCAGAAACTAGGTAACTAGGTCAAATTCCTTGAAAACCTAGTACAGCCTCTGGAGGATTTTGCTTCAACCTTCATGACACTTTACCAGAATGTCTGTCTTAATGATAGCTGGGTCAAGCAAACAGTGAAGATTCAGATCATACCGCTCCTGAAGTAGCAGTCTGATCAGGGTTGACACTGTTTGCCATTCCATCTGCACTTGGAACATGAAACAAATTTGTTAAACTTTCAGGAGAATTACAGCAAGTCCTCAAGGTGTTCAAATTTTTAGGATTTTACGGCATGCCTTTAATGATCCCTTTTAAAATTAATGAGCAGGACAAATTTCATGCTTAAGTGAGTGGAGCATAATAAAAGTTTATAACCTTGGGGTCAGTCTTCACTTATTCTTTGCTATAGAAGGCTCATGCTCCCAACAAAGACTCTGATTAGACAGTTCAAAGATATAATCTGAGTTTTGGTTAGTCACACATGCTTGTAGGGTTTAATTTGCACCAGCTCAAATGATTTGGTCTCGCACCGCTGTATTAGAGGCCTGCTTTGGTCTTGAGATGCAAATTTGTTCAACAAAAGGTTAGGTTTGTTAGCTCACCTGTCACATAGTGACGAATTGAGCTTTTGGGATCACTTTTTGTCCGTCGTGCGTGTATGCATACGTGTGTGCGTTAACTTTTCTTCAAAAAACATCCACTAATCCAGTGATCGGATTTAGACCAAACTTCTCAGAAAGGATTCTTAGCTTGTCCCCTTTCAAAGTTGTTCAAATGGTTCCAGTCTGTTACACATCTAGGTCACAGGAAATAAAAATATTTTTTTTATATACTGAAAACTTAAACAATCTTCTTCTCTGAAACTGCAAGGCTCAGATCTTTTATATTTGGTATGAAGCTTCATCCAGTGGACTTCTACCAAGATTGTTCAAATTATAGCTCTGGGGCCAAAAATGCCCCCGCTCCAGGGCCCTTTGATTTTACATAGGCTTATATAGGGAAAATCTAAAAAATCTTCTTCTCTGAAACCGCAAGATCCAGGTCTTTGATACTTGGTATGAAGCTTCATCTAGTGGACCTCTACCAAGATTGTTCACATTATAGCTCGGAACTAAAAATGCCCCCGCCCCAGGGCCCTTTGTAGTTATATAGGCTTATATAGGGAAAATGTTTTATAATCTTCTATGAAACCGCAAGGCCAAATTCTTTTATATTTGGTATGAAGCTTCATCTAGGTCCAGGTCTGTGATATTTGGTGTGTGGCTTCATCTAGTGGACCACTGCCAAGATTGTTCAATTATAGCCCGTGTGCCAAAACTGCCCCCACCCCGGAGCCTTTTGGTTGAACATTGACTTATATAGGAAAAATCTTTAAAAATCTTCTTCTGTGAAACCGCAAGGCCCAGGTCTTTGATATTTGGTATGAAAAGTAGAAGTAAAACAAAGATCAGGAATCGATACAATTAACTTACGCCACCCATCAAAGACACCAAAGGGAAATAAACACAAACATTAAGCGACCAGACCATAATGGAAACCTAAACAAAGGAAGGCCATAAGGACAGTTACTTTCCCACAAAATGGCCATATGGCCATCCAAAATAAAAAAGACACAAGTGATACACACAGTAAGTAACAAACAACAACATAAATAAATCGCCACAGAAGAACCGCCTTGGAACGGTCAGTGGAAAGATTTCCACTGGGGTTCTTAAATCGATTTTACGTGGCCACAATCCTCGCCCTTACTTCCGTCGCGATTTAGACAAATAATGTGTTCAGTCCTCATGAAGCCCTCCTAACTCATCAGTGCAACATCTCCGGGTACACAAATAATCAAAGAACCACAGAGGTGAGACAACGGTGAGGACTCGACAGCAAGAAACCATTGAAATGCTGGAGCAAAAGAAAACCAACAGTTAGACCCCGATGGGCCCGACAAGAGACAGAGCATCAGGCACCAACCAACATTACCTTGAATTAGAACTCTCTAATTCACAATAAGCCTTTACGTTGGAACCGTCATAGAATCTGAGACCTGACCCACCGGCATGCAATTAAAGAGGGAAGCAAAGTTGCCAACCGTGATTGGGTTAACTACCATGCATGCAGTCTGTCGAATAATATCCATGTTGTACCCAATCTTTTTATATCAAAGAAGCTCCATCTGGTGGACCTTTACCAAGGTTGTTCAAATTATAGCCCTTGGGCCAAAAAATGCCCTCGCCCCAGGGCCCTTTGCTTTTACATAGACTTATATAGGGAAAATCTTACAAAATCTTCTTCTCTGAAACTGTAAGGCCAAGGTCTTTGATATTTGATATGAAGCTTCATCTAGTAGACCTCTACCAAGAGTGTTCAAATTATAGCCCTTGGGCCAAAAATGTCCCCGCCCCGAGCCCTTTTGGTTTTACATAGGCTTTAAAATCTTTAAAATTCTTCTTCTCTGAATCCCCAAGGCCCAGGTCTTTGATATTTGATCTGGTGGACCTTTACCGAGATTGTTCAAATTATAGCCATAAGCTTATATAGGGAAAATCTTTAAAAATCCCATTCTCTGAAACCGCAAGGCCAAGGTCTTTGACAGCTGGTGTGAAGCTTCATCTAAGGGACCTCTATCAAGATTGTTCAAATGATATAATAGCCCTAAGGTCAAAAATGCCACCGCCATGGAGCCCTTTTGTTTTACATAGACTTATATAGGGAACTTCTTGTCTGGAACCAGAAGGCTAAGGTCTTTGATAATTGGTATGAAGCTTCTTCTAGTGGACCTCTATCAAGATTGTTCAAATTATACTCCCGGGGTCATAAAAGAAATTATAACCCTGGGGCCAAAAAAGCCCCCTTCCCCGAGGCACACTTGTTTTACATTGACTTTTTAGGGAATTTATTACATATCGCCTTGTCTGAAATCAGAGGGCTCAGTTCTTTGATATTTGGTATGATTTTTTGTCTAGTGTACCTTTGCCAAGATTGTTCAAATTATAGCCATGGGCCCACCCCGGTGCCCACTGGTTTTCCATAGACTTATATTTGAAAAACTTCTTGTCTGAAGCCAGAATGCCTAGGTATGAAGCTTGTCTTGTGGATTTCTACCAAGATTGTTCAAATTATAGCCCTTGGCCAAAAAAGGCCCCACACCGGGACCTGCTGTTACTATAAATAAGTTCTGAATAGTGAGATCCTTTGGAAGCAAAGAATACACCAAATAAACGAAAATAGCAGACTCGGTTTTATTGAGTCTGTTCATGACCAGTACTGAAATGAGCAACACCGGCCACGCCCTCTAGCACCGGCTAAAGCAGAACTCTCTTTTCAAAATGATTCTAAATGAAGCCAATGATCCCAAAGGACCAGAAAATATAATCTGCACTATGATGGATGTACGGGGAGACTTTTTACGGCCGCCACACGGCACAGCACCAGCTGCAGTGAAGATAAATAAGTTCTGAATAGTGAGATCCTTTGGAAGCAAAGAATACACCATATAAACTAAAATAGCAGACTCGGTTTTATTGAGTCTGTTCATGACCAGTACTGAAATAAGCAACACCGGCCACGCCCTGTAGCACCGGCTTTTAGCAGAACTCTCTTTTCAAAATGATTCTAAATGAACCCAATGATCCCAAAGGACCAGAAAATATAATCTGCACTATGATGGATGTACGGGGAGACTTTTTACGGCCGCCACACGGCACAGCACCAGCTGCAGTAAAGATAAATAAGTTCTGAATAGTGAGATCCTTTGGAAGCAAAGAATACACCAAATAAACGAAAATAGCAGACTCGGTTTTATTGAGTCTGTTCATGACCTGTACTGAAATGAGCAACACCGGCCACGCCCTCTAGCACCGGCTTAAGCAGAACTCTTTTTTCAAAATAATTCTAAATGATCCAAAAGGACCAGAAAATATAATCTGCACTATGATGGATGTACGGGGAGACTTATAGAAGGAAAACCTCTAAAATCATTTTGTCTGAAACCAGAAGGCTCCGATCTTTGATATTTGGTATGAAGTTTCACCTTTTCGACCACTGCCAAGATTATTCAAATTATAGCTTGGGGCCAATAATGATGCTCCTCGGGGCCCACTTGTTACCCTATGGATCAGGTGAGCGAGCCAGGGCCATCCTGATCCTCTTGTTAGGTGATGTAAGACTATAATGTAAAGTTCTTGGACACTGCGGAGCATCAGAAGCAGGGGTGGAGACGGAGAGGCAGACACATCAATGACAATTATCTATTTATTTATTTATGTATTTATTTATTTATTTGTTTTGCATTGAATCTCTTTTATATGTGTTGTAAATTTATTTTTAACCTTTAGCATGCTTTTTTTTCAATACTCGCCCTTTGGAGGGGGTACCCTTATTTCGGCAGCCATAATTTCCTTAAACCTGGACCGATTCTGCTCACACTTTGATACATTAACGGCAAGACAACGTCCGGCATTTCTACCGGAAGTATTATGGGTCACGTAACTTTTAAATATGGCGGTCAAGTGATCTGACCGGGAACCGTTTAAGACACTTAAAAATAACTACAAGACAATAGCGCTCATTGCGCGCTTTGAAGGATAAAATTGATAGCTTGTGTAGCTACCTATATTATGGCTACATATTTATCATCGGTAGTAGTTTAAATTGATTGGGTCTAGTATACACAAAATTGTGATAGAACAGGTAAGGGCGATCTGTTTAAAAGAGAAGTAGAGGCAATGATCAGGAATCCATACAACCAACCCATAGCTCCCATCAGACACACCAAAGGGAAAGAAACACAAACTTGCAACAACAGACCTAATGGAAATACCGACAGCGGAAAGCCAAAAGGACAGTTACTTTCTCACAAAATGGCCAATAGGCTATCCAAAATAAAGAAAGAGATAGAGCATCAGGCATCAGCCAACATTACCTTGAATTAGATCTCTCCAATTCTCAATAAGCCTTTTCACTGGAACCGTCATAGAATCTAAGGCCTGACCCACCGGCGTGAAATTAAAGAGGGAAGCAAAGTTGTTCATTCTGGTACTGGGAGACTGAAAGTTATAGATTTTCTGTTTTAGCTTTTCTTAAACTGGTACTGGAGAAATCGTCGATTTTTAACGTCAAATCCTGGTGTAGAATATAACAGCCGGTAATGTTGGTAAAACTTGTGCCCTTCTAAGAAAGACGGATCCCGCCTGCATTTGACAACGTCATCGGATGGGGTGTACTTGCTTTCTTATAAGCGCGATAAGCTGCTCAGTTTGGACCACCCCCTTGGGCGAATGGTGTCGCCTCTAGAGCGCTGAAGGTTAATTGTCATGTTTGTAGTTCTACATGCCAAGCTTTAGGGGAAGAGCTGTAGCTAATGTTGGTAGAACTTGCAGCCCAACCCTATTATGTGTACCTGTTTTCTTGTACAAAGGAAATACAATATGTTTATACTAAGGGGCAGCCTGATCAGGGTTCACACGGTTTGCCTGTATTCAAACGTGTGCAAGAAGATGCATCAGGCGACATTTATATTAACAGACGACATTTTCAGATTCCGTTTGTCTTATCATTTCATATATAAAGTATGAAACGAGGCTTAAAATGTGTTCTTTTTCTATAGTTTTGTTTGTTTGATTTGAGGTTAAACGTCCCCGTCAACACTGTAAAGGTCATTTTGGAGTCGTTGCTTCCAATTTTGTGGGCATTTTACCCGACATTGAGAAGATATGACATCTCAAGTCATGCCGCCAAATGAAACCAGTAGGTTTATAAGCATGGGCGGGCCGACTCCCACCGCTTTGCCTGGGCACGCCTAGAGCCTCTAAGCAGTTTACCAGTAATCGTCTGCGGGTCGGTTTCAGCTCTGCGTGGAAGCATCATGCAGCCCATATAAAATGAAAGAAACTTCCGCTTTTCTGACAGATATTAGATAAGCCTATAGGAAGTAAAAAAGTCGAGTTGGACTGTAATATGAAATAGGTGCTGCCTAGATGTGTGCAAACGCAGAATATGTGACAAATGGAGAAACCATGAGCTGTCTTTTGGTTGTTTGGTAGATTTTTGCTTCAGATAAAGGGAGTCTCTTTTGCGGATTAAACGTTTTATACCTTGCGTGACCCAAGTAAGGTTTTTTTGGAGCTAAATTAATTTGTTTACTTTTATCGTTGCGAAGCTTTTTTGAGTTACCCATTTAGTAAAACTTTGTTGTCCGAGGATAGGCTTGAAAAAAGTGCAAGAGGAAACAAATGCTGCACAAAGACGTTATTATTCTATATCGGTCAAACCGCGACTTCTTTATGGCTGATCAGGTGACCAAGTTTCACCTCGACTAAATTATACTGGCTTATTTGAGGATGACTTGACTGACGGCCAGAAACTTCCAGTCTTTGGCGCCGCCATGTTTGACCAAACGTTTTGAGACTGAAAGTGATAGATTTTCTCTTTCTGAAAAAATTTATTTTTTAATTGCGCATGTTATCCACGGGCACGCATCACTGCACTTCTCCCTCTCAAAGCTTTTACACGTATAAACGCAATGCAAATTGGGATTCCATTGTTGGCTTAATTCAGTTGACCATCGCAGTAAATCTCACGATACACTATTAATTGGGTAATTGAAAATATACTCAGAGGCAATAAAAAGTATACACTTTTTGATTTATAATACCAGATCTTGTATTGCTGTTTGTAATAAAATATGACTATGTCCGCTTTTCCCAAACGTCAAAGGTTGTAAAACTCCAATTCTTTTCCTGTAACAGTCATCCATGATCGAGTTATTGCCCTAAATTGAAAATCAATAT
Source organism: Lucinisca nassula (assembly GCA_963580285.1). NCBI lineage: Eukaryota > Metazoa > Mollusca > Bivalvia > Lucinida > Lucinidae > Lucinisca > Lucinisca nassula. The sequence continues at coordinate 183,612,231 of OY757013.1, forward strand.
TTCCAATAAAATCTCATGTTGTACGCGACATTCAAATCTGTGCACACCGCAAAAGTCATGTACAAATGTTCATCGATAAGACCACATCATTACTTTGCCATTAAATCCAAACAAACAGCTTCAAACTCAATTGGAATTTCTGCCTGTTCCGGATTATCTCCCTTTCAATTAAAATCATAGTGAATTAAATGAGTCTTTTTTCTCAGATCGTGTAAGAGATATTCATTTGAAACTTTCGCATACTTATTGTTTTGCTCGGCATCTTTATGTTTACTCCAGAGTAAAACCTCTAAAATTGCACAATGGAAAGTTAATCTTCAATACAAATCCTATAGAAACATAATGCATTTAATAAAAGGAAGAACGTAAAAGGCGAAAATGCCATTTTCTTTGAGAAAAGATGTTGCACTTTACCTTTTGTTTAATATCAATATGCGACATATTCTTGCCAATCAGATTCCATTCTTTAAATTTTTGCATGAAAAATCATTTATTGAATATTCCTTATTCGAAACACATGTTTAAAGGGAAGCTACTCAAGACGAAATATTGGATCAGACCCCCTGTCCATTTCAAGTGACACAATTTAATTATCCGTTAATCAAATTTAACGGAAAATGCTGCAAATTATGCGGCAGTGGTTGCTCTTATTTATGATACCTCATATGTATGTAGAGAGGGAGAGATTGGGACGCAAATTGGCATTCGGTAACCTGTATACTTACTTTTGCCTCTCAGTATATATTTTTTCATGCTTTTTCACCTTATTCATGCATTTTGTTTGCGGCGGTGTGGGTGGGGGGTGTGGAAGGGGGGAGAGCTTTTAGATTTTGGTCATTAATTTTGCGCATTTTCATTAACATGAAATATGTAACAAATGGTGAAACGTAGATTTGAGAATCTGTTTATTGGGTACCTGTGTCGATTCTACATTGATGATACCAAGAAGACGGTACTTTCAATCGCGTTTGCGTGACGGTGTATTGTTTATTTAGTTCAACTTTTTTGTTCGTAAGATGGGCTTGAAAAAATGTCCAGGTGAAATAAAGACGATGTAAGTCAACCTCGCCGAAGCGCGACTCCTTTATGGGTGATCAGATGGTTTTCGTTTCACAGTTAATCCATTATGCTAGAGCCTGTTCAAAGTATCAGGACTTTATGGAACGTGGGAAGGTGCTTACTACCAGGATGTTATACCAGGAGTATCAAAAAAAAAAAACTGGTATCAACAATAAAGAAGTTTTATGGGAGGCACCATGATCTTGTGGATCCGTACAATGTGGCAATTTCCAGAATTATTTCTGATATGTTTGCCAATGGAAAGCCATAGGAAGACTTCCAAAATCTCGGACATACCCTTCCCGGCATTTACACCTTTTCTTCGTTCGGGTCGATGGGCATGGTTGGCGAAGATTGCTTACCAAGTAATGCTTAATATCCGCGGACGCCTGATTATACTCTACTGGAGTCCATGTCTGTTGATCCGAACATTGATATTTGCCATTTTGTCTATGGATTAACGCTTTGGTACTACGACCTAAACTACTTATTCCGTCCGGTTGAAACTGAAGGTGATAAATTTCCTCTTTGCGGAAGTAGTCTTTTAATGTTACATGTGATCTATATGCGGTGAGTCATCTAAATAAGCTGAGCCGATGGCTCCGCACCTTAAACCTTACGTGGAACGTCCGGGGCATGTGCGGCTCCAAAGTTGTTGCTCGAAAACAACCCATCTATGAAACCAATGTCTGTTTGTATTATGGTTTAACGGCCCAGTCCACACTATTTAGGCCATGTTTGAGCCGGTCAGTTTACTTATGCACACTTTTCATGGACAGGCGTTTACGTAAGCGGTTAACCAGTACAGTGCACAATCTTTTGACAGAAACTGACAACTGCCGTTCTTGAATCAGCGGAAGGGGAGAATGACTGTAGAAAAGTTTTTTATGAAAAAAGCGACAGGTTGGTGCTTCATATTTTCATTTCTTTTTTTTTTTTGAATGGCATAATCAAGTAAAACGGAATGCTATTCGACCGCCTTGATATTTTAGCATTGAAATACGCAATGGATATTGGACAATGCCCTCGAGATTGATTTAAAAACGAATTCTTACAAGAGGATACACATTGTGCAACCTTGCGAAAGTCGACAAAAGACAGTTGATTTTTTTTCTTTTAAACAGATTATTCATTGAAAGCTGAGTGATAAATAATCAGCCATAATTTCCCCGACATGTCTCTGTATGAAATGACAGACATGTTGCTCAAAACACGTCTGGTCTCGTTTATGTAGTGTGGCTCCGTTTATGCAGCTTGGCTAAGAAGTTGTAGACATACGTTTGTTTTGTAAGTCCTGCCATTTAACAGCGCCTCGGTTTACCAATAAGCATCAAAATGATTTTATTACAACTTGGCAAATTCACACAAAAACTTTGTATAATAAGGGTTGTGAAAAAATATATTTGAAACAACTTGTCCTTGGTGTGCTTATACATGCTATATCATTTATATTCACAACGTTTCGGAGGAAATCTGAAATCGCTTTTGGTTCGTTAACCTCTCTCTCTCTCTCTCTCTCTCTCTCTCTCTCTCTCTCTCTCTCTCTCTCTCTCTCTCTCTCTAAGGACTGTGACGTTACAAATGTTAGCGATAGTTAAATGGACAATTTAAGATTGACGAAACATTGTCTTAATCAAAACACTATAAGTACTGGAGAGTCGACCGAACTTCAGCAGCAGTAGTGATAGTAATAATTAATACTGATAATTTATAATGATGGTTATAGCTGTTAATATCAACACCCTTTTCTAATTGTATCAAGCTAGATACATAATAATTCCTTACCTTCATTTTTTCAAGAATCCACTATAATTAATATTTTAGATTTGACATCCAAACTTCACCATGATTTTCCAAAGATCCTCACGACCGAGTGTGCCAAATGCTTTTGTAAGGTCGACACAGGCCATGTATAAGACAAGAGGGCATTTGGAAGATCTGGGGGCCTTTAGAAGATCATGGTGAAGTTTGGATGTCCAACCAAGTTCATAGCAATGTTGAGACATTTCCACGATGGAATGCTTGCACGGGTCCAAAATGATAGTTGGTTTTCAGATCCATTCCTGTGACAAATGGAGCCAAGCAAGACTGTGTGTTACCCCCACCCCCTCCCAAACATTGTTCAACATGATGTTTTCTGCCATGCTCACAGATTCTTGCCAGAATGGTGGAAATTGAATATCTAAAAGTTATCGCTTTGATGGGAAGCTTTCCAATCTCAAAGGCTGCAAGCCAAATCTAAGGTGTAGGCAGAGGTGCTAGATGAGTTCCTCTTTACTGATAACATGGCAAAAAGGTAGAGATCAAGTATCTAACTTTTGTGATAGCTATAACCTTACAATCAACATAAAAATAATTGAGGTAGTCTATCAGCCAGCAGCTGGCAAGCCTTACAAAGAGCCCATCATCACAGTGAAAGGTCAAAGAGTGCAAGTGGCAGACAAGTTCACCTACCTTGGGAGCAAACTGTCAAGGGCCGTGTACATTGATGAAGTCAATGCCAGGATTGCCAAAGCTAGTGGAACATGTGGTCGATTCCGTGGTAGTATATGTGATCGAAGTGGAATCGGACTTGGCGGCTTCGCTGTGTTGACGCTCTTTGGCAGGAAGTTGGTGGTGCTGGGGTCTGTAGGCTTCAGCCTTTAGCTGTAGAGAGGGCTTTAGTTGATGACCGCGTTTGTAATTCTGCCACCAAGTTTGCTGTCTGTATTACAGAGGGCCAAGGCAGGCTGCCTACGGGGTATTTGTTACCTAGGCTTCGTGGAGGGCCATACGGTTTATTGCAGATTCAAGCTCTCCGAAGAGAATAAAAACTATACTTTATGGTCATGTCAGAAGGTGTGTGAAACTCTCACCTTTCTACTTGACAATATTTACATAAGAATTTGGTACTCGGTTATTTAGTTGTGGGTATTCCGATGGGTACTAATTGCGCACCACTTGTGGCTGATCTGTTTTTGTTTTGTAAAGAGGGGGATTTAGTGGTGTCCCTTTCTGCTGATAGCCGGTCTGGAATCATTGGGACTTTTGGCTGCAGTTCTAGATGTTTGGATGGTTTACTAATATTGATAATACCTATTTCGATGGTTTGATCAGTCAAAGTTACCACCCCCACCCGAACTTCAGTTAAATAAAGCAAATTCTTCTGATACCGAGGTCCCGTTTTTTGGGTTTGATGTCTGTCTTTGTTTCTTGCAAAATTTATGATAAACGCGATGATTTTGATTTTGAGATTGTAAACTTTCCTATTTTGGATGGTGATGTTCCACATGCGCCATGCTATGGCGTTTATATTTCACAGTTAATTCGATTTGCCAGAGTGTGTAGTCATGTAACTGACTTCAACACTCGTAATAAATTGTTAACGGCTAAACTTCTTATTCAGGGTTGTCATTGTGTAGTTTATATTTTCGTGTCCTTTGGGATCATTGATTCTATTGTGGAATTTTGAAAATATTTGAGGGTCACTGACGAGACCTAATTGGTCGAAACTAGCTAGTCTGGCCCAGAAAACATGCACACTCCATATTTTACTAGTTCTGTGGTGTATTCCTTGCTTCCAAAAGATAACCCTTTCTAGAACATATTTAACGTCACTACACCTGTTGTCTGGGAATGTGTGGCGGCCGTAAAAAGTCTCCCTGCCCTACATCATAGTGTAGTTTATATTTTCTTGTCCTTTGGGATCATTGATTCCATTGTGAAATTTTGAAAATATCTGAGGGTCACTGATAAGGCCTAATTGGTCGAAACTAGCTAGTCTGGCCCAGAAAACAAGCACACTCAATATTTTTTTAGTTCTGTGGTGTATTCCTTGCTTCCAAAGGATAACCCTTTCTAGAATATAATTGTCGGCGCCAAAGACTACGCAAAGCCTTTTCGGGGTTTTATATACGCCATTCTGGTTTAATTTCAAAATTCAATATTGGACTTAACTCTCTTCTGCAACAAGGTCTATAGGAACCCGAATTTTATGGTGACTTAGTATATAAATTTAGAAAAATTTTAACCACAATGACTTCGCCACCCGATTTCGTATAATCATTCTTCGATATAAAACGATTGGGTACAACATACATGTTATACGACAGAATGCATGCATGGTAGTGTACCCAATCGCGGTTGACAACTTTGCTTCCTACTTTAATTGCACGCCAGTGGGTCAGGCCTAAGATTCTATGTTGGTTCCAACGTAAATGCTTTTGTCGGTTGGTACCTGATGCTCTGTCTCTGGTCGCGCCCATCGGAGTCTAACTGTAGGTTTTCTTTTGCTCCAGCATTTCTTTGTTTCTTGCTGTCGAGTCCTCACCGTTGTTCATCTCTGTGGTTGTTTGATTTTTGTGTTCTCGGAGATGTTGCACTGATGGGTTAGGAGGCCTTCATGGGGACTGAACAAATAATTTGTCTTAATCGCGACGGAATTAAGGGCGAGGATTGTGGCCACGTAAAGTCGATTTAAACCTCCAGTTGAATTCGTTTCCGCTGACAGTTCCAAGGCGGTTCTTCTGTAACAGTTTATTTTTGTTATGGTAGAACACAAAAAAGGCCCCCTTTTCACCTTTAACCTCTATGTTTGAACTTGACCTTTCAGGTACCAAACTGGGTCATGCATGCAGCAAATCATCTCATGGTGGTTATCATTTCTGCCAAGCAATTTCAAAATCCATCTAAAAATAAGAAAGTTATTGACCAAACACAAAAAGGCCCCTTTTTTGACCTTTGACCTCTATGTATGACCTTGACATTTGAGGTACCAAATTGAATCATGCATATAACACATCGTCTCATGATAGTTAACATTTTTGCCAAGTAACTTCAAATTCTATCTAAAAATAAGCAAGTTATTGACAAAACCCGAAAAATGGCCCCTTTTTAAACCTTTGACCTCTAAGTGTGACCTTGACCTTTGAGGTACCAACCTGGGTCATGCACGCAAAACATTGTCTTATATTGGTTAACATTTCTGCCAAGTGATTTTAAAATCCATCTCAAATTAAGAAAGTTATTGACCAAACACGAAAAAAGGCCCCTTTTTGACCTTTAACCTCTTAGTATGACATTGACCTTTAAGGTACCGACCTGCCTCATGCGCACCACACATCGCCTCATCATAGTCATGGTTGTTAATATTTCTACCAAGTAATTTTAAAATCAATCTCAAAATAAGAAAGTTTTGACCAAACACGATAAAAAGGCCCCTTTTTGACCTTTGACCTCCAAGTATGACCTTGACCTTTGAGGTACCGACCTGCCTCATGCACACCACACATCGCCTCATAGTTGTTAAAATTTCTGCCTAGTAATTGCAAAATCCATCGGAAAATAAGAAAGTTATTGACCGGACAAGATTTGCCCGACAAACTTCCAAGGGAGATAATTCAAAAAGTATAAATTCGAGAGTTATAGTTCTTTCGCACTGCACGTCGTCTTATGCTGATTAATATTTATATGAAGTTTCGTGAAGATAGCTCGAACGGTTTTCAAGTTATAGAGCGGACACGAATATGTAACAGACGGACAGACAACCGCCCGGGGGAAAACAATATGTCTCTCCGAAAAAAAAATTTCGGGGGAGACATAATTACATAGTGTACATACTCTTCTGAAATTCTGGACAGGCCATGTTACCAGAATGTCTGAGGAACGTTTACCAAAGAATATTATCTTTGAAGAACTAGAAATGGGCAAACGCCCCAAAGGCTGTCAGAAGAAGCACTACAAGGACACCCTCAAAGTCTCCCTCAGCGACTTCAACATTCCAACAGAGTCGTTGGAACAAACTGCACGGAGCAGAAAACATGTGTCAAGGTCTCATCAGAAGGGGCACCAGTGATCGAGGCAAAAAGAATCAGTGAAGCTTAGCAGAAACGCGCACAGTGCAAAGCCAAGGCTAAGGCATCACCAACAGAGCTGTCCTTCTCTAGCCTCTGTTGCTCTATCTGCAACATAGACAGTTCAAAGCTACAAATGGTCTCACCAGGCATCTTGGAACACACAAACAGTATCATTTCTCAAATATGACTCAGATTGGTCCTTGTCAATAATGACAGGCGAACTATTATAAGTCCATGTTTTGTTCCTGGCATTTCTCTTGGAGTTGCCTTGCTGTGCAGATTATGTCGATTGTTCCTCTTTTTTCTATCCTGGACCCGCAGTAGTTTTCTGGTAATAGCCCTGACTGTTCAAGGTGTTCATTCAGTCTGTTAAGCAGCACCCTTGCAAGGACCTTCCCAGTTACTAACAATAAAGAGATGCCACGATGATTGTCTCAGACCTGGGGGGTTTCCTTTCCGTCTGAATAGGTGGAAAATTGACCCATCCTTGAATTCTTGAGGCTTGGCGTCTTTTCTCCACATATTGTGAACTATCTCTGTCATCTTCTCTGCAACTTGAGTATCCACTGCTTTGTAGATCTCAGCAGGTATTACAGCTGATCCTGGAGACTTGCCGGATTCTTTTTTTTTTTTTTTTTTTTGGTTTTGGTTTTACGGCACTTTCAAGATTATTTCACTCATATCGAGCCGATCGTTAATCAGAGGTGGGCGAAAACCGGAGTACCCGGAGAAAAACCACCTGACCTTCCGTTGCAGAACTTGGCGTCTCACACGTGGCCCGAGCGAGGCTCGAACCTACGGCGGTGAGAGACCTAATGACTAAGAGTCAGCGCTCTTATTCACTAGGCCACGGAGGCCCGTGTTTGCCGGATTCCAGTAGTTCCAGTAGTTTTATCACTTTTATTGTTTCGGTTACTTTTTGGGAACTCGTCAAGAAGAAGATTACATTCAACCTGTGGTGGACTGTTGAAAGCATCATCCTTGATAGAGGAAGGCCGATTAAAAAAACTGTCAAAGTGCTCAGCCCATCTTTTCAGCATATCCTCTTTGTCAGACAGAAGACTGGTTCCATCTACACTGAGGAGAGGGGTGGATCCTGATCTGGTAACAGTGAGGTATGCCTCATAGCAATGGTGTGGCAGTTCCACGACGGTATGCTTGCACGGGTCCAAAATAATGGTGAATTTCGGGTTAATTCCCCGTGACAAACGGAGTCAAGCAAGGCTGTGGGCTAGCCCAATACTGTTCAGGATGATGTTATCTGCCATTGTCAAAGATGATTTCCAGGATAGTAAAAATGGTATACCTATTTGGTATCATTTCGATGGGAAGCTTTTCAATCTCAGAAGATCACAAGCCAAATCCATGGTGCATAGGAGTTCCTCTTTGCTGATGACATGGCAAAAGGTGCGCCAACAGTAGAGAAGATGCAACAATGTATGGATCAAGTATCCGACTCCCGTGATAGCCGTGACCTCACAATTAGCATAAAAAGTCTGAGGTAGTCTATCGATCAGCACCTGGCAAGCCTTACTAAGAGCCTACCATCACAATGAAAAGTCAAAGATTGCAAGTTGTAGACAAGCTCACCTACCTGGGGGGGCACACTATCAAGAGCCATGCACGTTGATGATGAAGTCTATGCCAGAATTGCCAAAGCTAGTGCAGGATTTGGTCGACTATATAGTAGTGTCTGGGATCGAAGTGGAATCAGACATCATTGCCTCCACTTCTATTTTGGTACAAAACTGAAAGTCTACAGAGCTGTGGTGCTGGCAACTTTTTTTGTATGTCTGAGAAACATGGACAGTTTACAAACGACACGCCAAAATGACTGAATCACTCTCAAACATGCAATCTTAGAAAACTGTTAAAGATTAAGTGGCAAGTCAGGATTCCAGACACGTAAGCCCTGAAAAGGGCAAGGATGCGAAGTGTACATACTCTTCTGAAATTAGCACAGTTAAGATGGACAGGCCATATTACGCGGGTGCCCGAGGAACGATTGCCAAAGAAAATTCTCTTTGGAGAACTAGAAATGGGCAAACGCTCCCATGGTTGTCAGAAGAAGCTGTATAAGACCATCCACAAATCCTCCCTCAAAGAATTCAACATACAACCAGAGTAAACTTACGCAGGGCAGAGCAAGATGGCATTCCGCATGACCTCGTCAAAAGGGGTGCTAGTGAATATGAGGGAAAACGAATCAGCAATGCTGAACCGAAAAGCGCACAGCGCAATATCAGAGCCAAGACATCACCAACAGAGCTGTCTTTTTCTACCCTCTGTTGCTTTATCTGCAGCAGAAAGTTCGGAGTTAAAATTGGTCTCATCAGCCACCTTAGAACACATCAACAGTAACATTTCTTAAATGTGATTACGATTTGTTATTTTCAGTAATGACAGACGAACTATTATTACTATTTTAAAAAGCTAAATCTCTGTCTGTCCTCTTCAGTGATATATTACAAAATAATGGCGTGGATCAATTATTGAGCACATTGAAATAGGAGTGGTTACCGTACAAGCAAAGTTAAATAATGTGTCTCGACTGCCTTTTTTAAAGAAGTTAAACAAGGCACTTTTGACGAGAGAGAGAGAGAGAGAGAGAGAGAGAGAGAGAGAGAGAGAGAGAGAGAGAGAGAGAGAGAGAGAGAGAGAGAGATTTACCACTTTGTCATATACATATATTTTTCTCAAGCCTTATAATTTAGCCCCCGCCCATAGGGGCTTGAAGAAATATATGGGCTGCATGATGCTTCCACGCAGAGCTGATTCCGGCCCGCACACTAGTACTGGTAAACCGCTTAGAGGATGTAAGCCTGTCCAGGAACCGCGGTGCGAGGCGGACAGTCCAAGCTAATAAACCCTATTGGTTTCATTGGGCGACAGGGCTTGAGATGTCATTTCATCTCAATGTCGGGTAAAAGTCCCACAAAATTGGAAGCAACGTCTCCAAAATGACCTTTACAGTGTTGACGGGGACGTTAAACCTCAAATCAAACAAACAAACAAACAAATCAAGCCTTATTATAAACAATTTGCACGAAGTTGTCAAAAACAAAATGATATCTACAACTTCGTAGTCAAACTATATAAACGGAGCCACTCTACATAAACGGGACGATGTGTGTTTTCTAACTCTGTGATTTCATTCAGAGGCATGTCGGGGGTCATTGTTCAAATTATAGTGCTAGGGCCAAAAATGCCCCCGCCCCGAGGCCCTTTGGTTTTACATAGGCTTATGTAGGGAATATCTTCAAAAGTCTTCTTCTCTGAAACTGCAAGGCCCAGGTCTTTGATATTTGGTATGAAGCTTCTTCATGTGGACCTTTACCAAGATTGTGCAAATTTTAAAATGTCAACAATTATTGGCATTTTAAAATTTATTGGCAGTACAAACAACATGCTTTACTGATTTCAGCAGAAAATTGACATGGTTTACATTAATAGGCATGTGCATTACAAATTCCATGCCCACAATCTATATTTTGAGCAGAAATAAGAAAAATATCACAATTTTTCATTATAAAATTTTCATTTTTTTCGGCGATAAAGGTGGCAATGTATTTGTATAGGCGTGTTTTCGTAATGGTTTCAAAGCCAATCCCGAGGACATTGTTCAATATCCCTTGTAGACTTAAAAAGTCCGATAAGATTTTCTTTTCTTTTTTTTTAGCAGTCCTTAGTTCATATCATGAATAGACGTGCCATTCCTCAGTTTCTCTCAAACAAAATTTCTCTTCAGCTTGTATTTAGGTTTTTGAGTCAGGATAAAAATAAAATCTGGCCTTGCATGGTGGAATAAGATAAAATATGGAATGCATAAACACAACTTTTAACATCTAGGGCTTATATAAGTCTATATCCTTTTCGTATTTCAGCGGTAAAATATCCATCATGTGAACAAGTCCGTGAAATTGAAGACCCCCCTAAAACCCACTTTATATAGAGAAAACTGGGTTTAGGGGGGGTTAACATTATATTTAGCTCACCGTCACGTAGTGACAAGGTGAGCTTTTGGGATCACTTTTTCTCCGTCGTCCGCCGTGCGTCCGTGCGTAAACAATTTCTTCAAACGACATCTCCTAAACCACTGATCGGATTTTGGCCAAACTTCACAGGAATAATCCTTAGGTGGTCCCCTTTCAAAGTTGTTTAAATGGTTCCGGTCCGTTGCACATCTAGGTCACAGAAGCCAAAAATAGATTTTTTTCACTGAAAACTTAAAAAACTTCTTTTCTGAAACCGCAAGGCCCAGGTCTTTGATATTTGGTATGAAGCTTCATCTAGTGGACCCCTACAAAGATTATTCAAATTATAGTGCATGGGCCAAAAATGCCCCCGCCCCGGGGCCCTTTGGTTTTACATGGGCTTATATAGGAAAATCTTTAAAATCTTCTTCTCTGAAACCACAAGGCCCAGGTCTTTGTTATTTGGTATGAAACTTCATCTAGTGGACCCCTACCAAGATTATTCATATTATAGTGTTGGGGCAAACAATGCCCCCCGCCCCGGGGCCCTTTGTTTTTATATTGGCTTATATAGGGAAAATCTTTAAAAATTTTCTTATCTGAAACCACAAGGCCCAGGTCTTTGACATTTGGTATGATGCTTCATCTAGTGGACCCCTACCATCGTTGTTCAAATTATAGTGCTGGGGCCAAAAATGCCCACGCCCCGAGGCCCTTTGGTTTTACATAGACTTATATAGGGAAATCTTGAACATTATCTTCTTCTCTGACACCGAAAGGCCTAGGTCTTTGAGATTTTGTATGAAGCTTCAGCTAGTAGACCTCTACCAAGATTGTTCAAATTATAGCCCTGAGACTAAATATGTCTCCGCCTCGGGGCCCTTTTGTTTTTCATAGACTTCTAGTATATTGGGAAATCTTTAAAAATCGTCTTCTCTGAAACCGCAAGTCCTAGGTCTTTGATATTTGTCGTGAAATTTCATCTAGTGGACCTCTATCAAGATTGTTCAAATTATAGCCCTTGGGACAAAAATGCCCCCGCCCCGAGACCCTTTGGTTTTACATAGACTTATATAGGGAAATCTTTAAAAATCTTTTTCTCTGGAACCGCAAGGCCCATGTCTTTGATATTTGGTATGGAGCTTTATCTAGTGGACCTCTACCAAGATTGTTCAAATTAGAGCCCTCGGGTCACAACTGCCTCCGCCTCGGTGCCCTTTGGTTTTACATAGACTTATATAGAGGTAATCTTTGAAAATCTTCTTCTCTGAAACAGCAAGGTCCAGGTCTTTGATATTTGGTTTGAAGCTTCATCTGATGGACCTCTATCAAGATTGTTTAAATTATAGCCCTGACGCCAAAAATGCCCAGGGGCCATTTGGTTTTACATAGGCTTATGTTGGGAAAATCTTCTCTGAAACCGCAAGGCCCAGGTCTTTGATATTTGGTGTATAGCTTAATCTGGTAGACCTTTGCCAAGATTGTTCAAATTATAGCCGTTGTTGATATTTGGTATGAAGCTTCACCTTTTTAGACCTCCCTCAACATTATGCACATTATAACCTGGGGTCAATAATGGCCCTTCCCGGGGCCCACTTGTTACTCTATGGATCAGGTGAGCAATCCAGGGCAATCATGGCCCTCTTATTTATCTCATGACCTTGACCATTGACCTATTTTTAGCTCACCTGTCATGTAATGACGAGGTGAGTTTTTGGGATCACTTTTCGTCCGTCGTCCGTCCGTGCGTCCTTCCTTAAACAATTTCTTCAAACGACGTCTCCTCCTAAACCACTGATCGGATTTTGACTTAACTTCACAAGAATGATCCACGGGTGGTCCCCTTTCAAAGTTTTTTTCACTGAAAACTTAAAAAAATCTTCTCTGACACCACAAGGCCCAGGTCTTTGATATTTGGTATGAAGCTTCATCTAGTAGACCCCTATCAAGATTGTTCAAATAATAGTGCTGGGGCCAAAAATGTCCCCACCCTGGGGCCCTTTGGTTTTACATAGGCTTACAAGGGAATATCTTTAAAAATCTTCTTCCCTAAAACCGCAAGGCCCAGGTTTTTGATATTCGGTAAGAAGCTTTATCTAATGGACCTCTACCAAGATTGTTCAAATTGTAGCCCTGGGGCCATTATTGCCCCCGCTCCCGGGGCCTTTGGTTTTACATAGACTTATATTGGGAAATCTTGAACATTATCTTCTCTGAAACCACAAGGCCTAGATCTTTGATATTTGGTATGAAGCTTCAGCTAGTGGACCTCTACCAGGATTGTTCAAATTATAGCCCTGAGACCAAAAATGCGACCGCTCCAGGGCCCTTTGGTTTTACATAGACTTATATAGGGAAAATCTTTAAAATATCTTCTTCTGTGAACCCACAAGGCCTAGGTCTTCGATATTTAGTGTGAAATTTCATCTAGTGGACCTCTATCAAGAGTGTGCAAATTATAGCCCTGGGGCCAAAAAAGTCCCTGGCCCCGAGACCCTTTGGTTTTACATGGACTGATAAAGGGAAATCTTTAAGAATCTTCTTCTCTTAAACTGCAAGGCCCAGGTCTTTCATATTTGGAATGGAGCTTCATCTAGTGAAGCTCTACCAAGATTGTTGAAATTATAGCCCTGGGGCCACAAATGCCCCCGCCAAGGGGCCCTTTGGTTCTGCATAGTTTTATATAGAGATAATCTTTGAAAATCTTTTTCTCTGAAACAGCAAGGCCCAGATCTTAGATATTTGGTGTGAAGCTTCATCTAGCGGACCTCTATCAAGATTGTTTAAATTAAACCCCTGGGACCAAAAATGCCCCCGCCCGGAGCCATTTGGTTTTACATAGGCTTATGTAGGGAATATCTTTAAACAAATCTTCTTCTCTGAAACCGCATATTGGTATTTGGTGTGTAGCTTCATCTAGTGGAACTTTGCCAAGATTGTTCAAATTATAACCTTTGTTGATATTTGGTATGAAGCTTCACCTGTTAGACCTCCCTCAACATTATGCACATTATAACCCTTGGGCCAATAATGGCCCTCCCAGGGGCCCACTTGTTACACAATGGATGAGGTGAGCGATCCAGGGCCATCATGGCCCTCTGGTTCTTATTTCTGCTCCAGGACAAAGGTTGTGGGTACTCGTTAGAACCGCTTCTTTGGGGCGGTTCTAACGAGCACCCTCAACCTATGTTTTGAACATTTATAACAAAATATCAAGGATTTTCATCAGAAAAATAGCCATTTTGGAGATATGAAAAATGCACTATGTCGCACGGGTGAGTTACCATAATGCATAGCGATCGACTTGTATTTTCCTTTGTTGTGATAATACCATGAAATGAAAATACGAAGCTCTGTTCAAAACCAGTTGTTTTCGAGCTATAAACTAATAAAAAAGATCATTTAGAAAAGGCCATAATCTAAGAATGCTGCCGTCCAAAGTCACCTATAGAAATTAAGGTGTAACTATACCAAATTTAGTGTCACAGAGGCCTTTCTGATATTTAATCTTCATCAGTGTGTCACAGCCCCAAAGTTCTGAAACCGAAACGGATGATGGACAAGACCCGGTTCTATGGACAGTGATACGGAGGCACATACAAAAAAAAGAACGGCACAAAGCCAAATAACAAGTAAGACACTGCAAAAGAACGACCACACTTCAGAGCAGCACGTGATCCGGAAGTTCCACATAAGATTTTTACTGCGGAGTCAGTGGCTTGGTTTTGGTCTTACGGTCCTTTCAAGATTATTTCACTCATATCGAGCCGATCGTTAATCAGAGATGGGCCAAAACCGGAGTACCCGGAGAAAAACCACCCGACCTTCCGTTGCAGAACTTGGCGTCTCACATGTGACCCGAGCGAGGCTCGAACCCACAGTGGTAAAATACCTTATGTTAAAGAGTCAGCGCTCTTATCCACTAGGCCCCGCTTATTAATGAAGTCGGTCATCCGGGTTTTCTCGATAGTCACGTGACTTTCTGCATAGCAACCAAATCCGGAGGTGAAAAGCTACGCCATTTTGAGTTAACTTTTAATTGAATAGGAACGATATTCACATGTAAAATTCCGGGAGACTGAAAAGAAAATGCCTAAAATATGCAGTGTAGATGTTTCTACAAATAACCACCTACAACAGGATAAACAGTTGTCCTCATTCAATTTTCCGAATCGGGAGAAATACCCTGACAGACGATTGAAGCGGATCAGGGCCTGCAATCACCTCCTTATATATAGCCGGAGTCCATTTCAAAATTTAGGGGTGTCTGGCTGTGTTTTCTTCCAACTTTATTTGGAAAATGGAGGAACTTTATGCAAACAGTGGAGGCCCTGATCAGACGCTGCATTCTGCTGATCGTGAGCCACACTGCCCAAAAGAGGTTCATAAAACATACCAGAACGGGGCATGGACCCACCACAAGGAAAGTACATGGCCCCAACCCACCCTCCAAAGGGGGCGTGGCAAGCGAGAGGTGAGGACGAAGTGCAGCGTTGGGGTTTGCAGCCTACTGGCTTTGCACTGTGGAGCGATGCACCAAAGTCCTGGATGACCGTGAGCCACACTGCCCAAAAGAGGACCACACGAGAACACGCCGGGACTGGGCATGGATTCACCACAAGGAAAATCCATCGCCCGGTCTCCTCTGAGAGGGTGAGGCAAACGGGATGTCAGGACTAGATGTAACGCTGGGGTTTGCGGTCTTAGGACTTTGCCACTGAGCAGCGTTGCGTCAAAATCTTGGCTGCTCGAGAACCACACAACCCAAAGGAGAACGGCACACAAACGCACTAGCAAACAAAAGCCTCTCCTTCAGGAATGCATATAGGTAAGCGGGACAGATATAAGAAACAATAAGCCTTATCACATCTTTTTATTTTTTCTCTTTTCGCAACTTTCGCTTTCGAATAAAGGCTGTACATTATGTGTGTGTGAATTCGGGTTTAACGTCGCTTTCAACAATTTTTCAGTCATATCACGACGGTTGGATGTACATTATAAGGTTACCCTAACGGAATGATCTGTGGGCCCACAAAAGGACCCTTTTATAAACACCTGACTAGCAGGAAAATCGCAGGAAGGCTCTCTCTAAACACACATGATATCGCTTCTGTCCCTCCCTTGACAAATGGATACGATCCCTATCATAGTGCCTGTGGAGGCGGCCATCATTGTCCCAAATTTGCACTCGGAAAAACAGGAAACGCTGTCCAAGACGCCGGCGCAGATTCTGATTAATCTGACGCCGGAACGTCTCAAACCCAGAAGGATCAATATTACCTCGAAACGACCCCCGAGGCAACACCTCACCCACAAGACCAATAATGCCCGCCGCCTCCAAAGACCCAATAAGGGACATTATCATCTGCCCGATATGCCCCTGCTGATCGCAACTGATGTCGTTCCCGCCTAGGTGAAGAAGCACCACGCCAGGCTTCCACGCCATCATCCTGTCCCACAAGTCAATATCATAGCTCGCCACCCGCATACCACCACGGCCCAAAAATCGAACCTCGCCTGGGACATCAAACAGCCCTCTATACTGCCCTTGTCGCTTAACATAAGAATCGCCAAAAACAGCAAATCGCGCCATGACCGTAATTAACACGGACGGTCAAGACGGCCACATATTTATACAGACAAGGACAATTAACTAATTAATTAAGGCATGACTTAGCGCGACCCTGAAGGAGGGCAACAACTTCGGCATGCAACCACCCACGCAATGCTCAACTAGGTAGATATAGCGATAGTTGTAGAATAGTTACAGAGTAGGAATCCAGCGGAGAATATAGCATAGGAAAAGAGAGACAAAAAACCTGGAAATAGAAGAAGAAAAAGAAGAGTTTTCTCCCAAAACGATTTCGAACATTGTTCACTGTAAATATGACACACAAAAACCAGATCGCATAGGAGCGCTCGACTGCGCAAATGCGCAGGCGGGCGCTTGTATGCGACCTACATGATTATATGAAATTGTACTAACTGTATTGCTAACGAGGTCGACACACGCTATCTCGGGCCCTCAAACGACTAGGTAGGAATACAATTCCTCCTATAGTGCCTTCCTTCACGTAGGATGCGATAATGATATGCAAACATGGCGGCTCAGAATGACCCACATACGGTCCAACATAATATGGCATCCTACGTGGAGGAGGGCACCACATTTTCCTAACTTTAACAAAAAATGCAGAAAAGGGGATTGACCTACTTCCCCATCCTCCGCGAAAGAGATCACCCACAAACTAAAAAACACGAACTTGGGCCCGAGACGGCGGAGGCCGGCACACTATACTATATGTTGTATATACAGAATAAACAAAAACCACAAAATATGAACTACAAGCACAACCTTGCAGGCACAAAAAACTGTCCTACCCAGCAACAGAGAGCGGGTGGGCTTGCCCCAAAACAGACAACACCACCTTAAAGCACAGGAAAAACAAACCAGTCAGGTCCGTGGCGGGGTAAGCACATCCGCCCGCATATATACCTAAGAGGTAGACCACCCAATAAGCTGGGTAAACAGACCATATATTGTAAAAATGTACATACGTTACAAAAAAATATACAAAAATCAAATAAAAAAAAAAATATATACCAATATCAAAATGGCTACAAAAAAGCGTAGACGACATCCATAGGCAGACTCTTGGCGTGACGGTGTAAGTGCGGCTGAACTAATGACACAGCAGCTACAAGCCAGAAGAAAGAAATGGATAGACTCTACAAAGCCAAACCCCTCTCCTTTTTTTTCTCTCCTCCCTAACCCGAGAGGCACATGACAAGAATATGACGCTATATCGACATCGGTACGACACCGGGATGTCTGATGCAGCGGCATATTGACGCCGGTCCAGCGCTGAAGCGCTGCCCCGGTGGTGATCTGGCGCTGCCCTAGCAAATGTATGCCTGCTGGGGAAAATCACCTCACATCCCCCAATCACCTCAGCACTCTACCCCCGACCCCCCCCCTGCACCCCCTTATTTCATTCTTTTTTATTATTTTTTTTTATCCAACCCCCCCCCCTCACCGCACTCCCCTTCTCCCTCAACCCCACGCACTGCACACCCAATGCATGTGTATGTAAGAGCAGTGTGTCCACATGCATGCATGCAAATATGCATGCATGCGTGTGCAAACACGAATCACCAAGCGTACGTATGCACGAGATCGGATGCCTAGATGAAAGAGCACGTATGACAGGTAGATGCATGGAATGAAAGTGTATGTATGAACCCCCAAAACAACACCTAACCACCCGACCTCCCGCGCAACAAAAGTGCAAAGCGAGCGGACAGCGGCGTGCAACCACTTAGCAGCACAACAATTAAAACAAGAGAAGAAAGACTAACCACAAAATGGCTAAAAACTTTACGGCTCTAATCCCCAGATTGGATATAAGGCGCATAACACGTAACATTGAATGTGTACAGCAATCTTTAGACACGTCTTCCAAATTGCAATGAAACGTCTTCCAAATTGCAATGAAAATAACTGTTGAACGATCCCCTTAATGATAAGTACAAACTCGGAGCCAATCCCGTTACATAAAAATATCCCACACCCCTTTCAGAAAACCGAACAAGCTCAAGGCACAGCACTGCTAAAACTTAAATGCAGTGCAAGCACGGAGCCAAAATCTTTAGAATGGAGTTCTAAATTACTACAACTAATTTACGTTGCACAAAAACAGAGGCTCACATTGGAACTGTGCAACAAAACCACATGTCGCAAAAGGGAAAAAGAACGCACGGCCCAAACACTCCAGCAATTAAAGATGCCCACAAGCGACAGGACACATGCACCCCTGTAGCGAATGGGAAGACAAACTATAAGCCCACCCGAGACCTGGAAAGGTCACGGCACCGTTTCACACACATCTCAGGACGGAGCGCGGCGAATAGCTACAAGGCAAGGGGATGCCCGTTGTCCCATAGACACCTGGGAAGTGAGGCGACAAACTCCACCTACAGGACCCTCTCCTGCTCTGACTCGGCACGGCATGTTGACAAGCAAAAATCATAACATCGAGCAGATGACGATATCGACTGACTGCGGCGGACATACGATAGACACGGACAGACGGGGCTGGAGCCGAGCGATGGTCTCCCCATTCACCGGCAACGGGGAATGGGGGTACCACTGAGCGGCTACGGTGTAGTGCAAGCATGGATTCGTTCCCTGGGACCCCACCAGCTGACGACCTGCGACACGGGGAAACGGGAAATCAATCAAACATTCAAGCTTTAAAAACCGATAGCGTACCTCGAAATGACGTTCACTATCGCCGCTGAAATTATTATTTTTCATCATTTATTTATTTATTATTTATTTTTTGTATAATTATTTACAACAGTTAAATTAATTGAAATAGTACAACGGTACATTTTACAAAAAACAAGCTTGAAAGTTATATATATTCAAGCTTAAAAAACGATAGCGTACCTCGGGATGACGTTCACTATCGCCGCTGAAATTATTATTTTTCATCATTTATTTATTTTTTGTATAATTAATTACAACAGTTAAACCAATTTGATAAGTCAAAGGTAATTAGGGAAATACAGAATAAACAACCAAAAACGGATTTTAATATCTTCTGGTGATTTATTTGTCGACCGGTTTCGGTCCTCACAGACCTTTTTCAAGTATAACGGTAAATTTTACAGTAATAAGCTTGAAAGATACATTCAAGCTAAAAATACCGATAACGTACCTCGGGATGACGTTTGTTGCATCCCTAAACGTCCGACATCACTAAGTGTCCGACAAAATTTTAATTTCTCGCAAAATTGTTGGAAACGGTGGGGAATGTTCAATTATGACATTTTAAAGGAAAATTTCGAAAAACTGTTTTTTGGAAATATTCGAAATTTAACTTCAATTTTTTCCTTGTCGGACATTTCGGGGTGCCCCATGCATCCCTAAGTGTCCGCCATCCCTAAATGTCAGACAACATGAAAATTGACTAAGAAAGCATTTTTATTGTTAATAATCAATCAATGATAAATAAAAAGACAAATTTAACGTTAAACCTATGTTAAAAATGTTCACCTTTGGAAATAAGCATTGCAATATATGGATCCGAATATACCGTCATCCTTAGATGTCCGCCAGCATGACAAGATCTTATTTTCTCGGGAAGATGTCCGAAACGGTGGAGAATGATCAATTGTGACATTTTAAGTGAAAACTTCGCATTTTTTTTCTCGAAAATATTCGAAATTTAACTTCATTTTTTTTCTTGTCGGACACTAAGGGATGACCCATGCATCCCTAAGTGTCCGCCATCCCTAAATGTCCGACAACATGAAAATTGACTAAGAAAGCGTTTTTATTGTTAATAATCAATCAATGATAAATAAAAAGACAAATTCAACGTTAAACCTATGTTAAAAATGTTCACCTTTGGAAATAAGCATTGCAATATATGGATCCGAATATACCGGCATCCTTAGATGTCCGCCAGCATAACACAATCTTAGTTTCACGGGAAAATGTCCGAAACGGCGGAGAATGATCAATTGTGACATTTTAAGTGAAAACTTCGCTTTTCATTCTTGAAAATATTCGAAATTTAACTTCATTTTTTTTTCTTGTCGGACACTTAGGGATGACCCATGCAAAAAAAAAAAGATCTTAGTTACTTGTCATGCTGGCGGACTTCTAGAGATTGCGGACATACTCGAATCCATATATTCTAATGCTTATTTCGGAAGGTGAAAATTTTTAACATGGATTTAACGTCTTTTTATTTAATATTATTTGAAAATTAATAAACAAAAAAACATGCGTTCTCGTCCAATTTTTACGTTGTTGGACATTAAGGGATGGCGGACACTTAGGGATGACCATATTGGGATCCCTTATCAAGATGCTTATTTCCGAAGGTATTCTTTTTTAGCATAGGTTTAATTACTTCACCTTTTTCTTTATAAATCATTATTCATTATTAGCGGTAAGAACTATTTTCCAAGTTACTTGTCATGCTGGTGGACATCTAGAGATTGCGGACATATTCGGATCCATATATTGCAATGCTTATTTCCAAAGGTGAACATCATTAACATAGGTTTAACGTTGAATTTGTCTTTTTATTTATCATTGATTGATTATTAACAATAAAAATGCTTTCTTAGTCATTTTTCATGTTGTAGGATATTTAGGGATGGCGGACACTTAGGGATGCATGGGGCACCCCGAAATGTCCGACAAGAAAAAATTGAAGTTAAATTTCGAATATTTCCAAAAAATTTTTTTTCGAAATTTTCACTTAAAATGTCATAATTGAACATTCCCCACCGTTTCCAACAATTTCGCCTGAACCTTCGCTGCTCGCATAGGCGATAAGTACCAAAATCGCTTGGCGGGGCCCAATTAGTTTCTATTAAAATTTCAGCTTCTTGTGAAGATGAACCGTCGAGTAATAACGAATGCGACGTGAAAAGGTGGTTCTTTGCCGGTTTTGATTGTGAAGAAGGCTGCCCAGACGATACAAATTATGGATATTCTTCTAATTTTGACTGCGAAGTCGCTTGCTCACGTAAGTTGGTCTAGATTTACTGTTCTTTAGGCAGTGAACAAGCAGCAGGTGGTGGCGTAAGGGTAACAAAGCTGAAAACATTACGATAAAATGTTTAAATATAATAATGCAATAAATGATGTCATTTGGATAATACATACGTGTGCTGAAATGACGTCATCTCAGGCTATGTCTAGAGTTTAGATGTTTTATTATTTTCAGTAAAAATTACTTGGATGCACGTTAGAACCATCTATCTGTAATTTCGAGCTACAGTAACTAAGTGGATAATAATACATCACGGTCACAAATTCGTGCAATGGATACCCGTTTAAACTCCACTGTTTATGGGGAAAACTGAGGTTTGAAGGGGTATACAATATTTATTCTTTTTTCTGCTCCAAGACAACTATACGGGTCTCTGTAGCCTAGTGGATAAAAGCGCTGACTCTTATTCATTAGGTCTCTCACCGCTGTGGTTCGAGCCTCGCTCGGGTCACATGTGAGACGCAAAGTTCTGCAACGGAAGGTCAGGTGGTTTTTCTCCGGGTACTTCGGTTTTCGCCCACCCCTGATTAACGATCGGCTCGATAAGAGTGAAATAATTTTGAAAGGGCCGTACCCCCCCCACCCCCCCCCCCCCCCACACACACACAAAAATACAACAAAAAAAAAACACAAAAAAACAGGACATAGCTTGTGGGTACTTGTTAGAAACAACCACAGCCTATGTTTGGAGTATATATAAGAAAAATCACAAATTTTTATTAGAAAGATAAGAAAACGTATTAGCGATATAAATGGCCCCCGCCTATCGGGGCATGAAGAAATAGATTGGGCAGGATTATACTTCCGCGCAGAGCTGAAAGCGACCGCGCGTAAGTACATGTACTGGAAAACCGCTTAGAAGGTCCAAATATGTTCTAGAAAGGGTTCTCTTTTGGAAGCAAGAAATAGGAATACACCACAGAACTGGAAAATATGGAGTGTACATGTTTTCTGGACCAGACTAGCTAGTTTCGGCCATTAAAGCCCACAAAAAAGTCCCACAAAATTGGAAGCAACGTCTCCAAAATAACCTAAATAGTGTTGACGGGGACATTGAACCGTAAATCAATCAAACAAACAAAACAAAATTCGAGATATGAAAGAATGCACAAAGTCACACGGATGTGTTATCGTAATGTATAATATAAATATATATATAAAAAAAATCAATTTGAGTCTACAGGTGTTATTACACGGAATTGTTCGCCTGATACAACAAATGATCCTTTTGGAAAAAAACATGCGATGATTGGCGTCGGTAGAAATCTTGTTTTAACCCATTTAGTACCGGAAATCCCAAAACGGGTGCCTTGGCAAACAGTGTAGGCCCAGATCAGACGCCGCGGAACGCGGCGTCTGGTCAGGGCCTACACTATTTGCAAAATGTTCAGCTATTTTCCAGGTAGATTTTGAAGAAAACACAACATGACACCGCTAATTTTAAAATTGACTCCTGCCATATATAAGGAGGAAGATTCCATTTGGTACAAAAAGGGATTAAGGCATTTACGAAAAATGGTGCTGATCAGACTGTGCATCCGCGCAGTCTTATCAGCACCATTTGTGTTCGCTATCTAGATAATACGACGTCACTAGTTCGTTGGTTTGTATCTTATCTGGCCATGAGGTAACAAAACTTTTACCCTGCTCAACTCACTTCAGCATGAAATTTGTCCTGCTCATAAAATTTGCTGATTTCCGCAGAAAATTGACATGATTTACATTAATAGGCATGTGCATTACAAATTGCATGCTCAGTTGTGCTGAGCACGGACAAAGTTTTATCACCTCGGGAACAGGTCTAAAGGTCCGGATACAGGATAGTTTTTTCGTTCAATTCCAGCACATTTCTGAGGCGTTTGGTAGACACTTAGCGCATTATAGCGACTGTAGCGATGTACCGATTATCTGTTTTGGTATCGAAACGCAGGTATTGGTCGCTCGTAAGAATAATGTAATCAAGATGGATCTGAAATAGAGCAGTTGTTCCTCTCACAGCCTGAGATTTTGGCGATATTATATACACATTAAAACTTAGAGGCAAACCTACTCAGAAAATTATCAAACGTTTCAAGCGCATTGGATATAATATAAATGATTTGAAACAGTCTGCATGCACTGCGTTTGATCCAATCACGGTCAAACATGATGTTTTCTCTTTAATTGTAATGCCAGGATCGGGGTTCAGACTCAAAGAAGTCTCCGGCTTAAAGTTGTTTATTATTTGGTCCGAGCCGGAGTCTGTCGCTTGGTCCTACACGATTCCACTGTTGATTTCCTTTTGCTCCAGTGTTTCAGTGGCGTTGAGTGCAGCACCGTATGTCTCACGAGTCCTTATTGGGCCAACTTGGCTTAAATTGTGATTAGTTTATTCATTGATGAGTTTGAAACCCTTCGCGTGGACCGAACAAATGCATGAAACTCAGGGAAAGTGAGAGTGGTGGTTGTGATCCCGTAAAATATACTTAAACCCATCAGTATTCATACTGACCTTTCCAAGTCGGTGCATTTGCTGTGGCTCCTTCCGGTTTAATGTGTGTTATCTTGTTGATTCTGATTTTTGCCCCCATAATGTTTGTTGTTCCTTTTGAGAAACGTTTAGGTTATCTGAGCCACCACATGTTTGACTCGGTTAACCAGCTGTCTGTTTTGCTTACTGTCGAAACTCCGCGTTTCGACTTCGTTCCCTTGTGATATTATAGAGAGAAGGATTTGGGATCTTATTGTATCAGTTCCTGGTCGTT
This sequence comes from Lucinisca nassula, assembly GCA_963580285.1. Taxonomy (NCBI): domain Eukaryota; kingdom Metazoa; phylum Mollusca; class Bivalvia; order Lucinida; family Lucinidae; genus Lucinisca; species Lucinisca nassula. Next base: position 183,636,419 of record OY757013.1, read on the forward strand.
TTCCTTTCCAATATTCTAACACATTGTCCACCAACATACTAAGTACCTGTTGCATTTAGTATAACAGTTGGCCATCCAAACCACGAAAAAATAAATATGATGGCAATATTGAGTAGAGTATGGCATCAATGCTAATTGTGTTCTTTAGTGTGTTGTAAAGTGATAGGGGTGGATGCCACTTCTGAAAATGCCCCTGAGCCTCAGAATTAGGTCAAAGATCAAGTGTGTGCAAAAAATACAATAACATTTGTACATAATGGTATTTGTATCCTCTCTCTATCTAAGCAGACCAACAAATGCAATTAAAACATCAGCAATGTACTTAAGACTTATTTATGCATCATGTGTGAGAAAAAAAGTTGAACTATAGATTTGACCAGAGTCAAAGGTCATTTATGTACAAATTTTCTTTAAATATGCATCAATATTTTATTGTACAAATGTTTATCTAGTATGTCAACTGAAACAAAGTCAAATGAGTTGTCATTTCCTTACCTAGGAAGCACATTATACAAACAGCACAATGGCCAATCTAATCAGCCTTGGGACAAAGGTAATTTAAGTACATATTTGACAAAATGTGTTTAGTTTGCAAAATGTGTTGATTATTTACATGTCATCCATAATTCCACTGTGGCAAAGTGGTCAGCAGAATTTAAACGTGGGCGAAAATCCTCAGAAGATGATCCAAGGCCAGGTTGCCCTGCTGATGCCATCAGCGAGGAGATGATCGACCGTGTTGAGAGTCTTGTGCTAAACAATCGCGGAATCAAAATTGACGAGCTTGCTTCAGAATGTGGTATATCTAATGGAAGTGTTTACACTATTATCCATGAACCCATGAACATTTAGGCATGTCAAAAGTATCTTCCTGGTGGGTACCCAGACACCTGAACATGCGGGATCGTCAGCAAAGGGCGGAGTCAAGTCAAGAACTTCTGGAAGTGTACATTGCAGATCCAGAAGACTTGTTCACTCGTCTTATAACAGGAGATGAAACTTTGCTTTATCACTGGGGCCCAGATACTGAATAAGTGTGTTTGTTTGTTTGATTTGAGGTTTAACGTCCCCGTCAACACTGTAAAGGTCATTTTGGAGACGTTGCTTCCAATTTTGTGGAACTTTTACCCGACACTGAGATGAAATGACGTCTCAAGCCCTGTCGCCCAATGAAACCAATAGGGTTTATTAGCATGGACGGTCCGCCTCGCACCGCGGTTCCTGGACAGGCTAAGATCCTCTAAGCGGTTTACCAGTACTAGTGTGCGAGCCGGATTCAGCTCTGCGTGGAAGCATCATGCAGCCCATATATTTCTTCAAGCCCCTATGGGCGGGGGCCTAGATACTGAATAAGAGTCCATTCAAAGGAAGCGCCCTGACTCAAACCTACCTAAGAAATTTCGTACCAAACCATCAGCTGGCAAGGTGTTTTGGGACTCCAAAGGGATTATTTTGATAGATTACAAGCCTGCTGATACTACAATTACAGGAGAATATCATACCGATGTCATTAAACAATTAAGGGTTCTCTGTCTCTGGTCGGGCCCATCGGAGTCTAACTGTTGGTTTTCTTTTGCTCCAGCATTTCAGTGGTTTCTTGCTGTCGAGTCCTCACCGTTGTCTCACCTCTGTGGTTCTTTGATTTTGAGTGTTCACGGAGATGTTGCACTGATGAGTAAGGAGGCCTTCATGCGGACTGAACAAATTATTTGTCTAAATAGCGACGGAAGTAAGGGCGAGGATTGTGGCCACGTAAAATCGATTTAAGCCCCCCAGTGGAAATCATTCCACTGACCGTTCCAAGGCGGTTCTTCTGTGGCGGTTTATTTATGATGTTGTTTGTTACTTACTGTGTGTATCACTTGTCTTTTTATTTTGGATGGCCATATGGCCATTTTGTGGGAAAGTAACTGTCCTTATGGCCTTCCTTTGTTTAGGTTTCCATTATGGTCTGGTCGCTTAATGTTTGTGTTTCTTTCCCTTTGGTGTCTTTGATGGGTGGAGTGAGTTAATTGTATCGATTCCTGATCTTTGTTTTACTTCTACTTTGCTATTAAAGAAAAACAAAGTGGAAAGCTAGCTGCTGGTATCCTTCTTGGTATGATAATGCCCCTGTGCACAAGTCCAGAGTTGCACAAGCGGCTATTCGTGAGTGCAGGTTCGAGCAGTTAAATCACCCACCATACAATCCAGACCTGACCCCAAGTGATTATTATCTGTTTGGGAAATTTACCACTTGCATGGAACGAGATTTCGGGACGATGATGAGCTCCAGGCTGCTACAGAGGTTTGGTTTGAGGACCAAATAGACGACTTTTATTTCAAAGCAATAGACTGACTTTTAGAAAATTGGGCCAAATTCATAAAGTAAAGGGGGTTTATATTTGAAAAAAAATGTTGAAACCACCTTCCAACCTGTGAGTTAAACTCCGAGCTCTACGAAGTTATTGAACTCCCCTGGTATGATAGAAGTCATTAACTGTCTGACAGCCATCTTGAATGCCAACTTAAGGAATTTAAATCTGTGTTTGACAATCAAATACACGTAACAAATGTATTTTAAATATTTTGATAATAAATACATGTCATCAACACATCCTTATGCTAAATATCACAAAATCTGATAAAAACATCCATTTTTTCACAAGTTTTGTACTTAAATGACCCCTGACCGACAAGACTGAAATACTTTGAGAGTACATTTAAAATAATGTTCCATTGTTCACTGCACCTGATTAGTTTTATGGTGATTTTAGTTTTATGGTGATTTTAAGCAAGCACTTTCCACAAATAAAAGTGAGTTTTGGGTAGTTTCATGTTTATTTTGCACTCATTTGACCGTTGACATATTTCTGAGCCTCAGACGCATTTTCAGACGTGGCATTTAGAAGCCTCCATGGTCGAGTGGTTACGCTAATGGCCTTGTAAACCAGGGGTCGCAGGTTCGATCCCGGGCTTCTCCAAACTTTCGGATGAGTCTTTAATCCGAGGTCCCGTCTCCGTATGACCTCAGCTGTTGGTGGGACGTAAAACTGAAACACTCACTCACTCACAGACGTGGCATCTACCCCAATGATTGTTGACATACATCAATAATTACATTTAGCATGGGTGCCATACTCTACTCAATTTTGCCATCAAAAGTAAAAAATATCAAGCTTTTTGGGGGGATTGGATGGCCAACTATAAAGTGAATTAATAATTATAATGTAATTATTTGGTTCAGCAGAAACTGAAAAAAAAATAGTTTTTACTTCCAAATTTACAACCATACCATAGAATGACTGATGGCTGTTAAAGACATATCAACCACTGATGATCATTTTTAATTAAGGGAGAAAATGCCCTTTCATTTTATTTCTCTTGTATGAAATATGAAAAATAGAAGTGAAGGCAATGATCTGGAATCAACAATTAACCCACGGCTCCCATCAGAGTCACCAAAGGGAAAGAAACACAAACATGAAACAACAAACCCTAATGGAAACATCAATTACAGCGGAAAGCCAAAAGGACAATTACTTTTCCACAAAATGGTCAATTGGCTATCCAAAACAAAATAATATAAGCGATACAAACACTCAAAGACAAAACATAAGAAAAATAAACCGCGACAGAAGAACCGCCTTGGAACGGTCAGTGAACCGAATTCCACTGGGGGGCTTAAATCGATTTTACGTGGCCACAATCCTCTCCCTTACTTCCGTCGCGATTTAGACAAACAATTTGTTCAGTCCGCACGAAGGCCGCCCTACTAATCAGTGCAACATCTCCGTGAACACAAAAAAAATCAAACAACCACAGAGATGAAACAACGGTGAGGACTCGACAGCAAGAAACCACTGAAATGCTGGAGCAAAAGAAAACCAACAGTTAGACTCCGATGGGCCCATCCAGAGACAGAGCATCAGGCACCAACCAACATTACCTTGACTTAGATCCCTCTAATTCTCATGAAGTTATACGATTTTATTAGGAAGCATTGATATCAGTTATTCTTATCCCTTTATCTATCTATAAACACAACCTTGTGAGCTCCGATACTTTATGAGATCATAATCAAGGTTCTACTACCATGGTACATGACGATGAGAAGGCATGTCATGTGCAAGAACCACAACTTTGATTGCCTTTGTTTTTTAGTTATCTCCCCTGACAATGTAATCTTGTGATTGTCATAACTTCAACACCATTTGAGATATATTTGTTTGACTTGGCACTGTGATACATAAGGTTAAAAGGCATATCAAACTCTGGGTGCCATGGCTTCAACTCCACTTGAGAACTCTGGATGCTATAGTATTTTAGTTATCTCCTTTGGTAATTTTATCTTGTGTTTTCCATGGCTTCCACATACTTTGAGATACAGCTATATTGATGGCACTTGGTACAATTATACTCAACGCTAAGAAGGCGTGTCATTCGCAGGAACCACAACTCCGGCTGTCATTGTATTTTAGTTTGTTATTTGGCAATATTATATTGTGATAACTAAAACTTCAATCTCTTTGATTAGTATTGATGGTACTTGGTAGATAAGGGGCCCCCGCCCATCGGGGCTTGAAGAAATATATGGGCTGCATGATGCTTTCACACAGAGCCGCACACAAGTACTGGTTAACCGCTTAGAGGACTAAGCCTGCCCAGGCAAAGCGGTGCGCATGAGTCGGACCGTCCATGCTCATAAACCCTGTTGGTTTCATTGGGCGACAGGGCTTGAGATGTCATTTCATCTCAATGTCGGGAAAAATCCCACAAAATTGGAAGCAACGTCTCCAAAATGACCTTTACAGTGTTGACGGGGACGTAAAACCTCAATTCAAACAAACAAATAAACAAAACTTGGTTGATAAGAAGACATGTCATGTGCAAGAACCACAAATCTGGGTGCTTTTGTATTTTAGTTACATCCCCTGACAACATAACCTTGTGATGGCCAAAACTCTAACACACTTTGAGGCCTATTGATGATACTGCGTACAGTTTTACATGATGTTAAAAAGGTGTGTTATGAGAAAGAACCACAACTCTTGGTGCCATGGTCTTGTGGTTATCTCCCATGCCAGTATAACATTGTAATGGCCATAACTGTAACAACCTTTGGATTGTATCGGCGGTGCCTGGTAAAGTTGTACACAAGTTTAAGAAGGCGTGCCATAAGCAGACCCACACCTGTAAGTGCCACAATATGTTAATTATTTCCCCTGCCAGAATAGCCTTGTGGTCCCCAAAGCACTAACACCCTTTAAAATGTTGATAATACTTGGAACAATTGTACACCAGGTTGACATAGCATTTAATGAGCAAGAGCCACGACTCTGGGTGCAACTGTAATTGTGATCTCAATAACTTGACCCCCTTTTTGGGTCAATTGGTTTTCAATTGACCCAAAGTTATTAAGCACAAAATCTCTTCAGCTTGAGTCCACATGACTATCACTGATTTGGGGAAACCCAGGTTATTAAATAGAAACAGTTACACTATTCTTATCAATTAAGGTCAGATTGTTGCATAAGAAGGCTATCAATAGAATCTGATAGGGTTTGGCAAATAGAGTAGACCCCGATCAGATGCTGCAGAATGTGGCGTCTTATCAGGGGCTACACTGCTGGCTTAAAATACTGGTATTTGAGGGTTAAAGAAAACGGTATTAAGTCTCAGTTCAGGACCCTCAACCAATCAGTGCTATCTTATTAACCCATTTTGTACCGGAACCCCAAAACTGGTAGTTGGCAAACAGTGTGGGTCCTGATCAGACGCCGCAGAACGCAACGTCTGATCAGGGACTACACTGTTTGCAAACTTTTCAGCCAGTTTCCAGATAGTTTTTGAATAACACACAACCTGACACCCCTCAATTTTGAAATGGACTCCTGCTATATATAAGGAGGAAGATTCCATTTGGTACAAAAAGGGGTAACCCTTGAGATGTCGAGAAAAAAAAACTGAATCTGAAAATGTTGTCTGTTTATGTCGTCTGTTTCATATTCTTGCTATCTTTTGCATGTACGCAAGCATAGTGGGTCCAGAGCTGTCTGGTCTTGGTCCACATTGTTTTCAACAATGACTTTTAGAGTAACCAGCAGACAACAAAGCAGAGGACAATTGTTGTGAATGACATCTATAGGGTTAAAGTTGTGTGTTCTCTGGAATCGCCATTTACCGGATGCAGCCGAAATAAACCAAAGTCCATTGACAGACCTTACTAACGGACACTATAGAACAGACTCATGAGCTATATTTAGACTGGAAAATCTAGTTTGGTCCCCACTTCTTAAACAGGCTGCACGAATTTCACCGGCTCTATGCTAATTAAATGAAGCAGTTATCCATTAACTACCCGGAAATTAATCACCAAGACATTAGAGAAACATTTTGTTGTAACAGATTCTGTTTGATTACAATACATACAAAACCTCTGACTATGATTTTTGTTATACTTAAGTGCACACACACAAGTTTGTTTGTTTGATCTGAGTGTTTATATGTCCCTGTCAAAACTATTTAGGTCATTTGGAGATGTTAACTGCATCCAGTTTTGTGGAACTTCTACCTTATATTGAGATTAAATGGCATTTCAAGCCCTACTTTCGATGAGTGTCGTTATTTTTTTAAAAAAAAATTTACCACAGCCTACCTTATATAACAGAGTTACTAACCGCCTGCTATTGTCCACGTGACTATCACTGACCAGGTACAAAACCCAGTTACCGGTTATTTATAGCAGTGCTAGTCTTCTCCATGTCAGAGCACTGTGTTAAAAGTAAAATATAGACTGGGCGAGTGTACTGGGGCATTGGCTAATAAATCGACCCAAAGTTACCAACTACAGAAGCTTCCCACCTGCCATTGTCCATGTGACTGTCACTGAAAAAATCGATCAAGGTACTGGTTATGTATAGCAGTGTTAGTGTAAGTCTTCTCCTTGTGACATCAGAGCGATGTGTAAAACCTAATTCCTGGACTTGTCTCGTGTACTGTGGCATTCGCAAACAGTAGCTACCTAATCAGACGCCACATAACGCGGCATCTGATCAGGTCTACACTGCTTGCTTAAAATACTGGACTTCAAGGATTAAACGAACAGATGCACTAGTTTCGCACTGACTGAAAACATAAAATGTAGATCAACTAATTGGACAAATATGCGTTTTTCTCAGCAATTTGTTAGGGCATCATGGGGAAATTTGTACACATGTTGTAAAATGTAAAATACCATCAAACTATGAAAAAAAGTGTTTTTCACCAAAAATAGCCTCGATTTATTCTGATTACACAACGGCTTCCATACTTATTCTGATGTTTGTTATTCACTACCGCCATTGGTGTTATCCTCTGTTACTTCAGCTTCGCGCAAAGAAATGGTCTAAAGTCATAAGTCACCACTCAAAGGTCATAAGTCGCAAAACATACGTCGAAAGTTACAAATCGAAAATCAAAAGTCATAAGTCAAAATATTTCACAAAAGCAGAGTTAATAATATACCAACCAGGATCCTCATAATGGCATTTACCAACAATGTACAGAAGAAGCAAAAGCGCTTACCTCAGAATCGTCGGCGTCGTTGTCCGCCATCCGCCATTGCTTCTGATTTGTCAAAAGTCAAACGTCAAAAGTCATTAGTCGCAAGTCATAAGTCAAAATGTCCCCCATCGGCTTCCATATGAATACCTTTCATTTGTGTGTGTGCATGCGCTTATATGCATCTGTGGTACTTTTTATATTTTCGCCGATACAGCTGTCGATGAACTGAAGGTTTGCAGGGTACAGTTGTCGACGTTACTGGATACGGGTGTCGATGATTTAACAGGAACGTAACAGACAGACTTACTGGAAAATAACCAGTAAACAACAAAACAATCTATTACATTCTTCGTCTGTCATTGTGTTGGTGGAGCGTGGTAGCTAAGTAGTTAGTGCACTTGCTTATCATGCTAGAGGCCCCCGGTTCGTTTCCCGGCAACGGATATAAAATCGAGGTGTCCAAACATGCTCCAATGGAATCCTTTGAAGGGATAAATGCCTCAAAGTGCACAGTCCTTCGGATCGGGACGTACACTGGAGCCCCCCCCCCCTCTTTGCAGACAGAACCATCCCCTGTGCAGGTAAACGATCCCTACCGTAATTACATGATTACTGTGTAGGCTTACATCCTGCAAACCTGGAGTGTATGTATTGTACACCTGCACGTTATCCCCGTGAGGAGGTGTTGCAATATATATAGAAAGAAAGTGACCTTAATAAAGGGTTACAGCTTGTTGATTCACGTTTGTATCGCTTGTATATCAATTCGTTTTGGCACATTCATTTACTCATGTATAATAAAACCAAAGCCTGTGGTTTGTGAACACTTCAAGAACGGTTGAGCAGATGCCTTCTTTACTGATTGGTAGGGACCGTTTCGACCAATAGCATCTAAATCGAAATCAGAATTGCTACTGTTGACACACCAATAAAAAATCATTCACTGGGACATGTGATGTGGGAAGTCAGTCCGCGGCTCTCACCAAAGAGGTCAACTTAGCTACACTATCTTCAGCACCTTCAGCTAAAGAAATGATCGAACCGGGAATGGCTTTCCATTGTAAATGTCCGTTTTAGCAGTAGCTATCTGATATGCCAATAAGTGATAATTTCTACAGCGTTCTATTTGCCATAGTACACATGTTGCTAATAATATGTATTACATCCAAGGACATGTGTGCTTGTCACACAATGGTATTTAGTGGAATCCGCTTTCTCGAGGACCATAGAAGCCTCAATTTTATAGGTTTCCTTCCTATTTTTCTGCTTAATATTGCCGGCCCCCGCCCATTGGGGCTTGAAGAAACAGATTGGGCTGCACGTTGCTTTCACGCAGAGCTGAAACCACCGCACATGAGTACTGGTAATCCGCTTAGAGGTTCTAAGCATGCCCAGGAAAAGTGATGCTTGTTGGACCGACCATGAATTTAAACTCTTTTGGTTTATTTGGACGGCAGGGCTTGAGATGTCATTTCACCTCAATGCCGGGTAAACGTCCTATAAAATTGGAAGCAACGTCTCCAAAATGACCTATACAGTGTTGACGGGGACATTATACCTCGAATCAAACAAACAACGGATAATATTGCATTTAACGGGCTGAAATCTCATACCCAATTTTCTGCCAACAACCTAATCCATCTATATCATTTAGAAGTTTTTATGAGCCATCTGCATCTATAATTTCCTAACAGCAAACACAATCGTATGCAATGAGGCAGGTGGAAATAAACATGGAGAATAACAATGGACCATGAACAGTCCCTTGTTGGACCCAAGACAAAACTGGAGCTCACTCCGAGATTTCACCATTAATAACAACTCTCTGCTTTCTTAAAAAAAGAAAGGAATCTATCCACATGAGAGACTCCCTACACCCCCAGTGACATAAGCAAATAATTTGGGTGTAAGTAGTTCATGAGGGGGTTTTCAAAAGCGTTCTAGAAGTCCAGAAATGTCTCCACTGGTCCCCCTTTTCCAAGATTATTACCCAGTCATTAGGTACTGTGCTCAGCTGAGTTTCACAGATATGCCTTTTCCTCAATACATATTTCCTTGCTGACATGCAAGAGAACCATGCTGTTTGAGCAATTTACATGGAACACAAGTCAGTTACACAGGGCGATAGTTATGAGCAAGAGCCCCATCTCCCTTTTTAAAGAGTGGGTAATTTGTTTGTTTGATTTGAGGTTTTACGTCCCCGTCAACACTGTAAAGGTCATTTTGGAGACGTTGCTTCCAATTTTGTGGGACTTTTACCCGACATTGAGATGAAATGACATCTCAAGCCCTGTCGCCCAATGAAACCAATAGGGTTTATTAGCATGGACGGTCTGCCTCGCACCACGGTTCCTGGACAGGCTTAGATCCTCTAAGCGGTTTACCAGTACTAGTGTGCGGGCCGGATTCAGCTCTGCGTGGAAGCATCATGCAGCCCATATATTTCTTCAAGCCCCTATGGGCGGGGGCCGTAAAGAGTGGGTAACTGTTCGCTAGAAGCAATTCTGAGAATTTTAACCGTATCAAGAGATTGTTGGAAAATATGTGCAAATACTGGACCTCATTACGGTATCACACCCGTACGGCATAGTGCATTGTTTCACATCTCCAAAATGGCTACTTTGCTGATGAAAGTCTATGATATTTGTTATTTTTACTTCAAACATAGGTTGCTGGTGCTCGTTAGAACCGCCTCATTGAGTGTGGTGTATTCCTTGCTCCCAATGGATTACCCTTTTCTAGAACATATTTAATAACAATAACAATATTGTGTATTGTTAATAACAATATTAACAAAATAGTTATAGTAATAGACTTTATTTCAAGAGGGTGACACATTAAGCAACAACTAATCTTCCATAAGGCCCTCACTAACCAGAGAATACATATACAGAAATTGGCATGGGCAAGCATTTATTCCAGTCATTAACTCAATATCTCACCACAAAAAATAAATAAATAAAACATAAAAAACGCTGCATACATATGACAAACAAATGTGATGGAAAAATAATATATATATTTAGACATAAAATAAATAGCTAATTTATATATATATATATATATGTTCATGGTTGATTAGATGGTAAACACTTCATCCATTTTATGCACTGTTTATGGACAAGTTGGGTAGATTATTCCAAATGACCGGACCAGAATAGATTAAATTTGCTTGAAAATTTCTGTTTGTGGTCTTGGGGTTCGAAAGTTTGATGTATTTATTGATCTAAGAGACAGCAGTCTCATTAACATTGCATTAATATAAAATGGTGTAATAGATTTTGAAATTTTAAACATAAATTTTGCTTTGATTATAAATCTTCTTTCATATATATTTAGAATTTTAAAATCATTAATACTACATGCAGTGGCCAAACCTCATAATCTAAAATGATCTTAACAGCTCGTTTTTGTAACGTGAAGATTCTGTCAAGATTATCCCCATACTGTAGAACAGTAATAAATGTAGGGTTGAATGTATGTCTTACAAAATTGTACTCTATTTTCAAGGGATAAAAACTCTTTCAGTCTTGATAGAACCTACGAATTTGAAGACATTTTCTTAGCAATGAAATGTGTATGGGTTGACCATGTTAGATTATTTTCTATATGGACTACAATGACTTTGTCATTATCACTTTTTTTGAAACTACCATTATTGAGTGTTGGATTTTAGATACTATTATGCAAATGAAGGCGTTTCTGTGAAGTGGCGATTAACATTACTGTATTTGTATGATACAAATGAAGGCATTTCTAAAAAGTGACGATTAACATTACTTTGTTGTTGTTTGTTTCCCAGATACTATTATATAAATAAGACGTTTCTCTAAAGTGACGATTAATATTACTTGTTTTTTGTTGTTTTTTTGTGAGATACTATTATATAAATGAAGGCGTTTCTGTGAAGTGACGATTAACATTACTTTCATTACGATAACACACCCGTGCGTCATAGTGCATATTTTTACATCTCCTAAACGGTAAATTTTCTGAACATATTATTCTTATTTATACTCAAAACATAGGTAGTGGGTACTCGTTAGAACCGCCTCATTGAGGCGGTTCTCACGAGTACTCACAACCTATGTCTAGGAGCAGAAACAAGAAAAATAATGTTTACCCTCGTAAACCCTAGTTTTATTCTATATAAAGTGGGATGTAAGGGAGTGTTTATTTCACTGACTTGTTAGCGTGATGTTTTTGTTTCAGTTTTTAAAATCATTCCATTACACTAAACAGAAAGTTTATGGAAAGCCATCTGTAGATCTTGTTTGCACAAAACATACAATTTTCTTCATGGCTCGCAGTGAACTCTTCCTTATAGTGTAGATTTAAGTAATAGTCATAGAATAATTCATATACTTTAACACCGGTGCCTGAACTGTAGGTTTCTAGTACATGAAATGTAGTTTTCATCGGAGTCTAACTGTTGGTTTTCTTTTGCTCCAGCATTTCAGTGGTTTCTTGCTGTCGAGTCCTCACCGTTGTCTCACCTCTGTGGTTCTTTGATTATTTGTGTTCACGGAGATGTTGCACTGATGAGTTAGGAGGCCTTCATGCGGACTGAACCAAATTATTTGTCTAAATCGCGACGGAAGTAAGGGCGAGGATTGTGGCCACGTAAAATCGATTTAAGCCCCACAGTGGAAATCTTTTCACTGGCCGTTCCAAGGCGGTTCTTCTGTGGCGATACATTTATGTTGTTGTTTGTTACTTTCTGTGTGTATCACTTGTGTCTTTTTATTTTGGATGGCCATATGGCCATTTTGTGGGAAAGTAACTGTCCTTATGGCCTTCCTTTGTTAAGGTTTCCATTATGGTCTTGTCGCTTAATGTTTGTGTTTCTTTCCCTTTGGTGTCTTTGATGGGTGGAGTAAGTTAATTGTATCGATTCCTGATCTTCGTTTTACTTCTACTTTTCATATTTCTCCGGCAGCCGTCGACGGTCGCATCGCTGGTAATCGACCTCCGTATCCTACGGAACCCGGGAAGGGACATTTCTGTTCCAGTATCTAGTAGGACAGAATTTAAAACGATTAGATTAGAGTGGAGAGGAAAACAAAAAATACGTCGTTTAAACGACATTTTGTTTTCCTTTCCACCCTGCGAAAGTAGCGTGGAATTTAAAACAATAAAATTAGAATGGAACAGAAAACAAAAATATGTCCTTTAAACGACATATTTGTTGTTTTCCTTTCCACTCCGAAAAAGTAGCGTGGGATTTAAAACAAAAAAGATGTTGTGTAATCGACATAATCTTGATCTCCCATTGGTTAAAGATGTCGTTTTTTCAACATAATATGTTGTTTAAACGATATAACCCTAGCCTTCCACTGGGGTAATTTTGACGTAGACTATACGCAATATTGTAATGGCTCATCTAATCGTTCGATCTGTTTTAGCATTTAAACTTCAAACGCCTATGCTCTTTCCGACATCATTCTTCAAGAGTATTTTAACAGCTTGCAATCCTATTCCTTTAACATAGCTTTTGGAGTTTTGTTTTTTAATCTGATTTGACCTTTATATGTTTAAGTATTTACATCAGTTACCAGCCTTGTAATATGTTGTGTGATCTTGGAGAATTAAGGGTGGAGTTATTTTGGCGACTTTTGTGCCTAGCTCATAGTGTAGTTTATATTTTCTTGTCGTTTGGTACCATTGATTAGATCGTGGAATTTTGAAAATATATTAAAGGGTCACTGATGAGGCCTAAATGGCAGAAACTAGCTAGTTTGGCCCAGAAAACATGTACACTCCATATTTTCCAGTTCTGTGGTGTATTCCTTGCTTCTAAAGGATAACCCTTTCTAGAACTATTTAACGTCACTACAGCTGGTGTCTCGGAATCTGTCGTAAAAAATCTCCCTGCCCTACATCATAGTGTAGTTTATATATTCTTGTCCTTTGGGATAATTGATTCCATTGTGGAATTTTGAAAATATTTTAGGGTCACCGATGAGGCCTAACTGGCCGAAACTAACTAGTCTGGCCCAGAAAACATGTACACTCCATATTTTCCAGTTCTGTGGTGTATTCCTTGCTTCCAAAGGATAACCCTGTCCTAGAATATATTTAATGATAATAATAATAATAGATTTTTATTTTAAGAGGGTAACACATTAAGCAACAACTAATCTTCCATAAGACCCTCACTAACCCGAGAATACATATACAGAAATTGACATGAGCAAGCATTTATACCAGTCATTTAATCACTATCTCACCACAAAAAAATAAATAAATAAACAAATAAAAAAAAAACGCTGCATACATATGACAAACAAATGTGATGGAAAAATAATATATATATAAAGACATAAAATATATATATATATAACAAGAATGCTAAAAGTAAGTGAGCATATTGACAATTGCGCTAACACATTAGAGCCGAAATGTAATATTTTCCCTTTCTATAAGATGTACACAGACAGTGTAACATTACGACGGTCAAAAGAAAAACTCTTTATAAACACATTGCTGCCAAAACTAAACAGGGCTATTTAATGGGATGCGTGCCATCAAAGTATTCGTACACCGGAAACGTTATTTATTTGAAACGGAAACGTTAATTATGACGTTACGTTTCGTTGCTTGTAGTAATTTAAAATGTCTTCTTGATAATCTGTTGTAAATGCAGTGAAACCGCGGTAGAAGTTACTTATTGATTTTTCTATATATATATATATATGTTCATGGCTGATTAGATGGTAAACACTTCATCCATTTTATGCACTGTTTACGGACATAATCTACAGTCAGAAATGTTTAATCACTTGGGTAGATTATTCCAAATGATCGGCCCAGAATAGATTCAATTTGCTTGAAAATTTCTGTTTGTGGTCTCGGGGTTCGAAAGTTTGATGTATTTATTGATCTAAGAGACAGAAGAGTCTCATTTGAACATTGCATTAATATAAATGGTGTAATAGATTTTGAAATTTTAAACATAATTTTGCTTTTATTAGAAATTCTTTCATAAATGTTTAGAATTATAAAATCATACTACATGCAGTGTCCGAAAACACATAATCTAAAACGATCTTAACAGCTCGTTTTTGTAGCTTGAAGATTCTGTCAAGGTTATCCCCATACTGTAGAACAGTATTGAATGTGGGGTTGAATGTATGTCTTATAAAATTGTATTCTATGTTTAAGGGATAAATACTCTTTCAGTCTGTAGAACAGTAATGAATGTGGGGTTGAATGTATGTCTTATAAAATTGTACTCTATGTTCAAGGGATAAATACTCTTTCAGTCTTGATAGAAGCTACGAATTTGAAGACAATTTCTTAGCAATGAACTGTGTGTGGGTTGACCATGTTAGATTATTTCCTATATGGACTACAAGGACTTTGTCATTATCAATCTTTTCAAACTATCGTTATTGAATGTTGGATTTGAGATACTATTATGCAAATGAAGGCATTTCTGTGAAGTGACGATTAACAATAATATATTTTTTTTCAGAAACTATGATACAAATGTTGGCGTTTCTGTGAAGTGACGATTAACATTACTTTGTTGTTGTTTTTTTCAGATACTATTATATAAATGAAGGCGTATCTGTGAAGTGACAATTAACATCACTTTGTGTTTTTTTTTTTTTTTTTGTTTTTTTTTTTCAGATACTGTTATATAAATGAAGGCGTTCCTGTGAAGTGACGATTAACAATAATTTGTTTTTTGTTTGTTTGTTTGTTTGTTTCCTTTTCAGATACTAGTTTTGAAATGAAGGCGTTTCTGAAGTGACGATTATCATTACTTTGTTGTTGATTTTTTCAGATACTATTATAGAAATGAAGTCGTTTCTGTGAAGTGACGATTAACATTACTTTTTTTTCAGATTCTATTATATAAATGAAGGCGTTTCTGTGAACGGACGATTAACATTACTTTGTTGTTTTCTTTTCAGATACTATTATATAAATGAAGATGTTTCTGTGAAGTTACGATTAACATTACTTTTTTTTTCAGATACTATTATATAAATGAAGGCGTTTCTGTGAAGTGACGATTAACATTAATTTCATTACGATAACACACCCGTGCGCCATAGTGCCTTTTTTACATCTCCGAAACGGTAAATTTTCTGAAGATAATTTATTATATCATTCTTATTTATACTCAAAACGTAGGTTGTTTGTACTCGTTAGAACCGCCTCGTTGAGGCGGTTGTAACGAGTACCCACAATCTATGTCTAGGAGCAGAAATAAGAAAAATAATGTTTACCCCCGTAAACCCTAGTTTTCTCTTTATAAAGTGGGGTGTAAGGGAGTGTTTATTTCACTGACTTGTTAGCGTGATGTTTTTGTTTCAGTATTTAAAATCATTCCATTACACCAAACAGAAACTTTATGGAAAACCATCTGTAGATCTTGTTCACACAAAACATACACTTTTCTTTATGGCGCCCAGTGAAATCTGCCCTATAGTGCAGATTTCAGTGATAGTCATGGAATAATTCGTATACTTTAACACCGGTACCTGAAATGTAGTTTTCTAGTACATGAAATGTAGTTTTCTAGTACATGAAATGTAGTTTTCATATTTCCCCGGCAGCCATCGACGGTCATATCGCTCGTAATCGACATACGTATCCCAATATTTTTCAAAGTTTCATGAAATTTCCCACAGTATGAATTATGCCACACACACTTTGTTGTAGAAGCGTGAATGGTTAATAAAATATATAAGGCATTTTATTGCTTTCGTATTTTTCCCAAACCATTAGACTAATGATATTCGATGAAATTTGATTTTTTCGAAGGAACCGATATTTTATGGTGTTTTTCATAAAGTGATCGGATAAATAACACGTTGTCCCTTGAAAATATCAACACCGTTTGTAAATGCTAAAACTTACGTTTTCGCCTCTCAGAGGGCGTCAAAATCATATTGTCCCTCTCTGACATCCGTACTGCTCGGTCGAAAACTATATTTCTTGGTCGATAGCAGCTTTACGCAGTACCGGCTCGGTCGACAATACAGGTATAGATTTTGGTATTACTCCCGTTTTAAACCGTGTACAAATACTGTTTACCGCCCCTGCCCATCGGGGCTTGAAGAAATAGATGGGCTGCATGATGCTTCCGCGCAGAGCTGAAACCGTCCGCACATTAGTGCTGGTAAACCGCTTAGAGGATCTAAGCCGGTCCAGGAACCGCGGTTCGAGTCGGACCGTCCATGCTTTTAAACCCTATTGTTTTCACTGGGCGACAGGGCTTGATTTGTCATTTCATCTGAATGTCGGGTAAAAGACCCTCAAAATTGGAGGCACCGTCTCCAAAATGACCTATACTGTGTTGACGGGGACGTTAAACCTCATATAAAACACCCAAAACAAAACAAATACTGTTTTCCGTCTTTATTACATATAAATGGTCATCATAAAAGCTTTGAGCAGACCCAAGTTTGTTTTATTCGTTTTTCCAGTTTTAGAACTTGAAGAAACTAATGTTCGGCGAGGGGATTCTAACGGGTATCCACAAGCTATGTTTTTTAGTAAAAATAACAAAACTAATGTATAGCCCTGTAAACTCCAGTTCTACTGTATAAAGGTGGGTTTTGTGTGTGTGTGTGTGTATGTGTGTGTGGGGGGGGGGGAGGGGATCATAATTATATAGGCATGTTTTCTTGATGCATTTAGGTGTTTCCAGCACAAATATAGAGAATAATATATCACCTTGTGAACCCATGTTTTATTTAAATATTGTGTTTACAAGGATATCCAGTAGGGTTTGTTTTGTTTTGGGTAAGTTTTACAAAATAATTTCAAATTATAGGGGTGTCAGGTTTGTTTTGTTTTGGGTAATTTTTACTTTTACAAAAATGTTTGTTGTTTCAGAAAACGGTGTAGACTCAGATCGGACGGCGTTCTGCGGCCTGCACTGTTTGCCAAAGTCCCCAGGGTCACTTGGCATATTTAGGTTACCAAGTCTGTATGGGAAACACCTGTGTTTGTTTGAGTTGATGTTTTACGTCCCCTTCAACCCAATTTGTGTCATTTTGGAGACGTTGCTTCCGATTTTGTGGGACATGATCGCCCAAAGATACCGCTAATGTTTATACAAATGTAACTACGGACGGTCCGACTCGCATCAGTTTGTCTGGGCTTAGATCTTCAAAGCGGTTTACCAGGGGCCAGTTGTTCAAAGCTAACAACGTCGTTAGTTAACGTATCGTTAAAACTTTGATCATTTAATATGGCAAATATGCTAATATTTTTGCTGAAAAAATGTGAGCAGCTTTTGCGGACGCAAAAGCTGCTCAAATTTTTTCAGCAAAAATACCAAAAAATTAAATATTAAACTTGCTAGAACGGTTAACAATATGACCACTAACGAGCTCGTTAAGCTAACGATGCTTTGAACAACTGGCCCCTGTACTCATGTTCGGTCGGTTTCAGTTCCTTCATTCTGATATTTTACGCCACTGGATATGATTCTACTTAACACCATCGTCATTGACATCGCTTAGCATTGGCGTCTTCTTGTTCATTTCACTTGAAAAACGCCATTCATCTCATCACGCTGTGGAGATAACTACATAATAACATTTTGAAGTTTTTCCTAATTTCTGGATGTTCTGTCAATCGACCCAAAGTTATTGAGAACAAATGTTCTTCAGCGCTCAAGTTCACGTGACTGTCACTGACCTGTCGGAATCACGGTTATTTATAAAAAAATACCCGCAGTGAGGTCAGCGCGTTCTTTAAACATGTTATCTATAGAATCTGGACTGGAATCATGGGTTCATAGCTTGGCAAACAGTGTGGACCAAGACCAGACGCCGCTGTGCGCGGCGTCTGATAAGGATCTACACTGTTAACTTAAAATCTGGAAGTTATGGGTTTAACGAAACAGTTGAAATCTCAGTCCATGACTATTTTCCCAGCCTACACTCAGAGACAATCGACCAACAGTACTCATAGTGCTTTGATTATGTCATTATGTAACCGCGTGTAACACCTTTCTGTTTTATTTTTCAGCGGCATAAGGATCCTAGATATATCAATCATCATCACAAGCTCGTCAGATCGCCGAAATATGATTTCATACCCAACATATTAAAATTTAATGTCAGGTGACAGACAAGCAGTGTAATTTATGTAAGGATACAATAAACTTCTAGAAAAACTCTTCTCAGTATTGTTTACAACATGGGGACCACCCTTAAGGAAAAAAAAAACAAAAAACAACTGTCCTTGTGGAGTTCTGTTTTCCCCCTAAAGAGGGATTCAAGAATTAAGAGTCAAATTCTTACCTTTAAGAGAGTCCAGAATGAAAGGGTGAAATGATTTTTACCTTTTAGAGTTTTTGTTTGATTTGAGGTTTAACGTCCCCGTCAACACTGTAAAGGTCATTTTGGAGACGTTGCTTCCAATTTTGTGGGACTTTTACCCGACATTGAGACGAAATGACATCTCAAGCCCTGTCGCCCAATGAAACCAATAGGGTTTATTTGCATGGACGGTCCGCCTCGCACCGCGGTTCCTGGACAGACTTAGATCCTCTAAGCTGTTTACCAGTACTAGTGTGGGGGCCGGATTCAGCTCTGCGTGGAAGCATCATGCAGCCCATATATTTCTTCAAGCCCCTATGGGCGGGGGCCGTTTTACCTTTTAGAGAAATTCCAGAGGCAAAGAGAGTAAATTCTTTCCGTTACGAGTAATCCCAGAGAAAAAGGCAGTACATTAGTTTCTTAACCCATTCAGTACCAGAAACCCCTAAAGGGGTACCTTGGCAAACAGTGCGGACCTAGATCAGACGCCACAGAACGCGGCGTCTGATCAGGGCCTTCACTGTTTGCTTAAAGTTCAGATATTTTCCAAATCAGTGTTGAAGAAAACACAACCAGAGACCCCTAAATTTTGAAATGGACTCCTGCTATATATAAGGAGGAAGATTCCATTTGGTACAAAAGGGTTAAAAATGGTCCCAACGTGAAGGAGAAAAAGGACAAATAAATGGTTATCACTATGCTCTGACTCTGGTCGGGCCCATCGGAGTCTAATTGTTGGTTTACTTTTTCTTCAGCATTTCAGTGGTTTCCTGCTGTCGAGTCCTCAACGTTGTTTTATGATGTTTGTGTCATCGGAGATGTTGTACCGATACTGACTGAACATATTTGTCTAAATCGCGACGGAAGTAAGGGCGAGGATTGCGACCGCGTCAAATCGATTTAAGTTCCCCAGTTCAATTCGTTTCACTGACCTTCAAAGACGGTTCTTCTGTGACGGTTTATTTTTGTTATGGCTTGTCTTTGAGTGTATGTATCGATTATAATTTTTTGTTTTGGATAGCCAATTGGCCATTTTGTGGGAAAGAGACTGTCCTTTTGGCTTTCCGCTATTGGTGTTTCAATTAGGGTCTTCATGTGTGTATATCTTTTACTTTTGGTGTCTCTGGTGGGAGGTGTGGGTTAATTGTATTGATTCCTGGATATTGCCTTCACCCCTGTTTTGGAAGGAATCTGACTTTTATTTGCACCAGAAGGTGGAATAATTCGGACTGATTTTTGTGTTCACGGAGATGTTACACTTATGAGTTAGGAGGCCTTCATGTGGACTGAACAAATTATTTATGTTTCCATTAGAATCTGTTGTTTCATGTATGTGTTGCTGTGGTTCGAGCAATTTTACATGAGTCTGGGAAATTTCCTTTTTACAATTCCTGAATGTGTGTCTGTAAGCATCAATGACCAGTTCACATATGTCTTGAGAACTTCTTTAAAGACACATTTTTTTCCTTATATAAAAGGGGTGGCCTGTCTAATGATCTCCAATAAACATTTCCTTCGGACCATAGTGCATATTAAAGGCTTATCTTATCTAAGTGATTATGAGGTGATTATGAGCAGATTTCTTGTTTAGTAAGGGGCTCAATAAGGGTACTTGAGTGATAGTATAATTTACTGAGATTGTTTCCAACAACATATTGTTTAACTAACTTCTTTTTTATTTTAAATTAAAGTAAAGAAAAACACTGATATGAATTGTTTCCTTTACTCAAAAGTACAAGCAAGGTAAATGAATTGATTAACCTCAAAATTTAATCAATTTACCTTTATTTATTTATATTTATTTAGTCTATGAATTAAAAATCACTCTTTGTCAAATTTTCGGCCCTTGGCCTTCTTCAGGAATCTATTAATTCATCGAACAACTAAGTGACATCCATCTTGTGATGCTGACAGGAAGAAAGTAATGATGATCTGCCGTAGCTAGGGACGACGTCGTGTCACTTCCTTAAAGATGCAGACAAGTTGGCGTAACGTCAGAAGACACGACGTCTACTTTTAAAATAAAAAAGAAGTTAGTTAAACAATCTCAGTAGACGTCGTGTCTTCTGACGTTACGCCAACTTGTCTGCATCTTTAAGGAAGTGACACGACGTCGTCCCTAGCTACGGCAGATCATCATTACTTTCTTCCTGTCAGCATCACAAGATGGATGTCACTTAGTTGTTTGATGAATTAATAGATTCCTGAAGAAGGCCAAGGGCCGAAAATTTGAAAAAGAGTGATTTTTAATTCATAGACTATTTGTTATTTTCCCTGCGGAAATATAATTTAGAAGAATATATTTATTTATTTATTTATTTTATTGTGGTTGAAAGTATGTGATACACAAATCATATAATGTCTAAAACATTAGCATTTTATAGTTTCAGTCAAGATGGACCTATAAAATGTTCTTTGTTTTAGACACAATTATATCAGAAAAGAGAGAAAAAAAGATTTTTTTTTTTTAAGATTTTATTTTTCACCTTTTGAAGTTTAAAACTAAAATAACAAACAAAATTGAATTTATTTTTCTTATTTATATTGCAAACATAGGTGTGGGTGCTCGTTAGAGCCGCCTCATTGAGGCGGTTCAAACGAGTACCTACAACCTATGACTCAATGAGACGATTCTAACGAGCACCCGCAACCTATGACTTAAAGCAGAAATAAGGAAAATAATGTATATCCCCTTAAACCCCCATTTGCTCTATAGAAAGTGGGGTTTAGGGATGTTCTTTTTTCCTCAAAAACATATATGTGTGTCCTCGTTAGAACCGCCTCATGGAAGCAGTTCTAACGAGCAGTCACACTGTGAAAACAAATTGTGGGTACTCGTCTGAACCGCTTCGCCGAGGTGGTTCTAATGAGTACCCACAATATATGTTTAGTGCAGAAATAATAAAGTTATCAGGAATTTTATCTGAAAAAAAATTTTTTTGGTGGAAAAAAGTACCAATATGATTGAATTGGCATTTTCTGTAATGATTATAACTAATGGCTACTAAATATAAAATCGAAAAAAAGTGCTGTTGTTTCTTCCATGCAAATCAAAATAAGGACTTAGGTGTAAATGAATAGATGTCATTTGTCGAAGTCATATCCCTAGGTAATTTATTATCCTCTCTTGGTCCCCTACCTGTATGACAGCCTGAATACCCCAAGTGTATTTTATCTCAATGCTGGATTCTTTAATAAACGGTCATTAGGATGTTATGTAATCGAAAAATGTGTCTTTAATCATATTGTGATCTTTGCTCTTTGGGTATAAATATCTCGAGCTTTCCCAACTTAAACACCCTGCAAAAGCACGGTCCAATGCTCTGTCGACCATTTTAAATGTGCAGCAAATTTTTCAAAATGCAAGAAAATACGTATCTACCAACTGAAATAGAGGAACTAATCTAATGTGCTTTGTAGCAACATATGATACTACTAGAGTCAAAATCATTTGTAGGTTTTACTCTGTTTTGACTCCAGAGTTCTAAGGCTTTCATCTTTAATTGAAATTGTCTTCTCTTTCTTTTTTGGCAATATAATATCTCATGTTTTCCTTTTCTAGCTCAATCCATTCCCCCATTTCTCATTGTTTTTCCCTCTCTCCCAGCAGGCACACTTCGCTAGGGCAACGTCAGATCAACGTCGGTGCAACGTCACGACGTTGCACCGACGTTGATGTGACGTTGCATAAACGTCATGACGTTGCATCGACGTCGATGTGACGTCACATTTACGTCATGTGCCTGCTGGGCTCTTTCTTCTATTTCTAACGTTTCCATCTGCATTTGTCTCTGCATTTCTCTTTCGTTTTTGCATTTCTCTTTCGTTTTCTTCCTTTTCTATTTTTCTTTTTGTATGCGTTCCTCCATTTCACCTAAGTTTTTTCCCGTTCTTCTATCTCTTATCTTAACTTATAATTCAATTTGCCCCATTTTTTATTTGTCTCATTTGCAATTCATAATGAGAAACAAAAATGAGAGTGTGTGTGGGAATTCGAGTTAAACTTCGCTTTTAACAATTTTTTAGTCATATCACGACGGTATCTGGTTTCGATAGGGAGCTAAATGCTCACGTTTATATTGCTGCCTCACTGAAGTATCATGTCCCAGACACATTACATGATACCACACCCAGTCACATTATCCTGACACTGGGTCAACCAGTCCTAGCTCTACCCCGTAAATCTGAGTACCAAGCGAGGAGCAGCTAGTACCATTTTTAATGACTTTGGTATGTCGCGGCCCGGGATCGAACCCGTGACCTCCCGTTCCCCGGAGCGGACACTCTACCAACTGAGCTATCGGGGCCGGTTACAAAAATGAGAGACAGGGCAGATAAATCTATCACGAAAACACGCCTATATAATTTTGACCCACTTGAACCCCACTTTTATAAAGTAAAACTGGGGTTTCGGGGGTATACCTTATTTTTCAAATTTCTATTCTAAAATATAGATTGTGGGTACTTGTTAGAACCGCCTCGATGAGGCGGTTCTAACGAGTACACACAATCTATAATTTAAGCGGAAATAAGAAAAATCATAATTTTTCTTCTATAAATTTTCATTTTTTCGGCGATAAAGGTGGCAATGTATTTGTATAGGCGTGTTTGCGTAATGCAAAATTTTCTTCATCAACCAAATATTGTACCAAAATATTCTTAATTTCATGCTTTTTCACGTTTGTTTGGACAGCAGTGACCCCATAGTAGGAAGCAATATCTAGCAAATCTATCCTTTTGGCCAGATCCACTCCTGGGAAGGCTGAGCCGAAAAGGTAGTCAAATCAAACGACGTTTGTTTTTTGCTGGTTTTATGAAGTAAATATAGTATATAAAATCAAGGTAAATTTGGTAAAGGTGTTTTTAAATGTCAATACTTTCTAGAAATGACAAGCTCTTAATCACATGAAATGATAATCACTCTATCACATGAAATGCCAATCCCATAGACGCATAGGGGGAATTGTAAATCTTTTAAAAGCAACTGCGAATTCTATATTCGAAAAGAAATGACAATTACTTGCCTACATATGAAATGTCAGTTCCTTAAAATCGTCCCAAAACTGCTCAAAATAATTTTATCCCAGGCGAGCCCCCTATTTCTGTAACAAGCCAAACGTAGCAGAAAGGAAACAAAAAAAAACACACAAAAAAACAGGTCTTTTAAAAGTTAATGACATTTATTGACAAAATGTTTTAACTGAAATAAACAATATTGTACTTTTCTTAGAATCCTCAATATCCTATTTTCTGATCCCACGGAACAAATACTGTACCCAGAAAGAAAAATAGTTTTCAAGTAATCCATCACAGAATTTAGAATTAAACTGACTTTAAATTACCAAAACTAAACTAAAGGGAAACTGTCATCCCTTTTTATAATGTAATGGACTTTTCGAGAATGCTGTAGAAATACATAAGCTCATATGCTACAAATAATGTGATCTGGAATCTTCTAGTGTCAACATCATGTTTACCAAGTGAAATTTGTTTGTGAATCATTTTCTAGATTCTTCCTTAAGAAGTAAACAATATACTACATAGCCTTATTAGGTCAGCCAATGGGGTACAAGTAGGATCAGAAAAAAATCTTATACGTAACACCTGGGTCTGTTTTGTTTAGCTCACCTGAGCCGAAGGCTCATAAGGTGAGCTTATAGTATAGCAAGGCCCCGTCGTCCGTCGTCGTCGTCCACACATTAAAATAAGAATATAACTAAGACCAGTGGGTCCATCTTGATCAAATTTCATGTGCACCATTGTTGGGTAGGGGGATTGGCAGCATTATGTGTTCGGGCAGATTCGATCAAAACTCTTGTTTCCATGGCAACAGTTAGCTTCCATTGAATTATAATTGTGAAAATCATTTTCGCTCAATAGCTTGTTTATTTCGAACTGGATCTTCATGAAACTTGCAGGTAATCAGCATATCCATAAAATCTCTGGGAGATCGAATTTGGTCCAGATCGGATTTTTCACTTCAGAGTACCTTGCCCTTGAACGCAAAAAAATAGTGTTTCCGCTCGATAACTTACTTTTTTTTTATCCAGTCTTCATCAAACTTACAGATAATTAGCACTACTATAAAATCTCGGACGAGTTCGAATTTGGGCCAGATGGAATGTTTCACTTCAGAGTTACTTGCTCTTGAATGCAAAAAAAAAAAAAATATGGTTTCCGTTCAATAACTTGATTATTTTTGATCCAGTCTTCATCAAACTTACAGATAATCAACACATCCATAAAATCTCAGATGAGTTCGAATTTTGGCCGGATAATATTTTTTACGTCAGAGTTACTTGCCCTTGAATGCAAGAAAATTATCGTTTCCGCTCAATAACTAGTTTATTTTTTATCCAGTCTACATCAAACTTACATATAATCAGCACGCCCATAAAATCTTGGATGAGTTCGAATTTGAACGCAAAAAAATATGGTTTCCACTCAATAACTTGTTTAGTTTTAATCCAGTCTTTATCAAACTGACAGATAATCAGCACAACCATAAAATCTCGGACAAGTTAGAATTTGGGCCAGGTCGGATTTTTCACTTAAGAGTTACTTGCCCTTGAACTAAAAAAAAGATATGGTTTCCACTCAATTACTTATTTATTTTTTATTCAGTCTTCATCAAACTTACAGATTATCAGCACATCCATAAAATCTAGGATGAGTTCGAACCAGATCAGATTTAATTTCAGAGCTACTTGCCCTTTAAAACGCAAAAAGTATGGATTTCCGCTCAACAACTTGTTTATTTTTGATCCTGTCTTCATCAAACTTACAGATAATCAGCACACCCATAAAAACTCAGATGAGTTAGAATTTGTGCCCGATGGGATGTTTCACTCCAGAGTTACTTGCCCTTGAACGCAAAAAGTGATGGTTTCCATTCAATAACCTGTTTATTTTTGTTCCTGTCTTCATGAAACCTACAGATAATCAGCACATCCATAAAAACTTGGATGAGTTTGATCAGGGCCAGATCGGATCTTTCATTTCAGAGTTGCTTGCCCTTGAACAGAAAAAATATGGTTTCCGCTGAATAACGTGTCTATTTTTGATTTAGTCTTTATCAAACTTGCCGATGATCAGGATATGCATAAAATCTCGGATGAGTTCAAATTTTGGCCCAGTTCGAATTTTTCATTTCAGATTTACTTGCCCTTGAACACAAAAATAATATGTTCTGCTGAATAACTTGCTTAATTTTGATCCAGTCTTCATCAAACTTATTTTTAATTTCAATAAGCTTGTTTCAGATCTTGATATTGATACTAATACTCCTGATTCGTGTGATTGGGGAAACTCGGAGTGTTGCTGTCCTGCTGCTGGTCATGTGGTTACTGGCAGTTTGGGGGTTGTTCCTGATTCCAGGATAAGGAATATAATTTCTAAAGGACCGAAATATCGGTTTCCTTCTAAAATTGATTTCAGTAAATGTGGGGATGAGGTCGCTGCTTCCTTGGGTGGGTTCGGTGGTCGATGGTGTGGGCGGGGGTGTGTTGGGCATAGAGTCCTTGGGGACTGGAGGCTTGGCGTTTTAAAACTAGTGAATAAACGCATTTCTTTCTGTTCTCAAAATGCTAACTTATTGCCTCCTAAGCCCAAGACGTCTTTACGTCATCTTAAACTAGGTATTCAGGAATTTCATAAGAAGTTTGTTTTGGCCCCTGCAGACAAGGCCGCTAACAACGCCGTCGTTGTGTGACGGCTCCACTATGTTAACACGCTTAAGCAGGAGCTTGGTGGTACTAAGGCCTATGAACTTCAGCCTTTAGCTGAAGAGAGAGCTATAGTAGATAAACATGTTTGTCTTTCAGCCACCAAGTTTGCTGTGTGTGTTAACGAAGGCCAAGACAAGCTTCCTACGCTATACTGGTTACCAAAACTTCATAAAAGACCTTACAAAGCACGGTTTATTGCACATTCTAGCTCTTGCACTACCACTGAACTTTCTAAATTATTAACTTCCTGTCTTACTACTATTAAAACGCATGTAATTAAATATTGTGATAAAGTCTTTGAAAGATCAGGAAGAAATCTGTTTTGGGTTTTGGTCTATAAAAAAATCGAATGAGGTTTTAAATAAATTGAAATCCAGACAATTTCGTGCTTCTAGTCTGTCTACTTACGATTTTTCCACTCTTTACACTACACTTCCGCATAATCTTATAAAAGGAAAGCTTAATGATTTGATTGAATGGGCTTTTCACAGAGAAGATTCTCTCTGTCTTGCATGTAATGTCGGAAATGCATTTTTCACTTCTAAAGAGCATAAGAATTATACACTTTGGTCATGTCAGAAAGTGTGTGATGCCCTCGCCTTTCTACTTGGCAGTGTTTGTGTTAGATTCGGTGCTGGGTTATTTAGACAAATTGTGGGTATTCCGATGGGTACTAATTGCGCACCTCTTGTGGCTGATCTGTTCTTGTATTGTTATGAAGGGGACTTCATTTTGTCGCTTTCCATTGATAACCAATCTGAAATTATTGAAGCTTTTAGCTCCGCTTCTGAATGTTTGGGTGGTTTATTAAATATTGATAATACCTATTTCGATGGTTTGATCAGTCAGATTTACCCCCCAGAACTTCAGTTAAATGAAGCAAATTCTTCTGATACCGAGGCCCCGTTTTTGGATTTACATCTATCTATTGTAGATGGGTTTGTTTTATGCAAAATTTATGATAAACGCGATGACTTTGATTTTGAGATTGTAAATTTTCCTTTTTTGGATGGTCATGTTCCTCGTGCGCCATCCTATGGCGTTTATATTTCGCAATTAATTCGATTTGCTAGAGTGTGTAGCCATGTAACTGACTTCAACACTCGTAATAAATTATTAACGGCTAAACTTCTTAATCAGGGTTATCGGTACCATAAACTACGCAAAGCCTTTTCAAAATTTTATAGACGCCATTCTGATTTAATTTCAAAATTCAATATTGGACTTAAATCTCTTCTGCAACAAGGTCTATCGGAACCCGAATTTTATGGTGACTTAGTATATAAATTAAGAAAAATATATAACCGCAATGACTTCAGCACCCAATTCCGTAAAATCATTCTTCGATATAAAAAGATTGGGTACAACATGGATATTATACGACAGACTGCATGCATGGTAGTTAACCCAATCACGGTTGGCAACTTTGCTTCCCTCTTTAATTGCACGCCGGTGGGTCAGGCCTCAGATTCTATGACGGCTCCAACGGAAAGGCTTATTAAGAATTAGAGAGATCTAATTCAAGGTAATGTTGGTTGGTGCCTGATGCTCTGTCTCTGGTTGGGCCCATCGGGGTATAACTGTTGGTTTTCTTTTGCTCCAGCATTTCAGTGGTTTCTTGCTGTCGAGTCCTCACCGTTGTCTCACCTCTGTGGTTCTTTGATTTTTGTGTTCACGGAGATGTTGCACTGATGAGTTAGGAGGCCTTCATGCGGACTGAACAAATTATTTGTCTAAATCGCGACGGAAGTAAGGGCGAGGATTGTGGCCACGTAAAATCGATTTAAGCCCCCCAGTGGAAATCTTCCACTGACCGTTCCAAGGCGGCTCTTCTGTGGCGATTTATTTATGTTGTTGTTTGTTACTTACTGTGTGTATCACTTGTGTCTTTTGGTTTTGGATGGCCATATGGCCATTTTGTGGGAAAGTAACTGTCCTTATGGCCTTCCTTTGTTTAGGTTTCCATTATTGTCTGGTCGCTTAATGTTTGTATTTCTTTCCCTTTGGTGTCTTTTATGGATGGAGTAAGTTAATTGTATCAATTCCTGATCTTTGTTTTACTTCTACTTTACAGATGATTAGCACATGCATAAAATCTCAGATGAGATCGAATTTTGGCCAGATGGAACTTTTCACTCATAGTTACTTGCCTTTGAATGCAAAAAAAATGTTTTCCGGCCAATAACTTGTTAGCTCACCTTAGCAGAAGGCTCACAAGGTGATCTTATGGTATAGCAATGCTCTGTTGTTTGTCTTCGTCCGTCGTCGTTTGTCGTCGTCGTCTACACTTTCAAACAAGAATATCTCTAAGACTAGTGGGTCAGTCTTGTTCAAAATGTGCATTATTGATGTGGTTGGGGATCGGCTGCATAATGTTTTTTGGCAGATTCCATCAAACCTTTGTTTTCCATGGTAACAGCTCTGACGTAGTATGACCCATCTTTTTTCTTATGATTGTTTTCATTGCTCTTAAAGGAACTTCTATTTGATTTTTATTTGCCTTCACTGCAGCTGGTGTTCTGCCGTGTGGCGGCCGTAAAACGTCTCCCCGTACATCAACCATAGTGCAGTTTATATTTTACTTTTGGTCCTTTGAGATCAGCGTAAATATTCTGTGAAATCAGAAAATAAATTATTGGTTTAGACTCATATTCTAGACAGGTTTTTAATTATTTTGACCCCATTTTGATTTATATCAGTCTTTGAATCGACTGCCTATTTGAAATTCGCAAAATTGCAGAATGTTTCCTCTGGCTTTCGTTGCCGGATCATTACAGGGTCACTGAAGAGGCTTTATTAGCCGAAACTTCGTAGTATGACCCATCTTCTTTCTTATGAATGTTTTCATTGCTCTTAAAGGAACTTATTTTTGATTTTTATTTCCATTGAGTTTAATGAAATGGCCACCAGTTGCCCCTCCTCTCAACTTTATGGGACCCTTTCTGACATGGTGAACAATGCCCACCTTCATCTGAGTATCCATATTTGACCTTGACCCATGCGGTTATTGAATGCACCATATACATTTTGATACTCCCCTCAATTCAAAATTGACATCTTCCAAAGTTTGGACCCCCCCCCACCACCACCAAAAAGAGACTAAAAACAATGGATTTTCAATAACAATCCCTTCCAAAACTTGCATCATCAGTACACATTTACATTGTTCGGTGATCTTGGCAGTCAATTTCTTACAGGGTAATAATCTAAGTGGTAAAGCCTAAGTGAACGAAATGTCAGAGCTTTTCAGCTTTTCATTGTCAGGTATTATATTGTTTCAGGAATTATTCGATTCACCAACCAATATAAAATGTGCAGATAAGTTTCTACACAAATTAAAGACGGTAAATTATCCCTAAGTCAGAATGGGATTAATAAGTAACAACTGAAAACACAATTAACAAGAGGGCCAATTGGCCCTATATCGCTCAACTGTGTGCCAGATAATAATAAATGATGCTTAGAAAAAAAGAAACTTTAAAGAAAGGTGAGACATGTTTGTTTACCTGAATGATAAAGATATCTTCTAGATCCTACGTTGTCAATATACTTGTACATCAATTGAACGGGTTGATCTCTTCAGCTTGTAATGTAGGATATTGCAACGGCACCACCTTGACGAGCGTATATAAGTGAAATATTTTGAATGGCCAGGAGGAGGTGACACGGTTACAATGGGATTGTGTGAGTTCGACCTGGGCCGTGCTCAAAACTACCTGGAAGAGAACAGACGAAGAACAATGTTGTGAAATATTTATGATTTATTAAATTAACTCTATTGTAGGCAAATATTTTATGATTCTATATATTTCAAATACTGCTATTGGTTTAACAAAAGACAAGTATAAGGCAGATTCTACTCATTATGCAAGCAAAACTCCATTAACTGCAGTTGTAGTTATACTTGAAAATATGACGTTATGAGGTGGTGGATATATATCTCGGTCTACAATAAATTGTATTATCACTTCTTAACCCAAGTTGTGCAGATATATATCTCGTACTTGTAAGTCAAGTTACAACAGTAGCAATATGGGTGAATGAGTTAATGTATGCCCTTATGTATGCTGAAAACTGGAATTTGCAGTTGCACCTATAATGGATCTTGAACAACTGTTATACCACTTATGCTTAACAATACCTCAACACTTATAAATGGATACCTATAATATGAAAACCTTAGTTATTAAGTAAGATTTCAGTTAAGTTTACCTGATGCATAATTTGCTAAAACCTTGGTAAACTATTTACTACAATGCTCCTTAATATTTGACAAATCGCCGATATTGTGGCAAGTTAACATCAACCAGGCTGCATGTAACACACATGTATTCAAGCAGATACCTTACACATGCTATCAGCATGTACTATCAAGCATGATTGCCATTCATATATATCTGCATTAATACATCCGACGTGTACTTGCCTTAAAATAGGTGACTCGCATCTGCCCCAACATAGGCTATGCCACAATATAGGCTATGCCACAATATAGACGACCGGAATCTGCTCTTATTTTTCCAATCCTCAGGGATTGCTTATGCAATTGCTTTTCACTGTTCCATCAATTGACATCCTTTAGATACCTGTTGAAGGTCATTATTAAACCGATGTTCGTTCCTCGTTGTATAACAACTGCTTGTTTGACATCCCTGTACTTTAAGTAGACTAGGATGTTTTGTGGGCTTTTATTGTACCGACCTTCTATTCGAAGGAATCTTCTTCAGTAATTTTATTTATTTAATAACCGGTATGAACATCGCTTTGGTTTTGACGGTATCACAACCTTACTAACCAAAATGAGTATTACAAATACATTTAAAATATCAATATCACCCCTTAGGTTACACTCTGCTTCTTCTGTACGGATTCCCCATTCTATTAAGAACTTTAATACTATGTTGCCTTCGATATTGGTTAGACCCTTAAATTTGTCTTCTGTAACTTCAATTAATCTCAAAGGAGCAGGCAATACCAATGTTTTTGGGAGTAGTCTTCGTATAAGACTATCTCCTCTCAAATCACCCATCCTTCGAAAGTATACTAATCCGTGGAAGAGAAGTGGAATGTATCCTAGTATTTCTAAGTGCAATGCCAAGAGGTGCAGATGTTGTTCGCATTTAAGCACTGCGTCTACCGTTACTTCATCTGTAAACGGTAGATGCTTCTCTGTAGTTAACATGTCTGATTTGACATGACAGTCTACAGATTCAATTTATCTAATTACTTGACGTGCTGCAAACTGTAATATGCAGTACGTCGGTCAACCTAACCGCATGCTTAAAACTAGATTGAACGAGCATTATCGTAGAATGAGTAAGCCTAAGAAAACTGACACTTTCTTGTACCGTCACTTTCGACGCACAGGTCATTCTGTAAATAACATTATTATACAACCAGTGGAAAAACTTTATTACGATGCAAATTCTACATCTAGATTCAAAATAATCAAAAGACATGAAGCTGAACTGAAATGGATTAAATTTTTACAGACCCCTTTTCCACTGGGATTTAATGACAACATTTATCATGAGGGTAATATTTCCAGAATGCCGGACTTTGATATTTTCTCACTCCTGGAATGTCGAAAACGCAGAACTAGATCTCACGGCACCAGGAAAAATGGTAACTTTAGACGTAAATCACGTGCGTTTAAACGAAACAATACTAGACTGAAGTGACTGTCAATTATATTATTAAATCATGGACGCCACTCTATGCTTTCATTTTTAAGTTCATTACCCGTTTCTGTTTTACGTCTTCTGGACACCGAGGCGAATAAATTCTACGATAGTTCTCATCAGTTATATGATGCGGCTCTCTTAACTAGAGGCTATACTCAGCATACTCTCCGTCCTTACATTGATTCTGAAATTAATCATAAACGTCATTTCTTCAAAATATCCTTCATTAATAAGGGTATGGATTTTATAGATTTGCCCAGTATCTTCCGTGAGAGATCGGTGCTTTCTTCCATTCCTGCTTATTTTCAAAATACTGAAACACCTATAATTTGCTATAAATATAACAAACCTGTTAGATCTATCATTTTTAATTTCAATAAACTTGTTTCAGATCTTGATATTGATACTAATACTCCTGATTCATGTGATTGTAAAAACTCAAAGTATTGCTATCCTGCTGCTGGTCATGTAATTACTGGCAATTTGAAAATTATTCCTGATTCTAGGATAAGGAATATTATTTCTAAAGGACCGAAATATCGGTTTCCTTCTAAAATTGATTTCAGTAAATGTAGAGATGAAATCGCTGCTTCCTTGAATGAATTCGGTAATCGATGGTGTAAGCGAGAGTATGTTGAGTGTAAAGCCCTAAAGGACTGGAAACTTAGCATTTTAAGACTAGTGAATAAACGCATTTCTTTCTATTCTCAAAATACTAACTTATTACCTCCTAAGCCCAAGACGTCTTTACGTCATCTTAAACTAGGTATTCAAGAATTTCATAAGAAGTTTGTTTTGGCCCCTGCAGATAAGGCCGCTAAAAACGTCGTCGTTGTGTGACGGCTCCACTATGTTAACACGCTTAAGCAGGAGCTTGGTGGTACTAAGGCCTATGAACTTCAGCCTTTGGCTGAAGAGAGAGCTATAGTAGATAAACATGTTTGTCTTTCAGCCACCAAGTTTGCTGTGTGTATTAACGAAGGCCAAGACAAGCTTCCTACGCTATACTGGTTACCAAAACTTCATAAAAAACCTTACAAAGCACGGTTTATTGCAAATTCTAGTTCTTGCACTACCACTGAACTTTCTTAATTATTAACTTCCTGTCTTACTGCTATTAAAACGCATGTAATTAAATATTGTGATAAAGTCTTTGAAAGATCAGGAAGAAATCTGTTTTGGTCTATAAAAAATTCGAATGGGGTTTTAAATAAATTGAAATCTAGACAGTTTCGTGCTTCTAGTCTGTCTACCTACGATTTTTCCACTCTTTACACTACACTTCCTCATAATCTTATAAAAGAAAAGCTTAATGATTTAATTGAATGGGCTTTTCACAGAGAAGATTCTCTCTATCTTGCATGTAATGTCAGAAATGCATTTTTCACTTCTAAAGAGCATAAGAATTATACACTTTGGTCATGTCAGAAAGTGTGTGATGCCCTCACCTTTCTACTTGACAATATTTATATTAGATTCGGTACTAAGTTATTTAGACAAATTGTGGGTATTCCGATGGGTACTAATTGCGCACCTCTTGTGGCTGATCTGTTCTTGTATTGTTATGAAAGAGACTTCATTTTGTCGCTTTCCATTGATAACCAATCTGAAATTATTGAAGCTTTTAGTTTATACTAATTTATTTTAGTTCGATTGCGATGAAAGCTTTAAGCTTATTGAATCGCTCTCGAACACTCATTCCG
The DNA here is from genome assembly GCA_963580285.1 of Lucinisca nassula. Taxonomy (NCBI): domain Eukaryota; kingdom Metazoa; phylum Mollusca; class Bivalvia; order Lucinida; family Lucinidae; genus Lucinisca; species Lucinisca nassula. The sequence continues at coordinate 183,670,348 of OY757013.1, forward strand.
GGTGTTTTCACGCGCGCGAGAGAGAGAGAGAGGCAGTGGCTTGTAGACCACTGCTACCCATTTACACCTGGGTGGAGTGGGGCAGTGTCATTACGTGTCTTGCCCAAGGACACACCTCGATACCGGTGGCGGATTCGAACGCACAACCTCTCGATTATGAGTCGAACGCGCTAACCACTGCGCTATCGAGGCTGACAAGCTCTACTTCAAGATATTTAGATGATTTATTAAATATTGATAATACCTATTTTGATGGTTTGATCAGTCAGATTTACCCCCTAGAACTTCAGTTAAATAAAGCAAATTCTTCTGATACCGAGGCCCCGTTTTTGGATTTGCATCTATCTATTGTAGATGGATTTGTTTCGTGCAAAATTTATGATAAACGCGATGACTTTGATTTTGAGATTGTAAATTTTCCTTTTCTGGATGGTGATGTTCCTCGTGCGCCATCCTATGGCGTTTATATTTCGCAATTAATTCGATTTGCTAGAGTGTGTAGTCATGTAACTGACTTCAACACTCGTAATAAATTATTAACGGCTAAACTCCTTAATCAGGGTTATCGGTACCATAAACTACGCAAATAAAAAATCAAAACTGAGTTCCTTTAAGAGCAATGAAAATATTCATAAGAAAGAAGATGGGTCATACTACGTAGTTTCGGCTAATAAAGCCTCATCAGTGACCCTGTAATGATCCGGCAAAGATAGCAAGAGAAAACATACTGAATTTTTGCGAATTTCGAATAGGCAGTCGATTCAAAGACTGATATAAATCAAAATGGGGTCCAAATAATTAAAAACCTGTCTAGAATATGAATCTAAACCAATAATTAAATTCTGATTTCTCAAAATATTCACGTTGATCTCAAAGGACCAAAAGTAAAATATAAACTGCACGATGGTTGATGTACGGGGAGACGTTTTACGGCCGCCACACGGCACAAAACCAGCTGCAGTAAAGGCAAATAAAAAAATCAAAACTGAGTTCCTTTAAGAGCAATGCAAATATTCATAAGAAAGAAGATGAGTCATACTACGTAGTTTCGGCTAATAAAGCCTCATCAGTGACCCTGTAATGATCCGGCAAAGATAGTCAGAGAAAACATACTGAATTTTTTTGCGAATTTCGAATAGGCAGTCGATTCAAAGACTGATATAAATCAAAATGGGGTCCAAATAATTAAAAACCTGTCTAGAATATGAATCTAAACCAATAATTCAATTCTGATTTCTCAAAATATTCACGCTGATCTCAAAGGACCAAAAGTAAAATATAAACTGCACTATGGTTGATGTACGGGGAGACGTTTTACGGCCGCCACACGGCACAACACCAGCTGCAGTGAAGGCAAATAAAAAATCAAAACTGAGTTCCTTTAAGAGCAATGAAAATATTCATAAGAAAGAAGATGGGTCATACTACGTAGTTTCGGCTAATAAAGCCTCATCAGTGACCCTGTAATGATCCGGCAAAGATAGCAAGAGAAAACATAGCCTTTTCTAAATTTTATAGACGCCATTCTGATTTAATTTCAAAATTCAATATTGGACTTAAATCTCTTCTGCAACAAGGTCTATCGGAACCCGAATTTTATGGTGACTTAGTATATAAATTCAGAAAAATATATAACCGCAATGACTTCAGCACCCAATTTCGTAAAATCATTCTTCGATATAAAAAGATTGGGTACAACATGGATATTATACGACAGACTGCATGCATGGTAGTTAACCCAATCACGGTTGGCAACTTTGCTTCCCTCTTTAATTGCACGCCGGTGGGTCAGGCCTCAGATTCTATGACGGCTCCAACGTAAAGGCTTATTGAAAATTAAAGAGATAATGTTGGTTGGTGCCTGATGCTCTGTCTCTGGTCGGGCTCATCGGAGTCTAACTGTTGGTTTTCTTTTGCTCCAGCATTTCAGTGGTTTCTTGCTGTCGAGTCCTCAGCGTTGTCTCACCTCTGTGGTTCTTTGATTTCTGTGTTCACGGAGATGTTGCACTGATGAGTTAGGAGGCCTTCATGCGGACTGAACAAATTATTTGTCTAAATCGCGACGGAAGTAAGGGCGAGGATTGTGGCCACGTAAAATCGATTTAAGCCCCCCAGTGGAAATCTTCCACTGACCGTTCCAAGGCGGCTCTGCTGTGGCGATTTATTTATGTTGTTGTTTGTTACTTACTGTGTGTATCACTTGTTGTCTTTTAATTTTGGATGGCCATATGGCCATTTTGTGGGAAAGTAACTGTCCATATGGCCTTCCTTTGTTTAGGTTTCCATTATGGTCTGGTCGCTTAATGTTTGTATTTCTTTCCCTTTGGTGTCTTTTATGGATGGAGTAAGTTAATTGTATCAATTCCTGATCTTTGTTTTACTTCTACTTAGTATGTGTAACGCGGATTTGCCTCAATGTAGGTGACTTGCATTTGCCTCAATATAGGCGATGTGGGCCCCAATGTAGAGTCAGTGTATGCAATATGTATTTGCCTCAATACATAGGAGGTGATTCTGTCTCAATGTGTGCAGTGTGTAGGTGCCCCACTGATGGTGAGTTGCATCTGCCTTAATATAGGCGACGTGTGTTTGCCCCAATGCAGGGTCAGTGTGTGTAATATGAATTGCCTCAATATAGGCGACGTGTGTTTGCCCCAATGCAGGGTCAGTGTGTGTAATATGAATTGCCTCAATATAGGCGACGAATCTGCCTCAATATATGGGAGGTGATTCTGTCTCAATGCGTGTAGTGTGTAGGTGCCCCACTGATGGTGAGTTGCATCTGCCTTAATATAGGCGACGTATCTGCCTCAACGTACTAGTATGCGAGGTGTGCCTGTCTTAATGTGTGTGGAGACTAGTGTAGGTCGTAATGTGTGTGGTGTGTATGTATCAATGTGTGTGGAGTGTACTTGCCCCAATGAAGGTGTTTCACATCTGCCTCAATATAGGCGACGTGAATCTGCCTCAATGTGGGCGACGTACGTAAATATGCGGACCTTTTAGCTTTCTGGTAAACTATTAATAAACTCTTATTAATTCAATATTGTGAATTTATAAGAACAATATAACAATGAGAATATAGAATAATTAAACCCGTGCCAACTTTGCCTGAATAAGAACTAATGAGAGAGAATAGGTCTTCGCCTGTATAGGCGACCGTACAGATACTAGAGAGGTGGGGTAAGTTTTTGTAAACTGATAGATTATGAGACCTGTTATGGGCCTTTCATTCCCTTGATTAAAGACATTGTGCCACAATCTAGGCTCAGATAGTCAGTCAACCCCAATCTAGGCGAGCTTTCTCCAATCTGGGCGATCTTATCTCCAATCTGGGCGATCTCTGTTCCAGTCGTTCTGATTTAGGCGAAGCCTACCAGTCGGTTTCTATCATCGACAACAACAGAGATTCTGCGCCTGCGCTCCCTTTTATAGTCTGGAGCGCAGGTGACGCAGGTCTCCAGGAATTCTATCGGTTGCATGTTCTGGAACAGAGAAAGCGGTAACCAGCCTTTTCAAAGCACGCGCTGAAATGCGTCAGCAAAACAAAAAGAAGCATTCGGAACTTTCGGCACATACGGTTTACACCCATATAATGTCTACGAACGGCAACATTGAGAAATCAAGTTTTTGACAGGAATAAATGGAAAATATGGCTAGCAAACTGAAGTAAACAAACTGTTACCGGTAAGCTTATTTCAGTTCAGCTTTCCACTCATAATTTAGCGGAGGATTCAGCATGTCAAAAGATATTTACATGACAAATGTCGGGCAAAGTTGGCACACATTCGAACCGGCCTCTGTCATTCAGACAGAACATCGATTTATCTAGTTGCAAAAAGATAGAAAGTAACAGAAAATAGCCAGACGCCGTTACAACAACCCCCTACCCCGAAAGGACATGGACCCCATGTAGAAGGCTATGTAAGTATACGGCTTGGAAAGTAGGTTAACATTATACTGATATCTTATTGCCTGTTCTAGAACAATTTTAAAGGGAGGCAACTGGCTATTATTCTGTTACCTTACAGACATCAGTGACAAACTCTGCAAAAATAACATTACATAGTGTTTACAGAGCAACAAGTTTGCAACAAAGCACATATTAGAATGGATTTTCAATTAATGTCATATTGTAAAACATGAGACATATTAAACATTACATGAGCATAAATATAGCGTAGTTTGGACAAAATGTAAATTTAAAATGCAGCTGTATCTGAGATACATCAATATTTGTTTTGTTTGATTAGAGGTTTAACGTCCCCGTCAACACTGTATAGGTCACTTTGGAGACATTGCTTCCAGCCCCGTGGGACTTTGAACAGACACTGAGATGACATGACATCTCAATGAAACCAACAGGGTTTATAAGCATCTGCGGTCCGACTCGCACTGCAGACTTAGATCCTCCAAAGTGGTTTACCAGTACTCGTATGCGGTCGGCCCCAACTGTGCATGGAAGCATCATGCATACCTCAATTTCAATTTGAAATGTTAAATACAATGAACTTGATAAAACAGTCTCAACAAACAAATGCATATTCATTATATATCTCCAATTTCAGATCTCTTCTGGGGGAAAGCAGTGACAATTAAAATTTTCAAAATACTTAACCAATGCTATCTACAAGATGCACCTTCTTGATTGCAAATGAACTGCACAGATGGCCAGTACAAGTTCACTCAAAACCAAGGTAGTTTAGACTGGTGGTGCCTCATACTTTTTCAACAATATGAAACACTGTCCTTTTCATCAGATATCATTAAATTAGAAATGAATGTTAAAACATCATTTGAACATGTACTGTCACTACATCCCTTGAAAATATCAATATACTAATACAACATATGCCAAAGAGTCAATCATATTATCAAATACAATCATATAATGATAAACATTGTAAAATGGGGCGAATCCTTTCAAATTCGTACTCATAGTTTGGCAGTTTGCCCCACAAAAACCTTGTTTAATACTCAAAATTTAGGGGAAGGGGTCCTGAGAGGGACATATTTGATCAACCCCTAAACAGTTTTATTTGTAGATGAATTCCAATCTGGACATATTTCTTGCCAAAAGGCAAGGATTGCAAATATTTTGACAATAGTTAACACTCAAAGCTCCAAGCAGAACTCAGCAGACAACATGTTCTAGAAAGAGTTATCCTCCTTGTTCTACTCCTCATCTTAGAGAAAACAAGACAACATTTCACGCAAATTATCAGCATAACAGACAATTCACATGCAATGCAAAGCCCAATATACTCCTGCAAAAACAAAACAATGTAAATAAACATGTTCTCTGTGGCAGCTGCCATTAGTGCCCAAAGGGTTAACCATATCAAAACAACAAACCCCTGAATCATGAATGACCCCCATAATGGGAGTCCTCGGAACCCCCGAGGGAAAATCCTAATCATTGATCACATAACATATTTTCATGAAAACCATAGAAAGTACATTCACACAGAACAATTCAATAATAATTTATGTAAAGTTTGCTTTATGACAGCCACGGTGCAATCATAGCTAAGTTCCCCTTTTTAAAATTTCAAATGCATACAATACTGCAATGCCAGTCTCAAAGCTTCAGATAAGGTGCTTTTTCCCTCCGAAAATTACTGACATTCTTCCTACCTCCGCACAAAACACACCGCCGGTACCCACAAGTGGCGCCTCATCTAGACACCTCCAATGAGCACCCACATCACATGCCCCTGTGCAGATGCAGGAAAAATAATATTTGGATATCCCCTCCTATCTGAGGCATTGAGTCTACCATAACTCTGACGAGTAGAAGAATACATGTTTTACAGATAACTTTCATCATTACGTACCTTAGATTCTTAAGAAGCAAACTATAACATCAAATGAGTAAAGCATCATTGATTACTTTTCCCACTATCATTAAAACAGTCTTGATTATTCAACTCATATTAGATGAGGGGCAAAAGCTATACATAAGGCAGTCATAGTAAGCTAAAAACTCAGAAGCCTGTGTAGTGGACAAGCTACTTACCCTAAAACCAGGGATGCAAGGATCAATCCAGACTTCTACAAATTTAGGACGAGTCTGCAAGCCATAGACCCATCCCCATATGACCCTAGATATTGATGGGATGTAAAATTCTAACACAGACACAAGTAAAATTGAATGCCATATTTCAAATGATTTCCTGCATGCTTATTCTGTAGTCACATAATATACAAATATGCCCTTACCATTACAGATAAAAAGGTGCTGAAGTACTTAACCATCAATAAATACGACCTGAGAGCTTGACAATGATGCATGAAGGTAAATATTATCAGTTATTCTTAGAAAAATTACCTTGATTGATGATTTTTCCTTTTAATACAGTAAAATTCCCTTATTAAGACCACATTTGGGACTGTTCACTTGTGGTCTTTAAGGCCACTTTTGAACAGTTCCAAAGTTGATCTCCTATTATTAGAAACAGGGTGCAGAAAACACAAACTAAGGATAACCAAAAGAAGCTTTAAAAAGCAGAATTAGTCTGAATTTTAGGTGGTCTTAATAGCAGAACTTCACTGTACATCAAATGATCTTTAAAACATGTAAATAAAAAGTTCTAATACACTTATCCTAAAACTAAACTAATTCCTTGGTCTTCTTCATCTGGGATGGTACGCGATAATAATGTCATTAGTTTCTGTTAAGGCTCTTCTTTAGATGTCCATTCTCATATTAATTTTATAAGAATTTTATTAAATTACTTAATGCGCGTAGAAATTTAACTTTTTGGGAAATGATTAAATTAAACTGAAGTGCTTAAGCTTGAATCGCGATTCTTTATCTGTTTCATCCATCATGGTTCAGCTTTCTTAGACCATTATGTATGGCCTACCACATTCTTAGTTTATGTATGTAACATAAACTACCTACATGCACTCTGTCCCATAGATTTCTGTAAGTGCTCTGAGACGCCGCTTAACAATCTTTGCCAGCCCTCTTAGACAGTAATATTTACATTCAGCTTTCAGTTCACGAAGATATTTTACTTCCCTGGGAAGATCATTTGAGCTGTGTATGGAGCAGTCATTTCTAAGGTAATTCAGTATAATCTTAAAATGTGAAGGATGTCTATCCAGGAATAAGCAGTTTCCTTGCAGAATGACGGGCGACTTCCTGCTGAGGCATCTGGCAAGTAGGGAATTTGGGTCTTTACAGAGTGTCATTCTGCTGGTCTCAAAACGCACTCCACCTACATTCAATACCACACGGGTTTCTTGAACTTTCTTTAAATATTGAAGGTCTTCCTCAGTCTCTACATTATTCAACTCTCCATTTACATGTAACTGCTCATCAGCTTTGGTCATTCTATTTTTGTGTCTTTTCTGTCCTTGTTCCTCTATCTCACTTTCGTTAATCATGATCTCTGCATCATCACCCAATTCTAGTTTTCTTTTCTTAGCTTGCTGTTGTTTCTCTAAGTCTTTCTTTTCTGCTTCCGCCAAACTACAGCCTAGTACACTTTCTCATGCAACAGCCAACACTTCTGGAGTAATTTCTTCACCTACTATTTCTTCTATCTCATTTCTTGCCTCAACTATTTCTCCTGCCACTTCTTTCTCTAGTTCGCTTATCTCTTCTTCTATTACCAACTCCCCGAAGTATGGGATTGCACGTTCAATAATGTTTTCAATTCCCTCCTCTTCAACTTCCTCTACAGATGTCTCAGTAATACTGGCAACTGCATTAACAGTCTCCTGGTAATCGTAGTGTGCAGAGTCTTTTACTGGTGTGAGGCATTCTGTAGCACTGAATGTTACACTCATATCATTGAGAATTGTCTCTACTACTCTTGCTCCTACATCTATACTTTGACTTTTATCACTGTCTTGTATTTTATCATTCTCATTTTTGTCTCCTTTCTTTTCCTGTTTGTCCTTTCTGCTTTTTACACCAACACTGTCACATTCACTTATCTTATCTGCCCTACTCTCCATTGTATAGGCTTTCTCTTTTTCACTAACTTTCTTATTTCCTGTTACTTTACTACCTTCTGATTTTCTCTTTCTTAAATTGTCAGTTTCATTTTCACTCTTATTCTTATGTTGCTTGTCATTTTTGTTATCTGTTTGGTTATCTTCCACTTTGTCTTTCTTAGTTTCTTTCCTTTTCTCTTTTCCTTTCTCATCATCACTCCTGTCTTTATCTTTAACAGTCCCTTCATTTGTTTTAACCTTATTCTCTTTTGTCTTTTCATTTCCACTATTCTTTACTTTATCTTTCTTTGCGTCACCTACATTCTCTTTACTTTTCACCTTTTCACAGTTTACCACAGTTTCTGTATATTTGTTTTCTTTTCTCACATTTTCACTGCATTTACTCTTTTCTGTTTTCTTTTTCATTTTGTCTATTTCAGTCTCTTTCTGTTTCTCTTTTTCTTTTTCATTACTCTTTTCTGCCTCCTTGGTCCGTACACTTTCTGTGTCACTTCTCTTACTTTTGTCATTTTTCTCTTTATTACTTCCTTCACTAATTTGAGTTTGTTTCTCACTATCATCATTCCCTTTTTTTAGTCGCTGTGACATTTCTGTGTTCCTTCTCTTTTTCATGTCCACAAATTTTACTCTTATCTCTTTTGCCTTCCCCTTCAATTTGTTGATTTTCAGTTATTTCTCCTTCATTTACTTGATTTTCAATTATGTGACATTCGTCATCGATGTTATCTAGGTCGATGTCTGAACTTTCTGTTTCAGAGTCAGATCCATTGGTAGTTGTTTGAGATGGGGTGCATTCAAGTTCTGCCAGGAGAGATGCGCTTGATGTTGTGGCAACCTCCTTCCTGGGGAATTTCACAGGAGGCTCCTCAATGGAAATGTTGTCTGGCTCTTCAAGTGGGAGATCTGACAGGACAGAGGACCCCCTTTTCTCCTTTCTCGGTCTCGGTATCCTAGGTGAGTCATTCAATTTTCGAACAACTGACCTCACACTAGGGAATGGACTCTCAGACTCGTCCAAGTCCTCCAAATGTTCAACATATTTCCAGAGGGTATCCTGCCTTTCTTTGATAAACTTAATCATCATCTGTCTGGCTGGCTCACCCCGCACGACGGTCTCCCTATGTATATAGAGCATGTCTGCTTCACGGACATTGCAGGAATGTTTATAATTCCTCATCTTGAACAACATCTTGCACACCGAACATTGATACCCTAAACCAGTGTGTTGTCCCTGTAGGTGGCGTTGTACTTCATACCGTCTCCGGAAAAAGTGGTTAGTACAAATAAGGTACAGGTAGTGGTATCCCTAAAAAATATAAGAACAAGTATTTACCACATGTCCGCTATCATTTCTGGTGCGATTATGATGTGACATCAGGAACCAATACTAGTCAGACATTAGGCTAGGCAGCTTGAAACACGGACAGTGTTCACTCCATAACCACAAGTGCCATTGTGCTCTAATCAGACACCAGCTGTATTTTTATGTAATTATTGTGTAAATTCGGAACGGGCATCATATTTCAGCCTCCAATTTCTCACAGCTTAATTTACCTTTACTTTCACATTTTCTATTTCAGGCAGAATCAGCTTGAAGAAACACGATCTGAGCCACCAGTAATGAAGCAAACCAACTGATGAACTGACCCTCTAGAAGTCATGCTCTTTATCTAATAAGCTATGTAAACAAAGACATTACTCTCTGCCGACTTGGAAAATATGCAACTATGACATTCAAACTTACTACTATTTTACACAAACAATGGTAAACCACACTTAAAGTAAAAAGAAAACATGGTAGAATGACAATTATGGTGGTATGGCAATATCCCTTATGTGGTAATGTCAACAATTATTTACATAGAAAAATATATCAGTGCAGTAGCATGTCATAACCAAACCTACTTACATCATTGTAAATGTAAGTAATAAACGAAGGCAAAGGCATGTGTCAGTGAGTAATCATCATGTTTTTTTTTTTTTATTTATCTTTCTTTTTTTTTTCTTTTTTTTTGTACATTTTTTTCATAAAGAGAGTGATGTTCATAGAGGATAGGGATAGAACAGAGTTGATATTTTCAGGTAGTTGGCACAGGTTTTCATCATAAATTTGTATTTTTAGATGTTTTGATATTAGTTATAAATGTTAATATGCATTGTTACATGCTTTTTAAAATAAAGTCATTTTTTTATATGTGTTCACTTCCTTTACTGTTGATGCCTAAGTTTTGTTTTACTTTTTATCAAACCATTCTGGTTTGTCCTCCCCTAAATATAGCTTCAGCTTATCGTGATGCACAATGATGGGTTTTGCCTTCGGTCCCGACTGAATCCTGAACAGAACATCATTGAGACGCTCAACCACAACCATCGGTCCTTTCCACGGTCTCTGAAGTTTAGGGTTGTAACCTACTTTACGTTTAGGATAATAGTACCAAACAGCATCCCCAACCTTGAACGGAATTTTGTGCACTTTAAGGTCATACCTCTTTTTCATGCTTTCACTAGAAAGATTAAGGTGCCTTCTAGCAAAATCATGAACATCTAAAAGTTTCTGCTCCAACTGATAGGCATGGTCAGTTGCACACAACCTGTCATCTGCAGCAGGTCTACCAAGGGTAAGATCCACAGGGAGAGTCAGTTCCCTACCAAACATCATCATTGCAGGTGACACCCCGGTAGACTCATGAACAGATGATCGGTATGCCAACATAAGCAAAGGTATGTTTTCATCCCAATCATCTTGCTTTTCTGAAACATACGATGAAATCATATTTTGGATAGTACGGTTGGCTCTCTCAACCATGCCATCAGATTGGGGCCTCCGGACAGTGGTCCTGGTTTTATCGATCCCCAGAAGTCTACATACTTCCTGAAAGACCTTTGACTCGAAATTTGTCCCTAAATCGGTATGAAGTTGCAGTGGAACTCCAAATACAGATATAAATTTATTCACCAATTTTGAAGCCACATAAGTTGCTTCCTGAGTTTTTAATGGTATTGCATCAACCCATTTAGTAAAATAACAGGACACCACCATTAGGTAGCGGTGACCCTTATTCGATACTGGATAAGGGCCACAGATATACGTTCCATCGGATAGCCGACATTGTATTGACACATAGGTGCATTAGCATTTCTGTAAAGCTGCTTCCTGGCACCACAGGTCGAACAAATCCTGCACCAGTATGATACGTCCTTATACATACCATACCAGTAAAACCCTTTTCTAATTTTAATAGAAGTTTTTCTCCTGCCCAGGTGTCCAGCAGTTATATTTTCATGTAAATGTCGGAAAGCTTCTTTCCTCAGAACAACTGGTAAAAGGAAAAAGTATTCAACATTGCTACCAACATCACTTAAGCGTTTCTTATAAAGAATGTTGTCTCTTAGTTCTATTGTATCCCATTCATGCCAAAAGGTCTTAATTTCAGGGCAGAATGGCGCCACCGTAGACCATACAGGTTTTTCACCCTCCCTTTTCCATTGGATAAGGAGTTTTAACACAGGGTCATTTTCCTGCTTCAATTGAATGTTTTCCTGTGTTAGATCACAACATGTCTCATCACATGAAGAGGTGGATTGGCCAGATCCCCCAGGTTGCTGACTTGTATTCCTACCAACTTTTCTATTGCAAGTGCTGTATATACATCCTTGATTATTTTGAAAGCAGTCTGGGCTTGTGGTGTTTGTACTCATCGTACACATATGCTCACAAGGACACCATGGCTTGTCATTGTAGCCTTTACTACAGTTGCCACGCCAGCATGAGCAACACACTGTCTAACCTGAGAGTCTCCATTTTCGAACAAACACCCAAACAAAGACTCGCCTTCAAAATGATCTAACCAATCTTCAGTATCATGTGCTGCAGTTTTACAGCAATTTATATGACGACTGTTAAAAATTTCGTGAGTTTTTGCGTCCACCCCATCACACACAGAATTAAGCGCTGCATGTGTGAAGTGCGGAGCCCCGATCTGGGACATTCCATGTGACATCTCCGGAGAGAGCACCTCAGCTACTCTAGGTCCTAAACAAGTGGTAGATTGATCATGTCTACCACAGAATTTGTCGTCATAATAAGTGGGCCCATGATGTTCAGGATTTTCGTCCTGCTCATCACACAAATCATTTGTCTGGACGGTACCGTCACCAGGCTGCACAATATAGGAGCCGTTCCCATCATTGGGTCGACCGACCTTATTGTCCTGCCCAGTAATAAGTTTAGTGACTTTTTCGTCACCTTTTAAGTTGCCTCCATTTGAAGCAACACTCAACACAGCACTTACATCTCCTACTAATTTATTTGATTCTGTCAGCTTTTCAGGAAGATGTCTCTTCTCATATCTGTCACAATATTTGCAGTTATTATTGTGGCATGGTCTACGTGACAATGAATCAGCGTTGTTATGTACCCTGCCTGCCCGATGTATAACTGAGAATGTGTATGTGGACAGGGTCTCGATCCAACGAGCAATTTGCCCCTCACAGTTTTTAAATCGCATGAGCCATTGCAAAGACCCATGGTCGGTCTTAACTGTGAAATTTTGACCAAACAAGTAATGATGGAAGTGTTTTACTGCTATGACCACAGCCAGTAGTTCTTTTCTGGTTGTGCAATACTGTCTCTCAGAGCGGGACAAACATTTACTGAAATAGCATATAACTTTTTCTTCACCATTTTGTATCTGTGACAAAACCGCCCCTATACCTACATTTGAAGCATCGCAATCAAGAAGGTAGGGCTGTCCTTGAAGTAATGGGTAACTGAGAATCGGTGCACTGATTAATAAGTGTTTTATGGTGTCAAAGGCATTTTGGCACTGCTCAGTCCAAGCAAATTGCGTGTTCTTTTCAGTCAACCTGAGCAAAGGTTTACAAATAGTGGCAAAATTTAGTATAAATTTTCTGTAGTAGGACGCCAAACCAACACATTGCCTAACTTCAGTTGCAGATTTTGGCTGTAGCCATTCTTTTACAGCTTGTATTTTTGATGGGTCTGTAGATATACCTTCTTCAGACACTTCGTGCCCAAGAAAACTAACCCTTTTGCTCAGCAAACTACATTTCTCTGGGTTGAGTTTAAGGTTAGCTTTCTTGAGTCTTTCCAGGACCACTTTTAAATTTTCTAGTTGCTCTTGGAAGGTTTTTGAGAAAACTATAATATCATCTAAATATATGAGCAAGACTAGGAAAGTAAGACCAGCAAATACCTTCTCCATGAGGCGTTCAAATACACTCGGAGAGTTTATCAAACCAAATGGCGAAACACGCCACTGCCATAAGCCGCTGCCTGGTATGGAGAATGCAGTCTTTGGTCTATCTTCCTCAGCTATGCTCACCTGGTGGAAACCACTTTTTAAATCTAAGGTTGAAAACCATTTTGAGCCACCAAGAGCATCTAGGGTGTCATCAATTCTTGGTAAGGGGTGACTGTCAGGTACTGTTAATTGATTTAATCGCCGATAATCTATACAGAACCTCGTGGTTCCGTCGCGCTTAGGTACCAAAACGGCCGGAGCACTCCACGCGGAATGTGATGGCTCAATTAACCCTTTTTCAGCCATAGCCTTGATTTCATTTTCAGCAAAATCCCTTTTAGCAAGCGGTATTCTATAGGGTCGAAGTTTTACTGGCTTACATTCAGGTAAAGTTTTAATTGTATGTTCCACTAAATTAGTGCAGCCTAAATCATGAGAAGATTTAGAAAATTGGTCCTTGTATTCGTACAACAAAGACTTCAAACTTTCTTTTTGTGACTCACTCAGGTTTGACGAACTTTGAATGAGGAGCTCGTCAATATGAGAACATGATCCTTCATTCAAGGTTGCATCAGTGCTACGACATTTGACATTCTCAAACTTTTCTGTTTCCACTGGCTCATGTATAGCTGCTACTGTGTTTTTATATAGTTTGAAAGGCGTATCAGTCAAATTCATAATGCGCAATGGGACAGTGCCATTCTCAGGACTTACTAAAGCTCTAGCAATCAATAATCCACTGCGGTCAACAAAGAATTCATTTGCTTCAAGGATACCTATGCTATCTTTGTCAATCCTATCCAGAGGTCGACCCTGTATGATCATCTCACACTCAGGCGGTACTTCAACGCTCTCATGGATAGCGATCCGACAGCAGGTTTGAGTAATATCAGTGCTGCTACGAAAACAAGTAATTTTCTCACCATTTAAGAGAAGATGGTTTTTACTTAAAAACATGTCACATCTGTGTTTTGTAAGAAAATCCATGCCGAGAATTCCATCATTCTTGACATCTGCAAATAGCACATCATGCAAGAGCTTTTGACTACCAATGGTTATTTCAACTTCCGTTTTTCCCAAAAATGGCGAACTTTCACCTGTGGCAGTTACCAATTGCAAGTTTACAGGTGTCAAATCTGGCTGTGTTTCTTGTGGCAATCTCTCCAACAGTGTTTTACTTAGGATAGTGCAACATGAGCCAGTATCAACAAGTAAAGCGAGAGAATTGTCAAAAATACGACCGGAAACGAAATAACCATCCTCCATGCTTCTAAGTGGTACTTCAGCGGGCCCATTTAATGGCATCGGGTTGCGGCCCCCCAAACCGACTGATTCCAGTTTCCCGGATTATTTCTATTTCTCACGTTATGAGGAAACTGTCGCACATTGCCTCCCCCATCTCTTGGCACGAAGTTATTTGCATCAGCATGCAGACTTTGTGTTGGGTGGTTTTGAAATTCAGTTGAAAACCTACTAGGATGTGAGTTGTTGCCCCTGTTAAACCCAGCATGTCTTGGTTGAAAGCCATTAGATGGTGGAGGATTATTTCGATATGGCCTATTGTGCCCGTTGTTATTGCCTTGTATGTTTGCATTGGTGAAATTGTTATTATTTTTAGCAGGCCGATTTTGTGATTTAAGGTCATTCACCTGCTTTGTAAGCAATTCTAACGAATGTTCTAGTGCCTTTAAGTGCTTGTTTGCCTCTTCGTGGTCTTCAGTTTTGACAAACTTACCGTCTACATCTATCTGACCAATTAACCTTGAACGCTGTTTATCAGCAATTTTATGGGATTCCAAACGCAGAGCAGTACGTTCGGCATCAGCTAAAGTTTTAGGTCCAAGTTCTCTAACTCTCAAACGGATTTCAGAATCTGTCAATGCGTCAATGAAATTATCAACGGACAGGGTCTCGATCACCTCCATTGTTACACCAGGATAGGCCTGCCGCACTAGTTTCTTGACGGACTGGGCTAACTCAGGAATAGATTCCCCCTTATTTCTAACCCTTGACTTTAACTGTGCTCTGTATATTTCTGACCGATTCACAGAACCAAATCTACTTGCCAGTTTTTCCACTAAGGTTTTGTAATCTCGTTTTCCTTCATGATCAAGTTCACTTAGGATGGAGCGAGCATCCCCGGTAAAACAGTTTGCCAAATATAGAGATTTCTCCCTGTATTTCCAACCATTTATTTCAAAAGTGATCTCATACTGAGAGAGAAATTCCTCAAGGTCACTAGAACCATTGAAATTTTGAGGTTTCATTTTGAAGTGTAAATTTACTTCTTTAGATTGTGAGTTACATGTGACATTTGTGTCACCTGAACCTACATTACTGCGCAGCGGTTGGGCCTCGGGGGATGGACATTTGAATTATTACTACTTGGCATAAGGTCGGCAAGCAAATTGTTGAATTTGGAATCTACCTCACTGAGTTTTTGATTCATATGTTCAGTCAGACATGAGACAGTGTCTTTAACTACCTGACTCATTTTTGTCATTTCCGATTCCATTTTACTTTCTAGTAAAGACATTTGCAGTGTACTGGCTGAGCTTACAACAGAATGCACATCATCAAATGCCTCATTACCAGTATTTTGTTGTGGAGTCGAGGGGGTATTTATTTTCTCTCCAGAAGCTAAATTATCTGAGTTATTTTCGGTGGTCATTGTTGTTGTTTTGCTAGGTTTAAGTCTGTTCACTTCCAAAGCAGCAAAGACCGAACACCAGGATTTTATGAACAATACAATTTATTAATTTCCCACTGGAATACGACAAGGTTCAAAACTGTCTCCTATGATTTCCACTGGGGTACCACAAGGTTCAAAACTATCTCCTATGTTTTCCACTGGGGTAACACAAGGTTCAAAACTATCCCCTATGTTTTCCACTGGGGTACCACAAGGTTCAAAACTATCTCCTATGTTTTCCACTGGGGTAACACAAGGTTCAAAACTATCCCCTATGTTATCCAACCAGGGTACCACACTATAACCACATACCCCAAGATCAGCTGTTTTACTTAATTATGAATCAGTAATGAAGCCGATACAAAATACTGTTGTGTTTAGTTTATACCACACCAGCATCTATTTATTCAACAATGTATCCCACTTCTGACACCAAATTGCAACGGCACCACCTTGACGAGCGTATATAAGTGAAATATTTTGAATGGCCAGGAGGAGGTGACACGGTTACAATGGGATTGTGTGAGTTCGACCTGGGCCGTGCTCAAAACTACCTGGAAGAGAACAGACGAAGAACAATGTTCTGAAATATTTATGATTTATTAAATTAACTCTATTGTAGGCAAATATTTTATGATTCTATATATTTCAAATACTGCTATTGGTTTAACAAAAGACAAGTATAAGGCAGATTCTACTCATTATGCAAGCAAAACTCAATTAACTGCAGTTGTAGTTATACTTGAAAATATGACGTTATGAGGTGGTGGATATATATCTCGGTCTACAATAAATTGTATTATCACTTCTTAACCCAAGTTGTGCAGATATATATCTCGTACTTGTAAGTCAAGTTACAACAGTAGCAATATGGGTTAATGAGTTAATGTATGCCCTTATGTATGCTGAAAACTGGAATTTGCAGTTGCACCTATAATGGATCTTGAACAACTGTTATACCACTTATGCTTAACAATACCTCAACACTTATAAATGGATACCTATAATATGAAAACCCTAGTTATTAAGTATGATTTCAGTTAAGTTTACCTGATGCATAATTTGCTAAAACCTTGGTAAACTATTTACTACAATGCTCCTTAATATTTGACAAATCGCCGATATTGTGGCAAGTTAACATCAACCAGGCTGCATGTAACACACATGTATTCAAGCAGATACCTTACACATGCTATCAGCATGTACTATCAAGCATGATTGCCATTCATATATATCTGCATTAATACATGCGACGTGTACTTGCATTAAAATAGGTGACTCGCATCTGCCCCAACATAGGCTATGCCACAATATAGGCTATGCCACAATATAGGCGACCTGAATCTGCCTTAGTATGTGTAACGCGGATTTGCCTCAATGTAGGTGACTTGCATTTGCCTCAATATAGGCGATGTGTGTTTGCCTCAATATAGGCGATGTGGGCCCCAATGTAGAGTCAGTGTATGCAATATGTATTTGCCTCAATACATAGGAGGTGATTCTGTCTCAATGTGTGCAGTGTGTAGGTGCCCCACTGATGGTGAGTTGCATCTGCCTTAATATAGGCGACGTGTGTTTGCCCCAATGCAGGGTCAGTGTGTGTAATATGAATTGCCTCAATATAGGCGACGAATCTGCCTCAATATATGGGAGGTGATTCTGTCTCAATGCGTGTAGTGTGTAGGTGCCCCACTGATGGTGAGTTGCATCTGCCTTAATATAGGCGACGTATCTGCCTCAACGTACTAGTATGCGAGGTGTGCCTGTCTTAATGTGTGTGGAGACTAGTGTAGGTCGTAATATGTGTGGTGTGTATGTATCAATGTGTGTGGAGTGTACTTGCCCCAATGAAGGTGTTTCACATCTGCCTCAATATAGGCGACGTGAATCTGCCTCAATGTGGGCGACGTACGTAAATATGCGGACCTTTTAGCTTTCTGGTAAACTATTAATAAACTCTTATTAATTCAATATTGTGAATTTATAAGAACAATATAACAATGAGAATATAGAATAATTAAACCCGTGCCAACTTTACCTGAATAATAACTAATGAGAGAGAATAGGTCTTCGCCTGTATAGGCGACCGTACAGATACTAGAGAGGTGGGGTAAGTTTTTGTAAACAGATAGATTATGAGACCTGTTCTGGGCCTTTCATTCCCTTGATTAAAGGCATTGTGCCACAATCTAGGCTCAGATAGTCAGTCAACCCCAATCTAGGCGAGCTTTCTCCAATCTGGGCGATCTTATCTCCAATCTAGGCGATCTCTGTTCCAGTCGTTCTGATTTAGGCGAAGCCTACCAATCGGTTGCTACCATCGACAACAACAGAGATTCTGCGCCTGCGCTCCCTTTTATAGTCTGGAGCGCAGGTGACGCAGGTCTCCAGGAATTCTATCGGTTGCATGTTCTGGAACAGAGAAAGCGGTAACCAGCCTTTTCAAAGCACGCGCTGAAATGCGTCAGCAAAACAAAAAGAAGCATTCGGAACTTTCGGCACTTACGGTTTACACCCATATAATGTCTACGAACGGCAACATTGAGAAATCAAGTTTTTGACAGGAATAAATGGAAAATATGGCTAGCAAACTGAAGTAAACAAACTGTTACCGGTAAGCTTAGTTCAGTTCAGCTTTCCAATCATAATTTAGCGGAGGATTCAGCATGTCAAAAGATATTTACATGACAAATGTCGGGCAAAGTTGGCACACATTCGAACCGGCCTCTGTCATTCAGACAGAACATCGATGTATCTAGTTGCAAAAAGATAGAAAGTAACAGAAAATAGCCAGACGCCGTTACAATATATACAAGACTTCTTGAATCTATGCAGTTAGTCTTTGTACATGCCATAGTCATAATTTGACAAAGAAATCAATATCTGTAGCTACAATTTAAGTTTGATCTGGCCAAAGTTCTAACTCATCCGAGATTTTTATGAATGTGCTGATAATCTGTAAGTTTGATGAAGACTGGATTGAAAATAATACAGATTTTGGGCAGAAAACATTATTTTTGTGTTTAAGGGCAAGTAACTCTGAAGTGAAACATCGGATCTGGCCCAAATTCGAACTCATTTTATGGATGTGCTGATTATCTGTAAATTTGATGAAGACTGGATCGAAAATAAAAAAAAATTTAAAAGATGAAACCGTCATTTATTGTGTTCAAGGGCAAGTAAATCTGAAGTGAAAAGTTCAATATGGCCAAAATTCGAACTCCTCCGAGATTTAATGGATGTGCTGATTAGTATGATGAAAACTGGATAAAAAATGAACGAGTTATTGTGCTGAAACCATCAATTTTTGTGTTAAAGGGCAAGTAACTCTGAAGTGAAACATCCCATATGGCCCAAATACGAACTCATTTTATGGATGTGCTGATTATCTGTAAGTTTGTTGAAGATTGAATAAAAAATAAACAAGTTATTGGCTGGAAACCATATTTTTTTTGCGTTCAATGGCAAATAATCCTGAATCAAAGAATCAGATCTGGCCCAAATTCGAAATCGTCTGAGATTTTATGGATATGCTGATTACCCGCAAGTTTCTTGAAGATCCAATGAAAACTAAACAAGTTATTGAGCTGAATCGATTTTAACAATTATAATTCAATGGAAGCTAACAGTTTGAAAGTGGGGACGACGACGGATAACGAAGACGACGACGGACGACGGAGCCTTGCTATGCTATAAGTTCACCTTGTGAGCCTTCAGCTCGGGTGAGCCAACTAGTTATTGAGCCAAAAATCATATTTTTGTGAACAAGGCCAACTAACTCTGAAGTGCAAAAGTCGATCTTGCCAAAATTCGAACTCATCCGAGATTTTATGAATGTGCTGATCATCTGTAAATTTGATGAATAATGAATAAAAATAAACTAGTTATTTGGCGGAAAATGTTTTTTTTTTGTGCGTGTGTGCTCAAGGGGAGGTAACTCTGAAGTGAAAAAAATGATCTGACCTGAATTCGACATCATCCAAGATTTAATGGTTGTGCTGATTATCTGCAATTTTGATGAAGACTGGATCAAAACTAAACAAGTTATTGATCGGAAAACATTTTTTTGCATTCGAGGGAGAGTTACTCTGAAGTGAAAATTCCGATCTGGCCAAAATTCGAACTCATCTAAGATTTTATGGATATGCTGCTTACCTACAAGTTTCATGAAGATTCAATAAAAAATAGCAAGTTATTGAGCGGAAACCATCGTTTTTTTACGTTAAAGGGCAAGTAACTCTGAAGTGAAAAATCCGATCTGACCCCAATTCATATTCGTCCGAGATTAAATTGATGTGCTGATTATCTGTGAGTTTGATGAAGACTGGATCAAAACTAAACAAGTTATTGAGCGGAAACCATATTTTTTTTGCGTTCAATGGCAAATAACTCTGAAGTGAAAGTTCCGACCTGGCCGAAATTCGAACTCGTCCGAGATTTAATAGATATGCTGATTACCTGTAAGTTTCATGAAGATCCAATCAAAAATAAACAAGCGAAAACCATCATTTTGTGTGTTTCAAGGGCAAGTAACTCTGAGGTGAATCATCCATTATGGCTCATACAAAGAGGTCAAAAGTAAAAAAGGGGCCTTTTTTCGTGTTTGGTCAATAACTTTCTTATTTTTTGATGAATTTTGAAGATGCTTGGCAGAAATGTTAACCACCATGAGACTATATTTTGCGTGCATGACCCAGGTTGGTACCGCAAAGGTCGAGATCATACTTTGAGGTCAAAGGTAAAAAAGGGGGCCTTTTTTCGTGATTGGTCAATAACTTTCTTATTTATAAATGAATTTTGAAATTACTTGGCAGAAATGTTAACCGCTATGAGACGATGCGTTACTTGCATGACCCAGGTTGGTACCTCAAATGTCAAGGTCGTACTAAGAGGTCAAATGACAAGAAGGGGCCTTTTTAGTGTTCAGTCAATAATTTCTTATTCCTGGATAGATTGTGAAATTACTTGGCAGAAATGGAAACCATCATGAGAAGATGTGTACCTCCAAGGTCAAGGTCATACTAAGAGGTCAGAGGTAAAAAAAATATTTTTTTTTTTTTGTGTCCAGTATATAACTTTCTTATTTCTGGATAGACATTTTTAAGTAATCATGCAGAAATGTTCACCGTCATTAGAGCATGAGTCATGTGCAAGACCAAGGTCCATACCTCCAATGTCAAGGTCATACCTAGAGGTCAAAGGTGAAAAAAGGACAGTCATTCACTTCCTTATTCTTTGATGGATTATGAAATTACTTGGCAGAAATGTTAACCATCATGAGATGATATGTTGCACCTCAAAGGTCAAGGTCATACTTAGAGGTCAAAGGTAAAGAAGGGCTTTTTTGTGTTCGGCTAATAACGTTTTTATGTCTCTGAACTTTAAAAGTTACTTTGCAGAAATGTCCATCTTCATTAGATGATGTGTTGTACACAAGACCCAGGTCAATACCCCAATGTCAAGGTCATGCTTAGAGGTAAAAAACGGGAGGGACATCTGTGTTTGTAGAAAAACAAATAGTAGTTATCTGTAAGTTAGATAAAGACTGGATCAAAACTAAACATGTTATTGAGCGGAAACCATAGTTTTTTGCATTCAAGGGCCAGTACCTCTTACGTAAAAATTCCGATCTGGCCAAAATTCGATCTCATCCAAGATGTTGTAGATATGCTGATTATCTGCAAGTTTCATGAAGATCCAATCAAAAATAAAAAAAAGTTATTGAGCAGTAACGATTTTCCATTATAATTTAAAGGAAGCTAACGGTTGCCATGGCAATCAGAATTCCAATCTGATCAGCTCAAAAACCTTATGCAACCTTTCCCCCTACCCCATGATGCTTCTCATGAAATTTGAGCAAATTTGGCCATGGGTATTAGATATATACTTATTTGAAATTGTTTACGGACGCACGCACGCACGTACGCACGCACGGATGCACACACGCACGACGGACGACGGACGACGGACAAAATGTCATCACAAAAGCTCACCTTGTCACTACGTGGCCGGTGAACTACAAACATATAAAACCAGGCCCGTACAAAGACATCAAAAAAGCCTTTTAGGGGTGTAAATGTCGGGTATTTTGTAGAAAGGGATGCGAATCTTGAGAAAAGCTTGATTTGGGGGCCAAAGTTAGCTGTGTAAACTGAGTTTCCTATGGTGATGACAAGGTCAAACCATAGCATTTTCAGCAATCAAAGTGATATAACTCCATAACAGATAGGTCGATCTCACCAATTTTCGCACTCATCCGAGATTTAGTCCACAGCCTATTCACATATAAGATTCAGAAAAATCAGATCAAAACTGAAGGCCCTACGGTGATTACAAGCATTTCCCATTGTACGTCTACTGGACCTTGTGGTTGCCATGTCGATAAACAGTTTTTTTCATACATTCCTCACCATAAGCATGCTACAGATTAGAAATGATTGATATCAGCCTTTAGGCTGCTGAAATATAAATCGTGAAACATGCTGTCAGACATGACGGGGCGGACCTCCCCACTTTTCAAACATATCCCAGATTTTATTCCGAGCTTACTTATATGGTGGTGTCACGTGACTTCCGGTGAGTGGGAGGTTGAGCTGGCCCGCGGCCCTGTTCAGCCTCACACACACACAAAGGCAGCATGCGTGTGGTCTAATCGAGAAAGAACAAGGTCCAAGTGACACAAATATTTATTTACAACGTCACTTCAATAAAACAAACAGTACACAACACAGTCACACCCACACGAAAAAAAAAGTTATGTATGGACATGCACATAATGCTCTTAGGAGCCTTAAGTTAATTCCTTAACGATTCATCTTTGAACTATTAGAATTCAACTGTTCATATTTTAACATAACGTTACTCCCGTATGATAATAACTGATGCGTCCTTCATGCTGGAGATACCTTTGTCTGACCCTACCATAGATACGTCAAGTATGGATTACCATCTTGGCTTGACGAAGTAGTAGATTAAATGCCACTATTGGCCACAGGCAATGGTAAATCTTATAGCCCTTGTATACATCTGAAATTAACGAACATCTCATAATAATCTCTGCTAACCTTAACTTTCCATATTCTCTCCCTGATGCGTGATGCCATGCCCGCGCAAGTGGTTGGTTGTGAAACTTTCAAGATAATTTGACCTTTGACAAATGCGATAATTGAAAGCCACCCCTCATTACACAGGAAACCTGCGTACACAGATCACTAGGATCGGGTAAGCGAGCGTAATATCAACGTCTATTCGACGTCAACGTCAATTTGACGTCACGACGCTGCGGCCGAATACACGTGGTGGGACTGATATAACCTCAGTGCACCAAAGCTTACCACATTTAAGACAAAACTATCACCCATAAGAAACGAGCTTATACATGTACAAATAAAATACAGAAACATTAAACTTTTAAATGATTGAAATTGTCCCTTAGAACGCCATTGCGCAAACAACCAATGCGTTACCATAAATATAATGTTCTTCTAACAAAACATATGGCTGAAAATGACGGTGCAAAAGTTTGCCAATTTTTCCTACTTCTGCCCAGAATACGGACCGCGCCCACACGTTAGAACAGTATCACTGCGCGAAGTTGTTCTAACAAGACTCCACAATCCGCATGCCAAAGCAGAAACACGGAAAAATGAATGCATCAACGTCATATTAACATTGCAGCAACAATGAATCGCTCGGAGTACTCTGATATAAGTACACCGATTCAAAGCTAAGAATGAAGGGTACTCCCTCATGATGACAACCAGCCGTTTATGCTGAGACTCCTCGCCTTGCCAACCGACGACGAGTAAAGGATATCATTTTGTCAACCATCATCGAGTACAGTATGCCCGCCCAGTCTTACAGGCTAGACCGGCGAGCACAATGTACCACCCTCAAAATAATAACTGAAAAATCTGCTTGAAGCCATATGATTGATAAAAAACATATCGCGCATAGACGCAAGTGGCGTCTAATCAGGGTCTACAGAAAATGCATCCTGGCAATATTTCATTAAACCTATCATTGAATCTGATCAGTCGTCTTCACACGGAAGAAGGAGAAAAATGTACTTTAACATTACTCCGAAAATACAGTGCTGCGTCTGATCAGGACCTTCAATGCAATGAAGCGCCGATAATGATTGTGTGTGTGACCTTAACTGCGCCTGATCAGTATCTACACAAATTATATTGCAAAAAGATGCGTGCGTGCCCTATGCGCATGCCTATGAACAAACGCCGTCATACACGGTAACTATTAATCCTAATGCAGTTATCTGCCCTTACAATGAACGGTACATTAATCGCCAAAGTTATCTTCCATTACAAAATATGGCGATCCATGTAAGCAATAGATCCAGCGCTTAAGTTCCATTTCTTCTCTGCACAATAATAAGGTACCACCCTTGTGTGCTGTACAGGGAAAAGAAATGGCAATATTAACACAAGAAGGATACTGAAAAGCAAGAATTGTGCTGCATCTAAGAATCAAAGATAAATAAAAACATTTAACTCACTGCTATCGGCCTATGCTCGATCCTGCATCATCGGCTCTAGAAATAATGTCCCACACCCGATGTTGAGCGGTCAGTTACTTATATGGGGATGTGTCAGCACTCGTATACGATCATGCGATGGCCTTGCCACAATAGCTCGCAAAAGTCGGGTAGCCTGATCGACACGTTACCTGTATGGAGTACCGCACAGGCCATCCAGCAGAGAATAACAGGGTTCAAGAAGGTTAGTTGGTTAGAAAATACGCCCTCTTAACAAGCTCTGTCTGATGTGACAGACGTTACTTCCATCAAGAACATATGTTTAGTTGCGTGCAGGTCCGAAACCGTCCGAAAAAAAGAAGAAACCTACGTTTATCAAGGAAAAACTAATCGGACAGTTTTCTTGACAAGGCCTAGCTACCGGTAGGACAAAAAAAAAATAAAAATTCGGTTAATTTGTAAGAGAACAAGTAATTATATGCCTATAAGTTTCGGGTTGAAAAATAAGAAACACCTTTTCGTGACAAAAGTGCCCCCTTTGGGAGGAAAAGGATATGAACATTTTCCTTTTTCTTAACTATCGACAAGAGGTGCTTGTTACCTGCACACAGCTATATACAACACTATACATACAACTATGCTCATGATCTACTGAGATAATCAGCCCCTACATTATCCGGTCCTCGGATGGCTATGATTCTGAATCGATAGGGCTGAATCTGTAATTCCCATCTCATGATACGAATGTTTAGTCCCTTGGTGGACTGCATGTACGACAGAGGCTTATGGTCAGTTTCAAGCCGAAGCTCTACCCCAAAAAGATACTTGTGAAACTTCTCAATTGCCCATACAATGGCTAAACATTCCTTTTAAATGACAGTAGTTGCGTTCCCTAGGTAGAAGATTCCTACTTGCATACGCTATTGGAAGTTTACCTTCATCCTCAAACTCTTGCAGAAGGACAGCACCAATGCCCGTGTCTGACGCATCGGTTCTAAGAATAAAGGGATGACTGTCCTTAAACAAGGGCAGGCAAAGAATAGGACTAGACGTGAGCTTATTCTTCAACGTCTGAAAAGCTTTCTCATGACAGTCTTGCCAATCCTTGATGTTGTTAGGTCTGTCCTTCTTTGTAAGATCAGTTAAAGGGGAAGCTATGGTGGCGAAATTAGGGATAAACCTCCGATAAAACCCTGCCAATCCGAGGAAAGATCTGATCTGCTTCTTAGTTTTGGGTCTGGGTGACTCGTTAATGGCATGGATTTTGTCTTCTTGCGGTCTTAACGTCTGATCGACGATACTGTGACCAAGACAATCAATCTTATCAAACCCAATCATGCAATTCGAAGGTTTCGCCGTCAAACCAGCTGACCTGAGGCGGTCAGGAACCTGACGTAGAGACGTCACATGCTCCCTCCCTGTTTGGATAACAATCCACATACGAGGTATCATCAACAAAACTGTCAACATTGGGAAGGTCACGCATAACCTTACGCATCAGCCTACAGAATGAAGCACTGGCATTAACCAATCTTAACGGCATGCTTTTGAATTGAAAAAGCCCTTTAGGAGTTTAAAATGCAGTGAGAGGTTTTGCCGCCCCTGCGAGTCCTAACTGTTGTTAGCCTTTACAAAGATCCATTTTCGTGAAGTACCTATGGCCGGACATTCTATTGATAACTTCCTCCATATTTGGCATAGGTTCTGCATCGAACTCCGTAATCTTATTAAGCTTACGGAAATCAATACAAAACCTTATCGATCCGTCCTTTGGTACAAGAACGATCGGCGAGCAATATGGCGAAACTGAAGGCTCAATAACATCGAACTCAAGCATTTCCTGAAGTTCCTTTTCCATGCCGTCACGCGTCTTAGATGGGATAGGATAACCCTTAGACTTTACTGGATCCGTCGTCAGCAGTTTTATATCATGTTTGTTGAGGTCAGTACGACCCGGTATACTCGTCAATACGTCCTGATACTGACTTCTGAGCGACTTAATTTCATCTTGTTCCGGTGTCCACTTGTCCGAAACTTGGCTTTCTTCAAATGATTCATTATCAGTTCCTAATGGGAAAATAAAACCATTTAATGATAATACGTCGCTCTCATCGTCCTCAGTGGAAGGTACCGATTCTGCTGACAAAAGAGTGACGCAGTATGCCGTTCGACGTACTGCTTTAGCATATTTGCATGATATGTCTTCACTACCCCCTCTACATCAATTATATAGTCCATTTTATTAACTACCTCCTCAACTACATATGGGCCTTTCCATTGTAATAGCAACTTGTGGGAAGTAAAATGAGAACTTTATCTCCCAATTTAAAATGGCACGACTTTGCGTGCGTATCATAGTACTTTTTTCCTGACTTGAGCCTTCTACTTTCCTAAGGTTTTCATGTGCTAGTTTACACGTTTCCTCAATTCTATTCCTCAAATCAATGACATATTGATAAGTCGAATGCACCTGTTCGTCCTCTACCTCCTCTGACCAAAGTTCCCTCAAAATAGACATTGGGCCGTTGACAATACGACCAAACAACAGTTCGAAAGGCAAGAAACCAAGACTCTCTTGAGGAACATCTCTACAGCAAACAACAATGCGGGTAAATACACATCCCAGTCTCTTGGTCGTTTAGCACTCAACTTGCGCATCATCTGCTTAAGACAAGCATGAAATTTTTCAATTAAATGATTTGTCATCGGATGATAAATCGATGTCGTTAACTGCTGTAATGACAGCAACCTACTGACCTCCTTCATGACCTCAGAGGTAAACTGGGTCCCACAGACTGAAAGCATCTCATTTGGAACACCAACTCTACTGAACATCTCGACAAGGGCCTCCGCTACCCGCTCAGTTTCAATACTAGGCTATGCCATCGCCTCAGGATAACGCCTGGCATAATCAATTAAGGTCAAAATGTACCGGGACTTACGATCAGACCGAGGTTCAATGGGACCGACAATATCAACAGCCACCCTCTTGAATGGCGTATCAATAATCGGCATTCTACCTAAAGGTACCATAGGGACACGACCCTTTGGTATGGTTATCTGGCAAATGTTGCACGACTTACAAAACCTAAATACATCGCCAGAAACACCAGGCCAATAAAACCCCGATACAACTCTGTCCAAGGTTTTCCTGATACCCAAGTGTCCTGCCAATAAAGATTTATGGGCAACCTTAAGAACCTTTTCTCTATAACCAGAGGAAACAATAAGTTGCAATGAGGTCTTATTGCCGAGAGTGAACTGCCTATACATCAAGTCTTTCTTACTGACAAACTTAGCTTCACCCCTATTCAAGCCTCTAGTGACCGAAACTGTCCCTGATTGTACCCTACGCCTGATCAAGTACAAACTAGAATCACTCTGCTGAGCAAGTTTGAAAGCTTCCCAGTTACCACTCAAAATCTGTTCCGGGACCTTCAGTTTTCTATATCCTTTTTCTTTATACCTAGCTTGTGACCTGGTAACCACACTAGCTGCATTATCTATCGAGGAATTTGACATATCAGGCAGCTTAGAACCGTCAGTATTACCAATAACCAAGTGTATCATCCATGCATAATGCCTCAGTAGTACCTTTGAAAAAGGGACAATCTATATCAATTTGTGCCATAGGACATACATTGGAAGTCTGATCAATCAATGTGACCTCGGATTCCTTATCAATCAATTGATCATCAGATACTAAACATCTACGAATAACCACACCAGTACACCCAGTATCTCGTTATACCACTACCTTTCCCCCCATTCACCAAACCAGGAGCTGTGGGTAACCTAGACTTCAAGAAATAACAAACTCCGTCATTATCCTTACTCAAAGAAGTATCAACAAGACAATCTTTCACTGGATAAGCACTCTGTATGTCACTATCAATAATAGAGTCACTGTTATCATTACTATTTTGTCTACAAAAGCTTATCTGATGATCTCCCTTAGCTGTACTACTGTTTTGATTGATGCATTCCCCTACCGCGTCCGCGATAATCTCTTCTACCTCTTCCGCATCCGCGGTTAGCACCATGACCAATATTATGGTCAGCCGTATTGTCAACCGTTTTGTTTTCCCTTATATTCGCGCTCGAAACCATCTTACGGCCGGGATGGTTCCAGCACTTAAAAGTAAAGTGCGCCTTACCGCATATACTACACTTTATGTCCGGTTTCTTACCGGATGTGGCATCATTATTTTTGTTTAGATTGTTGGGCTTATTTTGAAGCCCCCTGTTCCGCCTTGTGCTGCCTTCGACACACAGCTAAGGACACCGCCTCTCGCTTCCGCAAAGAGATCAGCCTCAACAGCCATGTCATATAAACTTTCAGATTCCCTAGGCTTCAAATGAACGTACAATTTCCTATTGCAACATTACAAAAATTGATCCCTTGCCATAAATCACAGACTGCGTCATATGATTTCGTAACAAGGGACAACCACTTATCAAAATAACTTCTCAGTCTGCTTTTGACTTGTATAAAAGTTTCACTCTTAACGGGTCTCTCGTAACGAAACTTTTTTTCCGGAAACCTCTTTCAGTCATGTCAAAGTTTTTCAGCAATGCCTCTTTGAGCTTAACATAATCATTTGCATCTTCATTTGAGAGCCTATCATAAACTTCCAGGTCACGGCCTTTTAATAATGCACTCAAATTTATAGCCCAACGATCTGTTTCCCACTTATTCGCGGTCGCGTATTTCTCAAACCGCGAAATGTTACTGTATATCTTATCCTTTGCCTCGTCAAAGTTAGGCAACTTAGAATCCTTAACCGGCGCTGCTTTCTCAGTCTTCATGCGCGATTTTAACGTTTGCCGTCAAACGATCGCGTTCTAACCTTATGTTCAACTCCGCTATTTCCTTCTCATGGGCCAATTAAGACAACTCTAATTCTCTTTCCTTCTCTACCTGTGCTATTCTAGCCAATTCCAATTCTCTATCATTCTCTACCCGAGCTACTTTAGCCAACTCCAATTCTCTATCCTTCTCTATCTTAGCCAAATCCAATTCTCTATCCTTCTCTCTATCCTTCTCTACCTGAGCTACTTTATCCAACTCTAATTCTCTATCTGCCTCTCTATCCTTCTCTTCCTGAGCTACTTTAGCCAATTCGAATTCTCTATCCTTCTCTACCTGAGCTAATATAGCCAACTCTAATTCTCTATCCTACTCTACCTGAGCTAATTTAGCCGACTCCAATTCCCTAACGGGGACCCTTTCCTCCCTTTCAAATGCCTGCTGTTCCTAAACCCAATTTTGGAGTTCCTGCCCCTCATAACCTAAGCGGGTTCCTTGTTCAAATAACTTGTACATTTTGGAATGACGTATAATTACACGTCGGTCAAAATATAAATGGCAAATGCTAAAAAACTAGCAAAATATTTCACCAGCTAGATATCTTGTGAACAAGACCAGATAAAATATTGATCAAACAAGCGACTTAATGTTGTTAAGCAAGCTTAATTCATGAAAACGTCAAAATTTGAACGTCACAATTGGCGTTACGTTTATTATGACTCACAAATAGGAACATGACTCCAAATGATCATTACCATTGAAGCTACGCCTCGCGTATTAACACATTATCACTGATGAACGTCAATAACATTGTTATTCTGACGTCATATTGACGTTAGACCTACGTGACGTCACGGACAAGAAAAAGAATTCAAAAGCTCAAAAACCAATAAAAAGCGCCACGACAACGGGAAGCTATAAGGGACATACACAACGTAACATTGAGCGGTAACACTAGGCTGAAGTTAATAATTGGAAACTCTTAACCACCATCCGAGAAAAGGATGAAGCTGTATCTCAGTATTTCCTTAAGTTAAGTTACTAAATCCTTATATGATTTTGATTCACATGATTTGATTTCACAGTACTATAACAATACTTGAACATACATGTAGCTTCATATCACAAACCGCTACATCCACAAAAATATGAATGATAGGCTCTTTGAATATGACAACAACACATGCAAATGAGCCCATTAATAACTTAAGACCTGCACTATTATTCAAAGACCATATCCAAATTCTGACACCAATGTCACGTGACTTCCGCTGAGTGGGAGGTTGAGCTGTCCCGCGGCCCAGTTCAGCCTCACACACACCCAAAGGCAAGATAGACGAGGGGCGGTCTAGTCGAGAAAGAACAAGTTCCAAGTAGCACAAATATTTATTTACAACGTCACTTACATAAAACAATCAGAACACAACACAAACTCATACTCACACGGAAAAAAGTTATGTATGGCCATGCACATAATGCTCTTAGAAGCCTTAAGTTAATTCCTTAACGATTCATCTTTGAACTATTTGAATTTACCTGTTCATTTCACTACTGATAATAACTACGCCTTTAAAGAGTCTCCCTGAAGTTATTCGCGACGCCTGTATGCGTCCTTCATGCTGGAGATACGTTTGTCTGACCCTACCATAGATACGTCAAGTATGGATTACCATCTTGGCTTGACGAAGTAAAGGATTAAATGCCACTATTGGCAAAAGGCCATGGTAGATCTTATAGCCCTTGTAGATGTCTGAAATTAACGAACATCTCATAATAATCTCTGCTAACTGCAACTGTCCTATTCTCACCCTGATGTGTAATGCCATGCCCGCGCAAGTGGGAGGTTGTGAAACTTTCAAGATAATTTGACCGTTGACAAATGCGACAATTGAAAGCCACCTCTCATTGCACGGGAAACCTGCGTACACAGACCACTAGTAGCGTGTGAGCGAGCGTTATATCAACGTATATTCGACGTCAACGGTCATGACGTCAAACGTCAATTTGACGTCACGACGTTGCGGCCGAATACACGTGGTGGGACTGATATAACCTCAGTGCACCAAAGCTTACCACATTTAAGACAAAACTATCACACTAAAGAAACGAGCTTATACATGTACTAATAAAATACAGAAACATTACACTTTTAAATGATTGAAATTGTCCCTTAGAACGCCATTGCGCAAACAACCAATGCGTTACCATAAATACAATGTTCTTCTAACAAAACATATGACTGAAAATGACGGTGCAAACGTTTGCCAGTGTTCCTTACTTCTGCCCAGAATACGGACCGCGCCCACACGTTAGAACAGTATCACTGCACGAAATATTTCTAACAAGTACCCACAATCCGCATGCCAAAGACGAAACACGGAAAAATGAATGCATCATATTAACATTGCAGCGACAATGAATCGCTCGGAGTACTCTGATATAAGTACACCGATTCAAAACTAAGAATAAAGGGTACTCCCTCATGATGACAACCAGCCGTATATGCTGGGACTCCTCGCATTGCCAACCGACGACGAGTAAAGGATACATTTTGTCGATCATCATCGAGTACAGTTTGCCCGCCCAGTCTTACAGGCTAGACCGGCGAGCACAATGTACTTCCCTGAAAAATCTGCTTGAAGCCATATGATTGATAAAAAAACATATCGCGCATAGACACAAATGACGTCTAATCAGGGTCTACAGAAAATGCATCCTGGCAATTTTTCATTAAACCTATCATTGAATCTGATCAGTCTTCAAACGAAAGAATGAGAAAAATGTTCAATAACATTCCTGCGAATTTCCGTGCTGCGTCTGATCAGGACCTTCAATGCAATGAAGCGCCGATAATAATGGTGTGTGTGACATTAAACTGCGCCTGATAAGTATCTACAGAAATTATATTGCAAAAAGATGCGTGCGTGTCCTATGCACATGCCTATGAACAAACGCCGTCATACACGGTGCTTATTAATCCTAATGCGGTTATCTGCCCCCACAATGAACGATACATAAATCGCCATACTTATCTACCCTTACAATAGATGGCGATCCATGTAAGCAATAGATCCAGCGCTTAAGTTCCATTTCTTCTCTGCACAACACTAAGGTGGCACCCTTATTTGCTGTACAGGGAAAAGAAATGCAATATTAACACAAGAAGGATACTAACAAGCAAGAATAGCGCTGCATTTAAGAATCAAAGATAATAAATAAAAATCATTTTACTCACTGCTATCGGCCTATGCTTGATACTGCAATTTCGGCTTTGGAAATAATGCCCCATACCCGATGTTGAGCGGTCAGTTACATATATAGGGATGTGTCAGCACACGTATACGATCACGCGATGGCCTAGCCACAATAGCTCGCAAAAGTTGGGTCGCCTGATCAACACGTCACCTGTATGGAGTATCGCACAGGCCAGCCAGCAGAGAATAACAGGGTTCAAGAAGGTTAGTTGGTTAGAAAATACGCCCTCTTAACAAGTTTATTCTGATGTGACAAACGTCACTTCCATCAAGAACATATGTTTAGTTTGGGCCGGCCCGAAACCGTCCGAAAAAAACGTAGAAAAAACAATTGTACAGTTTTCTTGACAAGGCCTAGCTACCGTAGCACTTCTGTTAACTTGTAAACGTGTCAGTATTGCTCTCTTGTAAGAGAACAAGTAATTACATGCCTCTAAGTTTCGGGTTGAAAAGATCTGATGAAAACTAAACACATAGGGTGATGACAAGATCCAATAGTGGCATTTCCAGGCTGAATCTGAAACTAATTCACTTGGTCAAACTTCTGCCCCCGCCCATCGGGGCTTGGAGAAATAGATTGGGCTGCATGATGCTTCCACGCAGAGCTGATACCAACCGCACATGAGTACTGGTAATCCGCTAAGAATGTCTAAACCTGCCCAGGTAAATTGCTGCGAGTCGGCCCGTCCATGCTAATAGCCCTATTGGTTTCATTGAGCGACAGGGATTGAGATGTCATTTCATCTCAATGTCGGGTAAAAGTCCCACAAAATTGGAAGCAACGTCTCCAAAATGACCTTAATAATGTTAACGGGGACGTTAAACCTCAACCCAAACAAATAAACTTGGTTAAACCATACTTGAGAAGTTGAGACTGCATTTTTTGGTTCAAGCGTCATGAAACTTGCCAAGAATATTTGAATATGGGTCATGCGGGATGAAAAACAAGGTGATGAATAGACTCAGGTGAGCGATACAGGACCATCATGGTCCTCTTGTTAACATATAATATATACATGAGCTTAAAGCAATCTACCTTGTGAATCTTCAATATAAAATATGTAAATCTCTTAGCTCAGGTGAGCGATAAAGGACCATCATGGTCCTCATGTTTTTTTAATTGTATAGCTTTATCTCTTCTGCCGGTATGCTTTTATGAGTTCAACTGGTCCGAAGGCTTCATGGGAGTTTATAGGATGGCAGTCCTTCCGTCGACCGCCTGACCACATTTTTGACCAGTTATATCTTTTAAACCTGCTACTATTATCAATTATTTCTCATCTGTAGCATGCATGTGGCTGTGTATTGATAACATAAACTTGTTACCGAACTGAATGGAAACTGTGGTAACAATGGCAACCACAAGTTCCCATAAACTTACAGTGAGAAAATGCTTTTCATTACCGCAGTGTCTTCGGACTTTAAAGGATCTTTCTGAAATTTATATATTAACTCGCTGAGGATACGCGCGCGGTTAAGATCGAAAACTGACAAAGTCGGCTAAATATTAAAAGCCTTATATCCATTTTGTTTGCTGAATATGCCTATTTTTGACCTTGCCATCAACGTAGCCCTCATCTTTTGTGATTTGATCATTCTGAAACTTACGTATAGGTAGGCTTTGGATAAAAGCTCGGATAAGTTCGAACCTGGCACAGTCGGCCAATCAATCATACAGTTATGTCTCCTTAATTGCTAAAGAGGGGTAATTTTGACATTGTCATCAGAATGACTTTTTTTTATTTTGATCATATCTTCCTGAAACTTACATATAAGATTTTTGGATAAAAGCTCGGAAAAAATGAAAACTAGATTGGTTGACGTTCTAAACATCGAGTTCTGTCCATATGTTGCAGAAAAATATTTTCTGCATTGTTATTAGCATAACTGCTATAGTTTTGATTGGATTTTCCTGACACTTTTATTTAAGTAGGCTGTGTATAACATGTCAGATAAGTTCTAAAACTTGCGAGGTCGGCAGAGTTATGGACTCTTGGTTGCTAAAAATTCCTAGTTTTGACCTTGTCCTTAGCACGAGTCATATGTTCCGGAAACTGAAAACTGGCAATCTCAGCCTATTTGTCATTTAGGGGATAACTGTATTCAAAATTGTCATTTGGGGAGGTAAATCGGAGGTTTTACGGTCGGAAATTTCGTTTTACGGCGACGCGTCAATACAGTTATCCCCATTCTAATGCACTTATTTGTGCGTTTTGTTAAAATTGTACCATTTTGCAGAAAGCGGCTAGCGCTGTGAGCTGCGTAAAACCAAATGCCAGCCAATGAAAAGCGACGTAACGTGATGACGTCGGGTTTCCAACAGTATATCGCAGAATATACTGTCGCAAATTTTTGACGCTATCCAATCAGACGTCGCGTTACATACGCAAGTGCATTAGAATGAGTTGTAACCCTTCTTTGCTCATGTAGTTTCGATCTTGTCATCAGAATGAACTTCAATTTAAACTGGATATTCCTAAAACTTACATCGTACCAGTAGACGTCGGACAAAACTAGGATGAGCTTGAATCATTGGTTTACGTAGGTTCGCTTGATGGCTGAAAACATACGTATTTTCAACCTCGTCATCAGTGTAAGGTTTCAACTTTTGGTCAGCGCTGTTCTAAACTTACAAATATAAGTAGGTTGGGGATTAAAGTTTGGGTGCGGGAAAAAAACTGGCTTGATTGGCCTTGCATATCAATCATAGTTATGTCCGTTATTGCAGAAAACGCATATTTTAGGTTTTGATCAGATCTCCTGGAAAAGAAGAAGTAAAACAAAGATCAGGAATCGATACAATTAACTTACTCCACCCTTCAAAGACTACAAAGGGAAAGAAACACAAACATGAAGCGACCAAACCATTAACAAAGGAAGGCCATAAGGACAGTTACTTTCCCACAAAATGGCCAAATGGCCATCCAAAATAAAAAGACACAAGTGATACACACAGTAAGTAACAAACAACAACATAAATAAACCGCCACAGAAGAACCGCCTTGGAACGGTCAGTGGAAAGAATTCCACTGGGGGGCTTAAATCGATTTTACATGGCCATAATCCTCGCCCTTACCTCTGCCGCGGTATACACTAATTTTGTGTAGTCCGCATGAAGGCTTCCTAACTCATCAGTGTAACATCTCCGAGAACATACAAATAAAAAACTACAGGGATGAAACAAGGTTGAGGACTCGACAGCATACAACAACAGAATTGCTGGAGCAAAAGAAAACCAACAATTACACTCCGAGGGTCCCGACCAAAGACGAAGCATCAGGCGCCAACCAACACAAAGATTACTTAAATAAAACAAAATTCCATTTATGCTTTTACGCTGGAACCGTCATATAATCTTAAGCCCGACCCACCGGTGTGCAATCAAAGAGGGAAGCAAAGTTGCCAACCGTGATTGGGTTAACCACCATGCATGCAGTCTGTTTTATAACATTTATGTTGTACCAAACCTACATTAAAGTAGGCTGGGGATGAAAGCTGATATGAGTTCTCAAACTGGCTAGGTTGGCCTAGTAGTGTCGCTTTTGTTGCAGAGGGTGCCTATTTTTGCCTTTTCATCAGCATAACTCCATTAGTCTCGATTGTATCATCATGAAGATTGGATGTACATGGATAGATACAAACACAAATTCAAAACTGGCTAGTCTGGATTATCTATGGGTTATGTGCCATTAATTGCTAAACAGTGGGTCGGTATCCAAGGCGGTTGCTATAATTCCATTTGCAATCTGCCTCCGCCAATCGGGACTATATTTAGTCCAAAAAAAAAAAAAATAAAACAAAATCTCACAACTTCCAGTATTTTTTTTTTTCACATTTTATACTCGGCTGAAGGATGCCTAACGATAAAAACGGAACAACGGTCAATGAGATCCATGGTTGTTGATGCTTTTATGCTGGTACAGATAGCGTGAGAACGTAAGTAGCCGGAGCAGGCGTATGATAAACAGTACTACCTAAATTCTTTACGAATCGACGCACGAGAATTTTGTTTTTAAATCTACCTACGCTGGCCACTTTGATGCCCTGCTGAAAATAGCCTATTATCCATATTTTTAGTTTTGATCAGTTCTTTATGAAACTTGCAGTGAAGATGGACAGTAACAAGTCTCTATGTGTGTTGTAAACTGTTCAGAGCTTGGTTGTCGGCCATCTGTTTTTCTATCTGTCCATCAGTATGGCCTTCAATTCTTCTGTCTATTAGCACCTAATTACAAGTTATATCTCTTTGTATGTTGATCTCAACCTGTGACCTAGTTCTTTTTATAACACTTAAGTTAAATTGGACATTGGCTGCAAAATGCCTTTAGGGGTATTGTTCTATGAAACGGCAATCCTTTAGAAGCAAGGACTACCCTATGTAGATTGTATTTTTGTCATTCGTGTTGTGGAGTTGTGAAATATCTGGAGGCCACTGATGAGGCCTAATTGGCCGAAAGTAGCTTGCCTGGCCCAGAAATACTTGTACATTTTAAGTTTTAAAGTTCTGCGACATATTATTTTTTTGCTTTCAAAGGAAACCCCTTTATAGAAAATATTCAACTCAGAACTGAAAACCTTGAAGTGTACAGGTTTGTTTCTGGACCAGACTAGCTAGTTTGGGCCAATGAGGCCCCACTAGTGAGGCCCCACTAGTGACCAGCAATATGTTTCTGGGCCAGACTAGCTAGTTTTGGCCAATGAGGCCCCACTAGTGACCAACAATATGTTTCTGGGCCAGACTAGCTAGTTTTGGCCAATTAGGCCCCACTAGTAACCAGCAATATGTTTTTTGGCCATACTAGCTAGTTTTGGCCAATGAGGCCCCACTAGTGACCAGCAATATATGTCTGGGCCAGACTAGCTAGTTTTGACCAATAAGGCCCCACTAGTCACCAGCAATATGTTTCTAGGCCAGACTAGCTAATTTTGGCCAATGAGGCCCCACTAGTGACCAGCAATATGTTTCGATGCCAGACTAGCTAGTTTTGGCAATGAGGTCCCACTAGTGACCAGCAATATGTTTCTGGGCCAGACTAGCTAGTTTTGGCCAATGAGGCCCCATTAGTTACCAGCAATATGTTTCTGGGCCAGACTAGCTAGTTTTGGCCAATGAAGCCCCACCAGTGACCAACAATATGTTTCTGGGCCAGACTAGCTAGTTTTGACCAATGAGGCCCCACTAGTGACCAGCAATATGTTTCCCGGCCAGACTAGCTAGTTTTGGCCAATGATGCCCCACTAGTGACCAGCAATATATTTAAAAATTCCGTAGTGGAATCAAGAATCCAAAATGACTAGAAAATATAGCCCACATTATATAAAGGGCAGTGAGATAATCCGCATTCAGTTTTGCTCAGTGGTATGTTTTGTGTACTGTCGTCACTCCATGTTTCGCCTTCTTCTCCTAGATATATTGTTTTGTTTACTGTCGTGACTCCATGTTTCGCCTTCTTCTCCTAGTGATATTTTGTTTACTGTCGTCACTCCATGTTTCGCCTTCTTCTCCTAGTGATATTGTTTTGTATACTGTCGTCACTCCATGTTTCACCATAAAATTCGGGTTCCGATAGACCTTGTTGCAGAAGAGATTAAGGTCCAATATTGAATTTTCAAATTAAATCAGAATGGCGTCTATAAAATTTTGAAAAGGCTTTGCGTAGTTTATGGTACCGATAACCCTGATTAAGGAGTTTAGCCGTTAATAATTTATTACGAGTGTTGAAGTCAGTAACATGACTACACACTCTAGCAAATCGGGGGGGGGGGGGGTAAATCTGACTGATCAAACCATCGAAATAGGTATTATCAATATTTAATAAATCATCTAAATATCTAGAAGTGGAGCTAAAAGATTCAACAATTCAGATTGGTTATGAATGGAAAGCGACAACATGAAGTCTCTTTCATAACAATACAAGAACAGATCAGCCACAAGAGGTGCGCAATTCGTACCCATCGGAATACCCACAATTTGTCTAAATAACTTAGTACCGAATCTAATATAAATATTGTCAAGTAGAAAGGTGAGGGCATCACACACTTTCTGACATGACCAAAGTGTATAATTCTTATGCTCTTTAGAAGTGAAAAATGCATTTCTGACATTACATGCAAGATAGAGAGAATCTTCTCTGTGAAAAGCCCATTCAATTAAATCATTAAGCTTTTCTTTTATAAGATTATGAGGAAGTGTAGTGTAAAGAGTGGAAAAATCGTAAGTAGACAGACTTGAAGCACGAAAATGTCTGGATTTCAATTTATTTAAAACCTCAATCGAATTTTTTATAGACCAAAACAGATTTCTTCCTGATCTTTCAAAGACGTTATCACAATATTTAATCACATGCGTTTTAATAGCAGTAAGACAGGAAGTTAATAATTTAGAAAGTTCAGTGGTAGTGCAAGAGCTAGAATTTGCAATAAACCGTGCTTTGAAAGGTCTTTTATGAAGTTTTGGTAACCAGTATAGCGTAGGAAGCTTGTCTTGGCCTTCGTTAACACACACAGCAAACTTGGTGGCTGAATGACATACATGTTTATCTATTATAGCACTCTCTTCAGCTAAAGGCTGAAGTTCATAGGCCTTAGTACCACCAAGCTCCTGCTTAAGCGTGTTAACATAGTGAAGCCGTCACACAACGACGACGTTGTTAGCGGCCTTGTCTGCAGGGGCCAAAACAAACTTCAGCAGGAGCTTGATGGTACTAAGGCCTATGAACTTCAGCCTTTAGCTAAAGAGAGAGCTATAGTAGATAAACATGTTTGTCTTTCAGCCACCAAGTTTGCTGTGTGTGTTAACGAAGGCCAAGACAAGCTTCCTACGCTATACTGGTTACCAAAACTTCATAAAAAACCTTACAAAGCACGGTTTATTGCAAATTCTAGTTCTTGCACTACGACTGAACTTTCTAAATTATTAACTTCCTGTCTTACTGCTATTAAAACGCATGTAATTAAATATTGTGATAAAGTCTTTGAAAGATCAGGAAGAAATCTGTTTTGGTCTATAAAAAATTCGAATGAGGTTTTAAATAAATTGAAATCTAGACAGTTTCGTGCTTCTAGTCTGTCTACCTACGATTTTTCCACTCTTTACACTACACTTCTTCATAATCTTATAAAAGAAAAGCTTAATGATTTAATTGAATGGGCTTTTCACAGAGACGATTCTCTCTATCTTGGATGTAATGTCAGAAATGCATTTTTCACTTCTAAAGAGCATAAGAATTATACACTTTGGTCATGTCAGAAAGTGTGTGATGCCCTCACCTTTCTACTTGACAATATTTATATTAGATTCGGTACTAAGTTATTTAGACAAATTGTGGGTATTCCGATGGGCTTGAGCAGGAGCTTGGTGGTACTAAGGCCTATGAACTTCAGCCTTTGGCTAAAGAGAGAGCTATAGTAGATAAACATGTTTGTCTTTCAGCCACCAAGTTTGCTGTGTGTGTTAACGAAGGCCAAGACAAGCTTCCTACGCTATACTGGTTACCAAAACTTCATAAAAGACCTTTCAAAGCACGGTTTATTGCAAATTCTAGTTCTTGCACTACGACTGAACTTTCTAAATTATTAACTTCCTGTCTTACTGCTATTAAAACGCATGTAATTAAATATTGTGATAAAGTCTTTGAAAGATCAGGAAGAAATCTGTTTTGGTCTATAAACAAGAAAAATGCCTAATGGCATTATGGACGGGTTTTTTTTTTCAGTATGGTTAGGATGGTGGTGGCATGGGTGGGGTAGGGTGGGATGTGCTGGTGTGGGGTAGGGTGGGGTGAAATGGGTTAGGAGTCGGGTGGGACGGGGTGGAATTTGTGGTGGGGTGGGGTGTGGGGTGTGATGGGGTGTGGTGGGGTTGTTGGGTGGGGTGGGCTTGGGTGGGTGGGATGGGGTGAGTGGGTGGGATGGGGTGAGGTCGGATAAGGTGGGGAGTGGTGGGATGGGGTTGGGTTGGGGGTGGATTGGGGTTGTTTTGGGATGGGGGTGGGGTGGGGTTGTGGGGTAGGGTAGGGTATGCTAGGGTAGGGTGGGGTGGGTAGGGTATGTATGTAAAACTAAGTATGCATGTATGTACAGAACAAATGCAATATCCTAACCCAGTAACAACTTTTTGTGTGTGTGTGTGTGGGGGGATTTGTTTATGTGTTTTACGAAGAAAAAAAAATAAAGTTTTTTTCTATTTTTAGCTCTATTTTTAGCTCTAGTGGCCACTGATTTTAGCAATTTTGAAAAAGGGTCACCTAATGAACATTTCTGTAAAATAATTTTGAAATCGGGCCATTATCCCAGGAGGAGATGTCGTTTAAAGAAATTGTTGACGGACGACGGACATCAACTCACCTTGAGCACTTCGTGTTCAGGTGAGCTAAAAAAAGAACGAAAAAAAAAAAAAAAAAAAAGAAAATTCCATGCCTGTGCATGCATGTATGTATTATTACTAGCAACTATCAGACTATCAGGGGAGGAAGATAATAATTGTTCATATGTGTTTATGGAGAAGAAAAGAAAAATAAAGAAAAAAAAGAATGAAAAAGAAAGAAAAAAAAAAGAACAGAAAAAAAAAAAAAAATCCACCGGGGTTTGAACTCACGCCCCTCAGATTCATAGTCAACAATAGGATCCGTAGTCCAGCACTCTATCCACTACACTGGCATTTGAAAAAAGGTTAACCAAAAGGTAAACCTGAAAAACGCAAGTTTGAAAAATGACAATTTCCGCCAAAATTTTAGTCTTTTGCGCCATTTATGGATAATACATGAAAGCGGTACCTCCACTTATGCATCAGTCCTGATATTAAAACAATCTGCTGCAGAATAGATGAAAAATATCACTTTGAAAAAAGGTTAACCAAAAGGTAAACCTGGGACGACGCCCGCCCGCCCGCAGGACGCCCGCCCGCCCGGACATCGCTATTTCAAAGGACGGATTTTTCTAAAAAAAAAAACCCGTCCAAAAATTCGAATGAGGTTTTAAATAAATTGAAATCTAGACAGTTTCGTGTTTTGTCTTTCAGCCACCAAGTTTGCTGTGTGTGTTAACGAAGGCCAAGACAAGCTTCTTACGCTATACTGGTTACCAAAACTTCATAAAAAACCTTACAAAGCACGGTTTATTGCAAATTCTAGTTCTTGCACTACGACTGAACTTTCTAAATTATTAACTTCCTGTCTTACTGCTATTAAAACGCATGTAATTAAATATTGTGATAAAGTCTTTGAAAGATCAGGAAGAAATCTGTTTTGGTCTATAAAAAATTCGAATGAGGTTTTAAATAAATTGAAATCTAGACAGTTTCGTGCTTCTAGTCTGTCTACCTACGATTTTTCCACTCTTTACACTACACTTCCTCATAATCTTATAAAAGAAAAGCTTAATGATTTAATTGAATGGGCTTTTCACAGAGAAGATTCTCTCTATCTTGCATGTAATGTCAGAAATGCATTTTTCACTTCTAAAGAGCGTAAGAATTATACACTTTGGTCATGTCAGAAAGTGTGTGATGCCCTCACCTTTCTACTTGACAATATTTATATTAGATTCGGTACTAAGTTATTTAGACAAATTGTGGGTATTCCGATGGGTACTAATTGCGCACCTCTTGTGGCTGATCTGTTCTTGTATTGTTATGAAAGAGACTTCATTTTGTCGCTTTCCATTGATGACCAATCTGAAATTATTGAAGCTTTTAGCTCTACTTCTAGATATTTAGATGATTTATTAAATATTGATAATACCTATTTTGATGGTTTGATCAGTCAGATTTACCCCCTAGAACTTCAGTTAAATAAAGCAAATTCTTCTGATACCGAGGCCCCGTTTTTGGATTTACATCTATCTATTGTAGATGGATTTGTTTCGTGCAAAATTTATGATAAACGCGATGACTTTGATTTTGAGATTGTAAATTTTCCTTTTTTGGATGGTGATGTTCCTCGTGCGCCATCCTATGGCGTTTATATTTCGCAATTAATTCGATTTGCTAGAGTGGTGTAGTCATGTAACTTACTTCAACACTCGTAATAAATTATTAACGGCTAAACTCCTTAATCAGGGTTATCGGTACCATAAACTACGCAAAGCCTTTTCAAAATTTTATAGACGCCATTCTGATTTAATTTCAAATTCAATATTGGACTTAAATCTCTTCTGCAACAAGGTCTA
This sequence comes from Lucinisca nassula, assembly GCA_963580285.1. Lineage (NCBI taxonomy): Eukaryota > Metazoa > Mollusca > Bivalvia > Lucinida > Lucinidae > Lucinisca > Lucinisca nassula. Next base: position 183,713,000 of record OY757013.1, read on the forward strand.
TCGGAACCCGAATTTTATGGTGACTTAGTATATAAATTCAGAAAAATATATAACCGCAATGACTTCAGCACCCAATTTCGTAAAATCATTCTTCGATATAAAAAGATTGGGTACAACATGGATATTATACGACAGACTGCATGCATGGTAGTTAACCCAATCACGGTTGGCAACTTTGCTTCCCTCTTTAATTGCACGCCGGTGGGTCAGGCCTCAGATTCTATGACGGCTCCAACGTAAAGGCTTATTGAAAATTAAAGAGATAATGTTGGTTGGTGCCTGATGCTCTGTCTCTGGTCGGGCTCATCGGAGTCTAACTGTTGGTTTTCTTTTGCTCCAGCATTTCAGTGGTTTCTTGCTGTCGAGTCCTCACCGTTGTCTCACCTCTGTGGTTCTTTGATTTCTGTGTTCACGGAGATGTTGCACTGATGAGTTAGGAGGCCTTCATGCGGACTGAACAAATTATTTGTCTAAATCGCGACGGAAGTAAGGGCGAGGATTGTGGCCACGTAAAATCGATTTAAGCCCCCCAGTGGAAATCTTCCACTGACCGTTCCAAGGCGGCTCTTCTGTGGCGATTTATTTATGTTGTTGTTTGTTACTTACTGTGTGTATCCACTTGTGTCTTTTAATTTTGGATGGCCATATGGCCATTTGTGGGAAAGTAACTGTCCATATGGCCTTCCTTTGTTAGGTTTCCATTATGGTCTGGTCGCTTATTGTTTGTATTTCTTTCCCTTTGGTGTCTTTTATGGATGGAGTAAGTTAATTGTATCAATTCCTGATCTTTGTTTTACTTCTACTTTTCATATTAAATTCTTGAAATACCTAGTTTAAGATGACGTAAAGACGTCTTGGGCTTAGGAGGTAATAAGTTAGTATTTTGAGAATAGAAAGAAATGCGTTTATTCACTAGTTTTAAAATGCTTAGTTTCCAGTCCTTAAGGGCTTTATGCTCAACATACTCTCGCTTACACCATCGATTACCGAATTCACTCAAGGAAACAGCGATTTCATCTCTACATTTACTGAAATCAATTTTAGAAGGAAACCGATATTTCGGTCCTTTAGAAATTATATTCCTTATCCTAGAATCAGGAATAATTTTCAAATTGCCAGTAATTACATGACCAGCAGCAGGATAGCAATACTTTGAGTTTTTACAATCACATGAATCAGGAGTATTAGTATCAATATCAAGATCTGAAACAAGTTTATTGAAATTAAAAATGATAGATCTAACAGGTTTGTTATATTTATAGCAAATTATAGGTGTTTCAGTATTTTGAAAATAAGCAGGAATGGAAAAAAGCACCGATCTCTCACGGAAGATACTGGGCAAATCTATAAAATCCATACACTTATTAATGAAGGATATTTTGAAGAAATAGCGTTTATGATTAATTTCAGAATCAATGTAAGGACGGAAAGTATGCTGAGTATAGCCTCTAGTTAAGAGAGCCGCATCATATAACTGATGAGAACTATCGTAGAATTTATTCGCCTCGGTGTCCAGAAGACGTAAAACAGAAACGGGTTATGAACCTAAAATTGAAAGCATAGAGTGGCGTCCATGATTTAATAATATAATTGACAGTCACTTCAGTCTAGTATTGTTACGTTTAAACGCACGTGATTTACGTTTAAAGTTACAATTTTTCATGGTGCCGTGAGATCTAGTTCTGCGTTTTCGACATTCCAGGAGCGAGAAAATATCAAAGTACGGCATTCTGGAAATGTTACCCTCATGATAAATGTTGACATTAAATCCCAGTGGAAAAGGGGTCTGTAAAAAATTAATCCATTTCAGTTCTGCTTCATGTCTTTTGATTATTTTGAATCTAGATGTAGAATTTGCACCGTAATTAAGTTTTCCACTGGTTGTATAACAATGTTATTTACAGAATGACCTGTACGTCGAAAGTGACGGTACAAGAAAGTGTCAGTTTTCTTAGGCTTACTCATTCTACGATAATGCTCGTTCAATCTAGTTTTTAGCATGCCGTTAGTTTGGCCGACGTACTGCATATTACAGTTTGCAGCACGTCATGTAATTAGATAAATTAAATCTGTAGACTGTCATGTCAAATCAGACATGTTTACTACAGAGAAGCGTCTACCGTTTACAGATGAAGTAACGGTAGACGCAGTGCTTAAATGCGAACAACATCTGCACCTCTTGGCATTGCACTTAGAAATACTAGGATGCATTCCACTTCTTTTTCCACGGATTAGTATATTTTCGAAGGATGGGCGATTTGAGAGGAGATAGTCTTATACGAAGACTACTCCCAAAAACATTGGTATTGCCTGCTCCATTGAGATTAACTGAAGTTACAGAAGACAAATTTAAGGGTCTAATCAATACCGAAGTCAACATAGTATTAAAGTTCTTTATAGAATGGGGAATCCGTACAGAAGAAGCAGAGTGTAACCTAAGGGGTGATATTGATATTTTAAATGTATTTGTGATACTCATGTGGGTTTAAAGGTTTTGATACCGCCAAAACTAAAGCGATCTTCATACCGGTCATTATGTAAACAGCATATAAAATTACTGAAGATAATTCCTTCGAATAGAAGGAAGGTACAACAAAAGCCTACAAAACATCTAAGTCTACTTAAAGTTCAGAGATGACAAACAAGCAGTTGTTATACAACGAGGAACGAACATCGGTTTAATAATGACCTTCAACAGGTATCTAAAGGATGTCAATTGATGGAACAGTGAAAAGCAATTGCATAAGCAGTCCCTGAGGATTGGAAAAATAAGAGCATTAAATGTATGTACGGGGAGACCTTTTACAGCCGCCACACGGCACAAACAAAACAGCCCTGATATGCAAAGTAGAAGTCAAACAAAGATCAGGAATCGATACAATTAACTTACTCCACCCATCAAAGTCACCAAAGGGAAAGAAACATAAAGCTGATACAACAATCTGATACATGGGATTATGTTCCATGATCGCTAAAGATTCGTATAATAAACCTTCTTTGTCACACAGTTCAGTGAGTTTTAACTGGACAAAATCGTGACACGTGGTATGTTGAGAGTTTTATCCTCCAAATGTGTGGAGGTTATAGACACTCAGTGGCCTTGACTTATTTAAGGCACTGGTCAACATTTAAGGCAATCATGGTCCTCTTGTTTATTATTTAGGTTACTGAAATTTAACAAATGATACAAATACTTTTTTGTGCAACTATATAGCTAACACACATTTCATTACAAATTCAGAATTACGTAATCTGGATTAGCATCAACAGCTATAAATATATAAGCGAATTGGCACAAGGTTGTAGCAATATTCGCCGCCAGCTTTAATAACTGAAAATGCTCATGCGTGCCAAGGCGGCATTCTTCAAATGCAATATCTGAGCAATAAGAATTAGCAAACAACCTTAAACGCCAGTTACAGGTTAATCTGGATTTTTTTTATCGGACTTCAGTTTGGTTTAGCCCTTAGTTCCTGTTGGTAAAGCAAACAATCAAGATCCTGATCTCACGGCGTTTGAATTTGGTCAACACATTTTGTCCAATGTGCACGCAGATGAGTCGAGTCAATGTTTCACGGAAACGTTTCTATATATTGCACTCTGATGTCACTATGAAAAGAATAACGCAGCTTTATCATATGACGTCGCGTCTGAGAGTGTAAAACGCCATGTAATATTTTCGATAATCCACTAGTGGATTAAATATGCAAATTAGCTAGATACGTCCGGTAACGTTACATGTACGACGTCCTTAACGAAGTCGCGTTTACTAACGGCGGAATATTGACATTTTTGTAAACAATCGTGAATAAAATGCGTTTTAAATGTCATATGATAAATAGAATCTTGCATTCGTGCTCATGTATAATTGAATTTATCAAACTCGTTGAGGAAAAGAGATAAAATGCTCGACAAAGCCTCGCATTGTGTCTCTTTTCCTCAACTCGTGAAATAAATTCAATAATACATGAGCACTCATGTAAGATCCTCTGTATAAATAAGCGTTACCTGTATTTCAAACAAACCAGTGATAGTCATGTTGACAGCAGCGTAAAGCTACAGTACATACCATAAGGTTAACAATTCCGTGAAATGAATATGCCTCTCAACGCCACTTTATATAGAGAAAGGTGTGGTTTACGGGGTATTCATTATTTTGCCCTATTTTTGCTCAAAAACATAAATTGTGGGTATTCGTTAGAACCGCCGGTTCAAAGAAGCACACACACACAATGTATATATTTTGAACTAGCAATAGAAAAGTATCGACATTTTTTCTGAAAATTGTTATTTCTAGAGATGAGGAAACATCACTAGCGGATATCAGAAAGGGCCGTGACTTTCCCACAAAATGGTCAAAAGGCTATCCAAAATAAAAAAAATAATAAGCAATACATACATGCAAAGACACACTATAACAGGCAATAAACAACGACAGAAGAACCCCCTTGGAACGGTCAGTAAAAAGTATTTTACTGGAGGGATGGGGCTCAAATCGAATTTACATGGCCATAAGTCTCGCCCTTGGCTTACACTAATCCTTAAAACTCCACACATAATTAAATAAATGACTTCGCAAACATAAAGATTGTTCAGTGATTCTTGAAAAAATGACCCAATTATGAAACCAAAAAGGTAGAAAAATGAACCTTATGGAATTTCGACTGATATGCTTTCTTTCGGTTTATTTCCACATTTTAACATTTGACCCAAACTTTTACCCACACCATTTCAATAGTTTTTGAGTTTTTGACAGTAAAACATGCTCGTTACGGAGGAGAGTTTATATTTGTGAGCCCATGTGTCTGTTTCAGCCAACAGTCTATGCTAACCCAATGGGTAAATTTATGAAGTTAAAATCATAGCTTTGTCCAACAAACAACACTTCGTTGGGCTACTGATTGTCTGAATAAGTAACGCTCACTTCTAAAATTGCTCGCCTCCGTAACATTTTAGCTCACCTCCGTAACATCTCTTCCGTAACGATATATTTCTCCCCACAGTCTGTAGCTAGACCAAAATCCTATGTTTTGCTTAAGTGATTATATATTACTAGCACAAATAGCACTCGATGCAAACAAAGATGTCCCGATACCTATATCGGCTTAGGTTTTACGTTACGGAGGAGAGAAGTTACGGAGGTGGAGGACAGTTTGTTTTTTATCAACCAAACCGTTGTTGTTGGACCAATGGTCAATATCATGTTTCATATCAGTATAATCTTATGCAAAATATATGGCAATTAGCTTAAAGTGTTCCTTTCCACCCACTGACCTTTTGAAAGCACCGTTACGGAGGTGAGACTCTGAAAAATGACAAATTAATTATCCACTTTCAGATTTCATATTATGTTTATTTCGAAAGAAGATCAAACACTTAATGGTTTATTTATCAGAACATTCCTTTGGTGGGATATAAGACATAATTATAAGCAGAGAATTAGTCCTGTCTGCACACTTTGACCAGATATAGATCCGTTACGGTAGGTGAGTGCTGTTTTAGCGACTCCCTATTTGTACGGCAATGTGTCCAGACACTGAATGCAATAAGTCTTTAAAATCTGCTAATTGTTTCCTAAACATCATATCGTTGAACCGCAATTGCAATCCCATTCCATCCAAACAATAAAAGGTTAGATATCTGCACTTCAGTTTGTAACCATGCCTTGTGACATGGCAAAAACGCATACCCCACTGGTATATTAATGGTGCTAACTCAGTAATCGTACTAGAAGGCATTGGTTTTAGAATTGGAAGTACGTTCCTGAATATGCCTCTTGGTTTATATGGCTTATTTACACCAATAGACTGCGTGGTTTAGCCACCATGAAGGGACAAACATTAGCGACAGGGTGTATTCAAAAGGGGGTCATTTTTTTCAAGAATCACTGTGTTACATGGATTTCACAAAAAACACACACAGACACAATGAGATTATAACAGACAGAAATATTTATTTTAGTGTGATCACTGCCAGTTCCTGGTCGTTTCCATTTCCATTTGCAGTATCAATAATACATGAGCACGAATGCAAGATTCTATTTATCATATGGCATTTAAAATGCATTTTATTCACGATTTGTTTACAAAAATGTCATTATTCCGCCATTAGTAAACGCGACGTGGTTTAGGATGTCGTACATGTAACGTTACCGGACGTATCTAGCTAATTTGCATATATAATCCACTAGTTGATTATCGAATTTATTACATGGCATTATTACACTCTCAGACCCGACGTCATATGATAAAATCACTATAATAAAAGACAGAAGCTCAATGGTTCTAAAGATCCTAAAGATTGAATGTCACACATTGACACCAAATACGGCTAGAGCACCTTTAGCCTCTGTTATGTCTAAAGCTCCCTTGACTTTGAGACCGAAATGTCTAAAATTCACTTAAACATATAAACCTTAATAGTTCAAGACCTACCAAAGTAGAATTGAAACAAAGATCGGGAATTGATACAATTAACTTACTCCACCCATAAAAGACACCAAAGGGAAAGAAATACAAACATTAAGCGACCAGACCATAATGGAAACCTAAACAAAGGAAGGCCATATGGACAGTTACTTTCCCACAAAATGGCCATATGGCCATCCAAAATTAAAAGACACAAGTGATACACACAGTAAGCAACAAACAACAACATAAATAAATCGCCACAGAAGAGCCGCCTTGGAACGGTCAGTGGAAGATTTCCACTGGGGGGCTTAAATCGATTTTACGTGGCCACAATCCTCGCCCTTACTTCCGTCGCGATTTAGACAAATAATTTGTTCAGTCCACATGAAGGCCTCCCAACTCATCAGTGCAACATCTCCGTGAACACAAAAATCAAAGAACCACAGAGGTGAGACAACGGTGAGGACTCGACAGCAAGAAACCACTGAAATGCTGGAGCAAAAGAAAACCAACAGTTAGACTCCGATGAGCCCAACCAGGGACAGAGCACCAGGCACCAACCAACATTATCTCTCTAATTTTCAATAAGCCTTTACGTTGGAGCCGTCATAGAATCTGAGGCCTGACCCACCGGCGTGCAATTAAAGAGGGAAGCAAAGTTGCCAACCGTGATTGGGTTAACTACCATGCATGCAGTCTGTCGTATAATATCCATGTTGTACCCAATCTTTTTATATCGAAGAATGATTTTACGAAATTGGGTGCTGAAGTCATTGCGGTCAAAGACTCCTATAGACATTAAGGCCTTAGAAGATTACGTCTGGAGCTTCCATATACATTGCGCCCCTAATAGGTCTTGAACTCCCGTAGACATTGGTATCAAAAATATCTAGAGTTCTCATATCTATTATGCTCTTCTGAGATTCTAAAATTACTCAAGAAATAATGAGCAAGGTCAGTTTCGAAAACAGTTGTTTAATTTGTATTTTTCTTCATTTGGTGTATTTATGCAAGTTTACCAAGATGGAAAATAAACATTCAACAATGTTTCAAATATTAATGTGAAAAGTGTTTTCGGAGATGTTGTACTGATGAGTTAGGAGGCCTTCATGCGGACTGAACAAATGTTTTGTCTAAATCGCGACGGAAGTAAGAGCGAGGATTGTGGCCACGTAAAATCGATTTAAGCCCCCGCCCCCAGTGGAATTCGTTTCACTGACCGTTCCAAGGCGGTTCTTCTGTCGCGGTTTATTTTTGTTGTGGTTTGTCTTTGGGTGTTTGTGTCGCTAATATTTATTTTCATGGGAAAGTAACTGTCCTTTTGAATTTCCGCTATTGATGTTTCCATTATGGTCTGTTGTTTCATGTTTGTGTTTCTTTCCCTTTGTTGTCTCTGATGGTAGCTGTGGGTTGACTGTATCGATTCCTAATCATTGCTACACTTTTATTTTTCAAACTGGTTATCCAGTAAATATGTCAGAAGTCAGATCCTTTCTTGAATAAATGTCCTTTAACTATCAAGATGTAACATAAATGGAGTGGGTAAAGTGTCCAATTTTTGAAAACTTGCAATTCCAAAACTAGACGGCAAAATCCTGTCGTTCATACAAAGTCGCCCATTAAAGCATACTGAGTATACTCAGTATTTGATTCTAGACATTTTCGTCACAAAATTGTTTTAATATTTTCTTTTCCTGAGGCGATTGTGATTAAATATGTATTAGCAGTTCTTATTATGTTTTTGATGATCAGGTGCCTAGGAAAGCAGAAACTAAAACCTGACTCAAGGGGAACAGGAATAAAAACCTTAATGTCATGTTTTAGTATTACCCGAAGGGAAGTTATGATACCCTTCAAAAGGAGATTCGGCAACATGAACAAAGTGTACTGTCGACTTCATATTGCAAAACGTACAACAACCCATTATTGCTACAACTGGAGGTTGGTTATGTTGATGTACGGATAGGTTCGATAAGTATCCATTCGATTGTTTCATTTCATAAACACTCGTAATTTTCTTGTTTTGTGCATCTTTTCTCTTCCTCTTGGTGTCGATAGTGGGCTGCGTCTTGTGATTGTGGCGCTCCCTGGGTCTTTATTTAAAAGTTTTGATGATACGATTACTTGTTATGAGTATTCAGTGCATCTTTGAATAAGCAGAGATGTCAAAGGGAAGTAAATAGAAGAAGATAGGTGTAGGCCGCAAAGCTGCATATTCCCTGATCGGGGCGGGATACCACAGTGGAATTGTGCTAAAGACTTGTTTGAACGGTCATATTCGGTCTACGTTCGTGGTTGAACAGGTGGTATTTGCTAATTCAAGAAGGACAGTTGTTAGTTTCTGACGAAAGAATGTGCACTGCACTGGCTAACCGCTTAAGTATAAAATAGAAGTGGAGGCAATGATTAGGAATCGATACAATTAACCTGTTACGAGATGGAATAGGAAACCTCTCTGGTGCTTATGCACATCTAAATTATTTTAGTAGATATATGGTAGGGCGGTGTGAGTGAAATATTTTGGGTGAAATATGGTACGCAAACTATGCGGCTCCATGAACAAGTCATGCACATATCATACGATGTATGCATGAGTGGTTTATAGAGAGCTGTTTTTACAATACAGGGGGCCGCTAAAAGGCTGAGTTCTATAGAATTTGCCTAAAAATCGCCAACCGCCAAATTGTGCCATATATGATTTTTATTCCCGTCACGTGTTGTGTGGGTGTTCGTTTTGACAGGAGTCATGTCATTGATTATAGGGTCGTTTCATCAATTTTTCCTATGGGAAATATACTATTTGAAAGGCAAATCCATTATCTACTCGATTTTGCTATCTGGCTTTGTTTGTGGCCGGTATCTCCACTTCCCCACGAACAAAGCAAGGTAATACGAGTAGGCATGATTTTCCGGTAGTATTCATAGATATATAAACCCTGAAAAAAGCGGACACCTTAGCAGCAGGTCAAGTTGTAAAGAGTAAACACAACATTGTGACGGGGAAATAGAAAGTATATTGAAAGGTATGTTTAATCTATGTTTAGTATTATTTTTGTATGAACATGCTTGTAGGTTTTGGAGGGGTTTACTTCTAGTATACCCCAACTTTCTGAAGCCTATTCTGAATTCACTATTGAGGCCTGTAGTGATTAGGCTACTAGCTTTGCCAGCTAGACGTCGCAGGATCGATCCCAGGCTTCTCCAGTAGTAGAATGAGTCTTTCTAAGTGAGGTCCTGTCTCATGCTGACCCTAGATGTTGGTGAGACGTAAAGTTTGGACACCCGCTCATTCTAGATTCATTTAGGCTTTTAGACCCCTTTTGTAGAATGTAATTAATAAACGCCGGGTCACTTGTTTGATCCATGACTTGTGACTGGCTGTGGTTAGAAAACCGTGGTTCCGTCCCAATATGATATTAGGTGTAGAGGGGACGTAAACTTAAGACGGGTTTAACCACATCTTCATCATCAGGGCAAACTCATACAAGAGCCTGTTGGGTTATCCGTGATGATGAACCGTAATGAATTTTATTTTACAAGCATGTTCACGTTGATTAGAAATAATTTTGTTCAAGAAGAATTACGAGTTCATTTTGTAATGATGCCGTTTTTGTCTGATAACTCAGTTTGTGCATGTATGTACATATAAAGAACGTGATGATGATAAGTGGGAGTATTTGGTCGCCACACGTCATAACGGCCTGAGCGGCGGGGATGACGTCAGCTGCGTCATCGGCGTCGCGAGGACGGTTGTGACGGGGTGCCTACCAAATAGAGAGAATTTACGGCAAACAGTGTTGGCCCATATGAGACACTAACAAATGTTGTAGATTATAGATGAAAATCTTCTGTTGTAGTTTCTATCTGTTATTAATGTATTGAATTTGTGAATAGCTATATTTGTGAGCCGTGTCGCGGAGAAGGATATGAAATAGAGATTATTATGTTTCCTGTAATTGGCGGCTGACCAGGTAGCGCAAAGGCGTGGTCTGTTCAATTGCCTCTTACTTGTGATAATGTAGTGAGCACAAATTTGATGAGTATTATGCTCAGTAGTAGTGAGCATTAATTGATTTCTGTAGTGCTCAGTAAGGAACCATGAACTTTGAGTATTATTGTGTCAAGCGCTGGGTGCTGATAATTTGATGCACAGTCAAGTTGAGTTCTGCTGTACGGTTATTTGTCGCATGCACTAATCAGCCTGTATGTCTGGTCGGCGCATGCGCAATAACGGTATATGCATGAACATATTTTTACTTCTCCGGGAGGGGGATCATGATATAGCATGTATGTTTTGTGACTCGTTTCTAGTCCCGTTATCGTAATTTGCAGGCATAACAATGTGTGACCTGCTGCTCCCTGCTTCATAGCAGCAGGTACTGGTACGACGCTAGGCGTTAGGGTCCAGCAAGGGCGGACAGACCGCCGTAATCAGCGCCTACCAGGATAGAAGCAGATTCTTCTAAATCATTGTTCGTTGTAAACAAATGTGATCATGGAAGAGGTCAACTTACCTTATTTGGACGATCACTAAACGGCTGATCAGCAAACGTGATCGCTAATCCTAGGATAATCAATTATGTTGATAGACTAGTTTTACTAGTTCGCGAGAAGAAGTGTCACGCGAGTGGGGGATTCACCCAAAGTTATAAACTGGCCAGTCGCGTTTTGTGTTGTTTCTTTTTTTGTTTTTCTTGTTGTTTTTGTTGTTTGCTTCTGTAGGTATTCACGTCACCCGTTCCGAGCACAGAACAGTGTTTTGCCTTCGGAGCGGACGTCGTGAGTTGGCTACAGAAGCAACAATTTGTGATGTTTTGTGTTAGTAAGTGTTGTATGTAGATACTGTAAATAATTCATGTCAATCATTTAACATCTTTCTTGTGCCTTACCCCACAGCTGCCCGTACACCTGTCAGAGATCACGCTCGGTTGTCTTGTCAGCATGGGGGTTTGCGGGACGCCGTAAACCCACATGTAACATTTGGTGTCAGAAAAGTGAGGATTTGATCTCTGGCTGGTGTTCCCGGCTGTGGAACAGCACATTGATACTCTGAATCATCAATTTAAAAAAAAAAAATGTATTGACAGCCACATTTAGAAATTAACTTGAATCTTCCTTCCTGCGTTGATGAAGTGCGAAACCCATGTATTCAACTGAATGGATACTGACAAGTCGATAATTTCTGAGCAGGAAGGCAAGGCAAACCCCACTTTTTCTTGGTAACGAAAAATTTAAGTAGACCCCACTTAATTGTGTTACCTGACATTCTACTAAGTTAAATTGGAGCTACTAATTGATCTTACCCACACATGGTTCTGACGTAGTGACGTTAACAATTTACTGACGTTGACATAACGGTAGCGTTAATATTTACGCAGTGGCTTGAGGTTAGGTATGACGTAATAGAAACATTAATGGTGACTTGTTATGATCGGAGTTTTGTAATGTGATAAAACTTCGGATTGTAGCATTTTACTGTAAACGTCGTCAGTTTATGACGTCATATTAGACTACCAGTACGCAACGTCATACTGTGCTGAAAGCATTTGACATTTCAAATCGCGTGTGCTTTAATAACTAACGTTTTAGTTAGATTAACGCGTATAACACATATCTTAACGTTTTAGTTAAGCCCATTCAATCATCACTGATCATAACTGATCAGTTTATAGTGGTTTTGATAGTAACGTGAGATTTACGTTATCAATAATGGAGCGTTTAATGCAAATGGGAAAGGACTTAGGTTATGAGGGGAAGGAGTTACAAGGTTTTGTTAAAGAGCAGCAGGATATTGAGCGGGCAGAAAGGCAAGAGCAAAGGGATTTAGAAAGGTTAAGGTCTGAAGAAAAGGAAAAGGAAAGGGTACATGAACTAGCTAAGTTAGAGGAAAAGGAAAAGGAAAGGGTACATGAACTAGCTAAGTTAGAGGAAAAGGAAAAGGAAAGGGCACATGAACTAGCTATGTTGAATGTTAATAAGGAACTTGAAATAGCACGCATCAAGACTGAAAGGGAGGCAAAAGAGATTAGTGAGGCCCATTTAGAAAAAATAAAACATGGGTTTGAGCTACAGCACCAAGAATTAAGGAATCAGTTAGAAATGCAGAGAGCGAAGCTCGAGCTAGAATTTGAAAAGCAAAAAGCTGAGAAGGTGGCGCATGCCCGGGATCCTAAGTTACCTTATTTTGAAGAGGGTAAAGATAAAATGGATAGTTATTTATCTAGGTTTGAGAAATATGCTACGGCTAATAAATGGGATAAGAGTGTTTGGGCCGCGTATTTAAGTGCATTGCTCAAAGGGCGCGCACTTGATGTATATGACCGGTTGTCAAATGAGGATGCGGCGGATTATGAAAAGTTAAAGGACGCTTTATTAAAGAATTTTGACATGACAGAGCGCGGATTTAGGAAACAGTTTCGTTATAGTAGGCCCGAGAAATCAGAAACGTTCATACAGTTCAGTAGTAGACTGAGAAGTTATTTAGAAAAATGGCTTAATATGGCAAAGATAGAAAAATCTTTTCCGGCTGTCTGTGATTTCATGGCAAGGGATCAGTTCCTGGAGTCATGTAATAGAGAACTGTATGTGCATCTGAAGCCAAAACAGTTTGGTAATTTAGATGAAATGGCTAGGGAGGCAGATTTGTTTGCAGAAGCGCGCGGGGGCGTATATAGTTGCATTAATAAGGGGCAACGCGATAATAGAGGCGCAGCGCAGGGTAAACAGGACAAAGTTGACTCGAACAAACCGAGTGGTAGACCGGATATCAAGTGTAGCATATGTGGTAAGGGGCATTTAACAATTAAATGTTTTAAGAACCCCGACAGGAAACAATTGTATAGCGCAGAGGTAGGAGCAACTGGAGTTGGGGATAGCGGTGTTAAAGAAAATTTTAACACGCGCGTAGAGACTCAAGGTTCTCAGGTTAAGAATGAGAATACGCAGAATGTAGGTCGTGGTTATACACGTGGTCGTGGTAATTTTAGAGGGTCTTTTCGCGGACGCGGTAAAAATAATAGCACACCACGTGGCGCAGCACACCAAGTTAGTTTTTGTCAAACGGAAGTAACTAGGAAAGGTGATGAGATTGGAAGTATTTTTGAAAATAAGGTTGGTGATCCTTTGATTTCGGATAGGGAGGAGTGTAGTAAGGAAACTAGGGAAGGTGTCTGTTACTTCTTAAAGGCAAGGTTACCGACGGCACAAGGATTGGTTAATAATAAAAAGGTGGTTGTATTAAGAGATACTGGGTGTACAGGCTGTGTCGTTCGGAGAAGTTTGGTTTCGGATAGTCAGTTAATAGGGAAGGAATCAAATGTTACGTTGATTGATGAATCCACACAAAGGTATCCTTTGGCAATGATTGACATTGATTGTCCTTTTTTTACTGGGAAAACTGAAGCTTTGTGTATGGATGATACGTTGTACGATTTGGTTATCGGTAACATTGATGGATCAAAACTTCCTGATATGTCTCATTTCTCAGCTGCGGCTGTAACTAGGTCTCAAACTAGGCAGGATGAGAAGCCTTACAGAAAACTTAAGGTTCCCGATCAGATCATTAACGATGACAAGGAGGCTTTCAAGCAAGCTCAGGTTGATGATCCAACTTTGGAAAACATCAGGAAAAGGGTTGTATCTGGGAACAAGACTGTGAGTCGTGGTTTAAACCGAGGTGAAACTAGGTTTATTGAGAAAAAAGGGTTGGCATATAGGGAGTTCACCAAGGGTAACAAAGTCTCTTTCCAACTTGTGGTCCCTCAAAGTTTCCGAGGAAAGGTGTTGAAACTGGCTCATGAAACGCTTATGTCTGGACATATGGGTATTAGGAAGACATTGGATAGAGTTGTAACTGAGTTTTACTGGCCCGGTATTTGCGGTGATGTCGCTAGATTTTGTAAATCTTGTGATATTTGTCAGAGAACTATTCAGAAAGGTCGGGTCACTAAAGTACCTCTAGGAAAAATGCCATTGATTGATACGCCATTTAAGAGGGTGGCATTGGACATAGTTGGTCCAATTGAGCCTCGATCTGATAGGAAATCTCGGTATATTTTAACCATGATAGATTATGCGACAAGGTATCCAGAGGCGATAGCTTTACCGAGTATTGAGACGGAACGTGTCGCGGAAGCGCTTATTGAAATGTTTAGTAGGGTTGGCATTCCTGATGAAATGTTGACTGATTGTGGATCACAGTTTACTGCTGAGGTAATGAAGGAAGTCAGCAGACTTCTTTCTCTTCAACAGTTAACGTGTAGTCCGAGACACCCAATTTGCAACGGACTGATAGAGCGTTTCCACGCTACGTTAAAGCAGATGTTACGTCGCATGTGTGCTGAACGTCCAAAAGATTGGGATAAATATCTTCCAGCCTTATTATTTGCGGTAAGGGAAGTCCCACAAGAGTCTTTAGGATACTCCCCTTTTGAGTTGTTATATGGACGTAACGTCAGAGGTCCAATGGCAATATTAAGAGAATTATGGGCTGAAGAGGTACGCGATGAGCAAGTTCTTTCGACGTATCAATACGTTATTGAGCTTAGGGAACGGTTAGAGCAGACATGCAAATTAGCGCGTGATAATTTAAAGAAGGTTCAGATTAAGCAGAAAGCTTATTATGATAAAGGCGCGAGGTCGCGTAAATTTGACGTCGGCGACAAAGTACTGTTGTTACTACCGACAGACAGTAATAAATTATTGCTTCAATGGAAAGGTCCTTATGAAGTTGTTGAGGTAGTGAACAGAATGGATTATAAGATTGACGTCAATGGAAATGTTAACACATATCACGCTAACATACTGAAGCAATATGTGGAACGTCAAAATGTGACGTCACATTGCTTGCTATCTGTAGAGTCCACTCAGTCAACTGAAAATGATGACGTTGACGAATTCTCATTGGAAGATTGCGCTTTTCCTACTGCAAAGCAACCAGAGACGTTTAAGGACGTCAATATTTCAGAAATGTTAACGCAGGATCAGCGTAAAGAAATAGAGACGTTGATAAAAGAATACCCGGACGTACTGTCCAGTGTACCAGGACGAACTGACCAAATAGAACACGACATAAAGTTGCTGACGACGGAACCAGTGAGGTCAAAAGGTTATGCCATACCATATAAAGTACGGGATGTAATGGAAAAGGAAATTCAAGATATGTTAGATTTAGGAGTTATTGAGCCATCAATATCTCCATATTCATCCCCTGTAGTACTTGTCCCTAAAAAAGATGGTTCGGTGCGGTTCTGCATTGACTTCCGTAAACTTAATAAAGTGACGGAGTTCGATGCAGAACCAATGCCAAATATGGAGGAGGTTATAAATAGAATGTCGGGGCACAAATACTTTAGCAAATTAGATTTGTCAAAAGGTTATTGGCAGGTAAAAATGACGTCTAAGGCAAAACCCCTAACTGCGTTCGAAACCCCCAAAGGCTTGTTTCAATTCAAAACTATGCCCTTCGGTTTGGTAAACTCAGGAGCAACATTTTGCAGGTTGATGAGAAAGATTCTGTCCGAACTTTCTAACGTTGATAGCTTCGTCGATGATATGTGGATCTTTACCGAAACTTGGAAAGACCACTTGACGTCATTACGTGAAGTTTTAGATAGACTCAGGACAGCCAAGTTGACGGCAAAACCTTCCAAGTGTATGATTGGGTATAGCAGTATCGAATGTCTTGGTCACAGTGTAGCTGCTCAGTCAGTAAGACCGCAAGAAGACAAGATACAAGCTATAAAGGATGCTCCTCGACCTTCTACTAAGAGACAAATAAAGTCATTTCTTGGGTTGGCTGGTTTCTACCGCCGTTTCATTCCAAATTTCTCATCTATCGCTTCCCCTTTGACAGATTTAACTAAGAAAAGTAGACCAAACAAGATCACAGACTGGCAGGACCATCATGAAAAGGCTTTTCAGACCCTGAAGAATAGACTCACGTCTAGTCCTATTCTTCGTCTTCCTATCTTTCATGATGGGAATCCGTTCATACTCCGGACGGACGCTTCTGATGTTGGTATAGGAGCCGTTTTGCTCCAAGAATTTGAAGGGGAAGGACGACTTCCCATTGCTTATGCCAGCAAGAAACTTTTGCCTCGTGAGAAAAACTATTCTGTAATAGAGAAGGAATGTTTGGCTATTATCTGGGGTGTTGAGAAATTTCGCAAGTATCTTTACGGAGTAGAATTCCTGCTTGAGACAGACCACAAGCCCTTGTCGTATATGCAAACAGCAAAAGTTCTCAATCCTCGAATTATGCGTTGGGCAATGAAACTACAGCCGTATAGATTTCGGATTGTTGCAATTCGGGGCCAAGAAAATTTGGGGGCAGACTACCTTAGTAGGTAATTCTTCGCACGGTTGTTGTGTAAATAGCTGTCTTGTTTAGATAGGTTCATCCTATTCCATCTCTGTACACAAAGAAAAAACATTTCTGATTGTTTTTTCTTCAAAAGGGGAAACCTTTGTTACGAGATGGAATAGGAAACCTCTCTGGTGCTTATGCACATCTAAATTATTTTAGTAGATATATGGTAGGGCGGTGTGAGTGAAATATTTTGGGTGAAATATGGTACGCAAACTATGCGGCTCCATGAACAAGTCATGCACATATCATACGATGTATGCATGAGTGGTTTATAGAGAGCTGTTTTTACAATACAGGGGGCCGCTAAAAGGCTGAGTTCTATAGAATTTGCCTAAAAATCGCCAACCGCCAAATTGTGCCATATATGATTTTTATTCCCGTCACGTGTTGTGTGGGTGTTCGTTTTGACAGGAGTCATGTCATTGATTATAGGGTCGTTTCATCAATTTTTCCTATGGGAAATATACTATTTGAAAGGCAAATCCATTATCTACTCGATTTTGCTATCTGGCTTTGTTTGTGGCCGGTATCTCCACTTCCCCACGAACAAAGCAAGGTAATACGAGTAGGCATGATTTTCCGGTAGTATTCATAGATATATAAACCCTGAAAAAAGCGGACACCTTAGCAGCAGGTCAAGTTGTAAAGAGTAAACACAACATTGTGACGGGGAAATAGAAAGTATATTGAAAGGTATGTTTAATCTATGTTTAGTATTATTTTTGTATGAACATGCTTGTAGGTTTTGGAGGGGTTTACTTCTAGTATACCCCAACTTTCTGAAGCCTATTCTGAATTCACTATTGAGGCCTGTAGTGATTAGGCTACTAGCTTTGCCAGCTAGACGTCGCAGGATCGATCCCAGGCTTCTCCAGTAGTAGAATGAGTCTTTCTAAGTGAGGTCCTGTCTCATGCTGACCCTAGATGTTGGTGAGACGTAAAGTTTGGACACCCGCTCATTCTAGATTCATTTAGGCTTTTAGACCCCTTTTGTAGAATGTAATTAATAAACGCCGGGTCACTTGTTTGATCCATGACTTGTGACTGGCTGTGGTTAGAAAACCGTGGTTCCGTCCCAATATGATATTAGGTGTAGAGGGGACGTAAACTTAAGACGGGTTTAACCACATCTTCATCATCAGGGCAAACTCATACAAGAGCCTGTTGGGTTATCCGTGATGATGAACCGTAATGAATTTTATTTTACAAGCATGTTCACGTTGATTAGAAATAATTTTGTTCAAGAAGAATTACGAGTTCATTTTGTAATGATGCCGTTTTTGTCTGATAACTCAGTTTGTGCATGTATGTACATATAAAGAACGTGATGATGATAAGTGGGAGTATTTGGTCGCCACACGTCATAACGGCCTGAGCGGCGGGGATGACGTCAGCTGCGTCATCGGCGTCGCGAGGACGGTTGTGACGGGGTGCCTACCAAATAGAGAGAATTTACGGCAAACAGTGTTGGCCCATATGAGACACTAACAAATGTTGTAGATTATAGATGAAAATCTTCTGTTGTAGTTTCTATCTGTTATTAATGTATTGAATTTGTGAATAGCTATATTTGTGAGCCGTGTCGCGGAGAAGGATATGAAATAGAGATTATTATGTTTCCTGTAATTGGCGGCTGACCAGGTAGCGCAAAGGCGTGGTCTGTTCAATTGCCTCTTACTTGTGATAATGTAGTGAGCACAAATTTGATGAGTATTATGCTCAGTAGTAGTGAGCATTAATTGATTTCTGTAGTGCTCAGTAAGGAACCATGAACTTTGAGTATTATTGTGTCAAGCGCTGGGTGCTGATAATTTGATGCACAGTCAAGTTGAGTTCTGCTGTACGGTTATTTGTCGCATGCACTAATCAGCCTGTATGTCTGGTCGGCGCATGCGCAATAACGGTATATGCATGAACATATTTTTACTTCTCCGGGAGGGGGATCATGATATAGCATGTATGTTTTGTGACTCGTTTCTAGTCCCGTTATCGTAATTTGCAGGCATAACAATGTGTGACCTGCTGCTCCCTGCTTCATAGCAGCAGGTACTGGTACGACGCTAGGCGTTAGGGTCCAGCAAGGGCGGACAGACCGCCGTAATCAGCGCCTACCAGGATAGAAGCAGATTCTTCTAAATCATTGTTCGTTGTAAACAAATGTGATCATGGAAGAGGTCAACTTACCTTATTTGGACGATCACTAAACGGCTGATCAGCAAACGTGATCGCTAATCCTAGGATAATCAATTATGTTGATAGACTAGTTTTACTAGTTCGCGAGAAGAAGTGTCACGCGAGTGGGGGATTCACCCAAAGTTATAAACTGGCCAGTCGCGTTTTGTGTTGTTTCTTTTTTGTTTTTCTTGTTGTTTTTGTTGTTTGCTTCTGTAGGTATTCACGTCACCCGTTCCGAGCACAGAACAGTGTTTTGCCTTCGGAGCGGACGTCGTGAGTTGGCTACAGAAGCAACAATTTGTGATGTTTTGTGTTAGTAAGTGTTGTATGTAGATACTGTAAATAATTCATGTCAATCATTTAACATCTTTCTTGTGCCTTACCCCACAGCTGCCCGTACACCTGTCAGAGATCACGCTCGGTTGTCTTGTCAGCATGGGGGTTTGCGGGACGCCGTAAACCCACATGTAACATAACCCACAGCTCCCATCAGAGACACCAAATGCCAAAAAAAAAAAACAAAAAAAAAAAAAACAACAAAACATGAAACATGAAACAACAGATCCTATTGGAAAAATCAGAAGTGGAAAACAAAAAAAAGACAGTTATTTTCCCACAAAATGGCCAATAGGCTATCCAAAATAACATAATATAAGCGACACAAACACCCAAAGACAAAACATAAAAAAACCGCGACAGAAGAACCGCCTTGGAACGGTCAGCGGAAACGAATTCCACCGGGGGGGGGGGGGTACGGGCTTAAATCGATTTTTCGTGGCAACAATCCTCGCCCTTACTTCCGTCGCGTTTTAGACAAATAATTTGCTTAGTCCGCATGAAGGCCTCCTAACACATCAGTGCAACAACTCCGTGAACACACAAATCAAACAATCACAGAGATGAAACTGCGATGAGGACTCGACAGCAAGAAACCACTGAAATGCTGGAGCAAAAGAAAACCGACTCCGATGGGCCCGACCAGAGACAGAGGATCAGGTACCAACCAACATAAGCCTTTACGCTGGAGCCGTCATGGAATCCGAGGCCTGACCCACCGGCGTGCAATTAAAGATGGAAGCAAAGTTATCAAACGTGACTGGGTTAACTACCATGCATGCAGTCTGTCGTATAACATTTTTGTTGTGCCCAATCTTTTCATATTGATTTTACGAAATTTGATGCTGAAGTCATTGGGTTATATATTTTTCTGAATTTAATTACTAAGTCACCATAAAGTTCGGGTTCCGATAGACCTTGTTGCAGAAGAGATGTAAGTCCAATAATGCATTTTGAAATAAAATCAGAATTACGTCTATAAAATTTTGAAAAGTCTTTGCGTAGTTTATGATTCCGATAACCCTGACTAAGAAGTTTAGCAGTTAGCAATTTATTACGAGTGTTGTAGTCAGTTCAATGACTACACACTATGGCAAATCGAATTAATTGCGAAATATAAACGCCATACGATGGCGCACGAGGAACATCACCATCCAAAAAAAAAAAAAAAGGAAAATTTACAATCTCAAAACCAAAATAATCGCGTTTTTCATAGATTTTGTAAGAAACAAACCTATCTACAATAGACAGATGTAAATCCAAAAACGGGGCCTCGGTATCAGAAGAATTCGCTTTATTTAACTGAATTTTTTTTTTTGGTGGGACGTGGGGGTGGGGGGGGGGGTAAACATGGCTGATCAAACCATAGAAATAATCATTATCAATATTTAATAAATCATCCAAATATCTAGAAGTGGAGCTAAGAGCTTCAATGATTTCAAACTGGTTTTAAGCAGATAGGGACATCAGGAAGTCTCTGTCGTAACAAAACAAAAACAGACCAGCCACAATGGGTGCACAATAAGTACCCATCGGAATACCAAAAATTTGTCTAAATAACTTAGTACCAAATCTTATATAAATATTGTCAAGTAGAAAGGTGAGAGCTTCACACAGTTTCTGACATGACCATAAAGTATAATTTTTTTCCGGCCCGCGGGCAAAAGAATTTGTTTCCTGGCTCAGTCTATTTCATTTCTGTTGCTGCTGAAAACCTGTCACTTTTGAAACTCGGGTAGTAATTGGCTATGTTAATCTCGGCCAATCAATTATGCTCTTTCTAAGTAGTTTAGGCTTATATCTGTATAGCGGAGGTTGTGTTTACATCACGATGGTTAAAACTGTAGACGTTACCAGGTTACAACGGGTAAAGCTAAACAGCGAAAGGAAGCTTCCTTTCGCGAAAGGAAGCTTCCTTTCGCGAAAGGAAGATTTTCTCACGAAAGGAAGATATTTATGAGGCCTATGGTCGTATTTTATGTATATAGGGATACTTATGAAATATTTTAGTGGATAACGGGTACTTTTGCAAAAATATAATCAATAATAATAATAGACAGAATCAGAATTGTTACTGGTGATACGTCAAATGACATTCACACACCAGACATACGGGCTCAATCTGTAACAAAAAATAAAAAAAGAAAGGTTGGATACACAATGTAGACAAACACACGGAAAAAACAGCAAACAATAAAGGCGCTGATCAGGCTGCGCAGATGCTTTGCGCGTGCAATTTTCCGGTTTTCTCACGACGTAACTCAAATCTAGATGAAAGTTGGATACACGCTGTAGACAAACACACAGCAAGAAAGAAAGTTGGATACACGATGTAGACAAACACACGAAAAAACAACAAAAAAAGCGAAAAAAAAAGGCACTGATCAGGCTCCGCACATGCAACTTTCCGGTTTTCTCATGATGCAGCTCAGTATTATAATAGAATGTATAACCTGGTATGCAAAGGAAACAAGACAGAAAACAGGAAAGACGGAAAATGTACAACAATTGTGGTTTCATTCCGACAGAATAGGATGTAGAAAAACGTTCCTTTATGGCTATTATGGATATCACTATACAGAAAGAAAGGAAATTTGCCCAGTTTTTACACTGACAGGGGAGATAATCCCTGATATTGACCCCCTGATTAGACTGAGCAGATGCTCAGGGTGGTCTGCGCCCTTAATGGTTGCACATGCATTTTCCGGGTTTCTCTCGACGTAATTCAATTCTGTAACAAAAGTAAAAGGAAGAAATAAACACGACGAACACGAAAAAAAAGCAGCAAACAATAAAGGCGCTGATCAGGCTGCGCAGGCTGATCTGCGACTCTTTTTAATTTTAACCAAACCCCAAATGAACTTTCTTTCCGGGAAACAAAAGGTCCAGTCATGTTTAACTTGCCTGACCCATAAAAACATGGATACTTCACAATTTTCAGTTATGTTGTGCATTTCTCACAGAATCGGAAGGAATGTCTACAAAATGACCTTAAAAGAGTTGATGGGGACGCCAAAGATTAGCATAAACAAATAAAACAGGTTCAAGTATCTTAAACAAGTTGAGACAATGTATCATTAATTACGTATGATTTAAAGGATGTTTCAGGAGAACTGTTCACGACAGGCCTCCAGGGATGGCCTCTCTAATTCGTGCATGTCATAGATGCTAATTTATTCCGCCATCACCAATATTCATACACCGAGACTGTGATATTGGACGTTGATCCCAATCTCTCGCCAAAGAGATAAACTTAGCTACACTATCCTCAGCACCTTCAGCTGTGGAAACGATTGAATCGGGAAGCGAATTCCAATCTCTAATGGTCTGAGGTATGAAATATTCTTTGTAAATGTCAGTTCTGAAACGCCAGTGAATGGTGATTTCTACAGTGCCTAGCTAGGTGGGGGTGGGGACAAGGTCATCTGTTGAAATGCTGGCAGTACCCTTTAGGCCTTTGTATAACAGTATGCGCCTACTGTCTCTTCTACTTTTCTTGAGAGAATCCCATCTTAATTTGCCTAGTATTACAGTCATACTCCCAGTTTCGAATCAGTTATTGCTTATCTAGTAACTCTGATTCACCGTTAGCAATAACTCGCTGTTTTCTATAGCAAATGAAAGAATGTATGTATTTGAGAGTCTTCCTCCTCATGCCGTAGCCAAATAATTTGGATTTCAGGTGCTCATGAGGGAGTGGTGTAAAAAGCCTCCTCAAAGTCCAGAATAAATGTGTACACCTGTGTGCCCATTGAGCCTTGGTTTGTATCACATTCAAAACAACTAGGACATTAGTATTTCTTAGAATTATTGTGGCTTTTGCATTTAGGCAGACAAAGGATAATGGATACGAAACTCTGGTTCTCCTTCACCTAACATCTTAGTCTACCTATATCATCCTGAAGTTCCACAGAGTCCTCTGCATCTCTCATTTCCCGGTAGAAAACACAGTCGTCTTATTTCTGAGTCAATGTCAGTGGTAATATCACCAATGTGCAGGGAAAATAACAGTGGACCAAGAACAGTCCCTTGTGAGACCCAGACAAAACTAGCGCCCACTCCGTTGATTCACCATTAGCAAGGATTCGCTGTTTTCTTTAGCAACGAAATTAATGTATGTATTTGAGAGTCTCCCCCCTAATGCCGTAGCCAAATTATTTTGATTTCAGGTGCTCATGAGGGGGTGGTGTCAAAAGCCATCTCAATGTCCGGGATAAATGTGTCCACCTGCGTGTCTATTGAGCCGGGGTAAGTATCACATTAAAAACAACTAGGACATTAGTATTTCTTAGACTTCATGTGGCTGTTGCATCCAGACAGACACATGATAATGCATACGAAACACTGGTTCTGTCTCGGCTAAAGTATGTATTGGCGGTTGGGCTTCCCAATATTATTTCAGATTAACAGGTTGAGAAAGTCAAGAAGACAACAGTCAAGCTTGTAAGCAATGGTGATGCAAAAAAAAGTGGATTTAATCTGACCTTGCCTTTGCTGGTGAAGTGAATATTTTGAGAGGCGCTGTGACAACCTCGTTGGATATTTAGCCACATTGAACTTCATCTCTCTATCTTTTGTTCTTTCTTTCTTTCTTTCTTCGTATACTGCCTACGCCAAAGGGGCATTTTTGGCAGTTGTACATTACATATACTCCTGGTTTGCAAGATGAAAGCCTACACTTTAATCATGTTACTACGGTAGGGATCTTTTACCTGCACAGGGGATGGTTCTCCCTGCACAGGGGACCTCCAGTTAACGTTGCGATCCGAAGGACGGTGCACTTTGTGACACTCATCTGTCAGCATATCCAGGTTATCTTGTATAACGAGGCAGTCATAAGAATATATAGTCATCAGCAAAACGGATAGATGACTTGATAGAATCATGGAGATAGTCTATGGAACACCAAGTAAAGGACCAGTTCAAGAACCCACCCTTCAGGTACACCTGACAAAACAGAGAATGATACTTTAAATAGCTTACGCTTGGCCATTTAGCACAAAATGCATTGTTGCGAGCACAGAGAGAATGATGCGCTCATCTACCTTTGAATGGATCATTGTAACAGAGTGAGTTTTTAGCATTTATGTTAAAGGACGGTTCAGTAGCTTCCCTCTCCCCCTTGTACCCTCTATACCCGTGGCCAGTTAAAGGAGGTCAAAATTTGACGATTATCGCCGATGCGGTTCATTTATTCTTTTGGGTAAACTCTCAACTTTTTTTTATTAGGCATGCGCAGTAATTTCTAGTAAAAAATTGTCATTTCTTCAGAAGCACACGTTGCGTAATCTTCAAATTAATTCTTGAAAAGAAAATGTTTTACTATTTTAATGAGTCCTAATTGAAGTTATCTACTTCAGGTAATTTATTACTGCTGCAATGTACTCGCGGAACGTTTCATTTATGTATTATGGCAATTCGTAAATGATGAAATACGGAATTTTTTTGTTTGGAAATGGCGGTTTTTAGTCACGTGTTTTAGAATCTTGAAAAATAACCCTATTGCATACTAATATTTTATTGCAGCAATATATTTATTAGCTGCTTGAATGTTTCTAACCATGTGTTTGTTGTTCACAGCAATAACAGTCTTCACTGGTATATTGCGAGATGATGTCAGATGTTGCTAGTGAGAGAGGTGAAGGACTTTCAGATTTCAAATATCTGGTAAGCTCATAAGTATGGTTATGACATTTTGTAAGAAAACAAAACCACATATATTAGTAGCTGTATTAATAGACCACTGCGCTGTGCCTCCGGTCCGAATAGTGTTATATCATTTAAATATATTTTTAATTTACTGTTTTAGTGCAATATTTATGTGTCCTGAATGGTACATTAATTGTGGTTTGCTTGCAATGGATATATTCTGTTATAGGCGGAATTCTGTGTCCGAGGTGTTGTGTGTGAACCTCCAAGCCGCATATATTTCCTTCCATAATAAAAAGGCTACTTTCCTGAATGGTTTCTAAGAGAAATTAGTCAAGGAACTATGTCCTATGTTATTCTGTACTCTGTGCTGGTTCAGGAAGGATGCTTCTTGGTTTCTGCCGAAGGTTTGCACTGTGAGTTGGCTCCTGTGCGTAAACCTGTCCGTAAAGTGTACTTAGAGGAACCGACTGGCTCAAGTAAGGGCTAGCAGATTATTTGCTAGGCCGTAAAGCTCTTAAGCAGATAAACAAACTTTTCACTTGATTCTATATATAATAATACTGTGTTTCACACGATATCTCATTTATAATGAGTTTAGTTATTATGATTGAAATATTGTTGTGAGACTGATAATTTATTTTAATGAAAAGGTGATACTAGTGTTAATTGTACCATTTCAGGGTCTGATTGTTATGTCAGACTATGAGGTTGACGTGAGAGATGAGCCATTGTTTGACCTGTCCATCGTATGCCTTCGTGGATAAATGATTGAACTTGCGGTGGGTTTATTTATGTTATACCCCATAAAATCCTACCCTGCGACATCATCATATCATGTAGAAGTCTTATTTATACAAATTTCCTTTCTCCTACCGACAGGTAGCGACTTAGGTCCGTCGTGCCGTTTTATCTTCTGGTAACGCCTGCTATTGACTCGATGTTTATGTTTAAAAGGTCAAAGGTAAGGACGGCGGAAAGAAATAAACTGATTGGATTGTATATCGAAAGGGAACATAATACATTCTTTCACACACCTTGCCGGGAAATAAAAGGTTAAAAAATACATCATGGCCCATGTGGCAGCTGTAAAGTAGAAGTAAAACAAAGATCAGGAATCGATACAATTAACTTACTCCACCCACCAAAGACACCAAAGGGAAAGAAATACAAACAATAAGCGACCAGACCATAATGGAAACCTAAACAAAGGAAGGCCATAAGGACAGTTACTTTCCCACAAAATGGCCATATGGCCATCCAAAATTAAAAGACACAAGTGATACACACAGTAAGTAACAAACAACAACATAAATAAATCGCCACAGAAGAACCGCCTTGGAACGGTCAGTGGAAATATTTCCACTGGGGGGCTTAAATCGATTTTACGTGGCCACAATCATCGCCCTTACTTCCGTCGCGATTTAGACAAATAATTTGTCAGTCCGCATGAAGGCCTCCTAACTCATCAGTGCAACATCTCCGTGAACACAAAAAATCAAAGAAGTTTACTTGGGGAAATTCGATGGACCGTCCTATAGCATTTACAAAACGCTTAGCACATATTAGTTTGTGTAGTTATAGGATTGCATAGCCAAATAACAAAGCTAATCATGAGTATGCTTTAATAGTGTGCTAGTAAATATGGAAACTTGTATAATAGACAAAGATTCCAAAAGTCGATTCCAGTTTCATATATAAACAAGACTAGCAATCTTGCACTATGACAACCAGGAACCGAAAAACAGTAGAACAGATACATCTGCTTTCACATTGAAGGTTAACCTTATTCAAAGTCAGCCAGCTAACAGTTTTTACAAAAGTGAAAACAAGCGTGGTAGATCAGTGGTTAGTACACTTGCCTTTGATGCTACAGGCCCCCGGTTCGATTCCCGGCACCGGTAATAAAATTGCGGTGTCCGAACGTAATCCACTGGCATCATTTGCAAGGATGAATGCCACAAAATACACCGTCCTTCGGATCGGAACGTTAACTGGAGCCCCTGTGCAGGAAGACCCATCCCGGGTGCAGGTAAAAAAATCCCTCTCGTATTTACAAGATTACATTATTATCCTTGTGCGTCCCCAGCTGGAGTATGCTTCAGCCATATGGGACCCCATATAAAAAGGAACACCCATATGGTTGAAATGGTCCAGAGACGTGCAGCTCGATGGACCATGAATGACTATGCCAGAAAAAAATAACCTCGCTTCATTATTACACAAGCTGGACTGGCAACCCCTTGAAGAAAGACTTTCAGTGGCACGTCTTTGTCTTTTCTACAAGATAGTGAACGGCCTTGTGGCTGAGTTCCTTCTTGATAATGTCCAGTCTCGTTCTCATAGGATTTCAAAGTACTGTCATTCTACGACATTTCGCTAAATTCATACTGGAAAGTATACACAATTATTCCTACTTAGCACTGAAAAGGGCATGACAATGAATTTTCTTATTCTATCGTAGTCTATGACATGAAAGTAGAATTGTGCACTCAGATGAATGAACTTTTCTAGATCTTTTTCCTGAATACTACCGATTTAGTTATTTTAATTTCGCCGCTTCTGAAACTACTGGGCTGAATGAACGAAATTACACATGGAGCCCCCGGGATTGGAAACTGAAAGTTCTTCATAAGATCTGGGCCTCATGTTCAAGACGGTCACCATGCGCACACCCGGTAAAAATTTACAAATCTTCTTTTAAGAAGCTTGAAGCTTGGTATGCTGCATTGGGAGACTGTAGCCCTACCAGATTTATTAACTTGGTTTACCTTGCCTAATTCTACGTCAAGATCAACTGTATTTGAATGGAAAAGTGGCAAAACAATATATTTCCCCAAAGTTACTTTTCCAAAAACAACTTCGAGACACGCAGTTTCATTTTCACTTCATTGCAGCTTGTATTAAGTGTCGTGTGGTAGCGATCGAACGTTTCCCATTGCTTCATCATAGTATAGATTATATTTCTATTTAAATGAAATCACTGAGCCAATTTTGATGTCTTGACAAATATATGAAATACTGCTCAAATAATCATCTTAGAGTGTAAGCAGTCCTACGACGTAAAGTGATGCTTTTTAAGAGTCTTTATAAGATCTGTTTATATTACTTCCCCGTTTCTAAAGGCACTTTTATACAAAAAAAAAAATTTAGTCCCACTAATTAACGTTACCACCCGATTAATAAATGTGCCACGAATTATTTTGTTTTTGTTTGTTATTCAACATTTAACGAACCGCATCTTATAGGTCGACGAATGTTTACTGACCATTACGTCACACGGGCCGGTCCATCTAATAGCGTTATCTAGGGATGACAATGGCACCAGTGAATGCAAACTTCTTAAATAAAAGCTGAAACTCATTCTCATGCGCAACTATAGAACACATTGTGCGAATTATAAAAGATAGAAAATAAAAAATACGACAAAATTGTCGAGAAGAACTGAAAACTTAAAAACAAATACCTTACGCAATAATTTGATGGTAGGCATTGTTTTCAATGTAGGTTTACTGTGCGCAAAAATGCTCATGAATAACAAATAGCCGAGTGGTTACAGTTACGACTCAGAATTATTGAAGTCCTCGGGGTGGTGAGGGCGAGGGGTGGAAGAGACACTCGGACCGTGTAATTATTTTGAAACTTTTTTTTCCTTTTTTTTTTCTGTATTATATTTTTCCTTTTTTTTGTTGTTGTTGTTTTGTTTTTGTTTTTAATATTATTATGTAATTCATTTCTTTCAAATTTCAGCGATTCATATTAACTTGAATTTCATAATTTTAGAATTTCATATTTCGAAATTGCATTACAAAAACAGTTTTGATTGTTCGGCAGTGTCGGTAGATTCATCACCCTCAGAAGCAGTCTCTGTAATCTCTAACGTCACTGCCAGAGTCCATGTGGTTAATGATTCGTTCCTTTTCAACAGCGATGTCACTTTTACAATTGTCCTGGTCAGGCCCCCGCCCATTTGGGCTTGAAGATGGGCTGCACGATGCTTCCACGCAGAGCGGAAACCAACCGCATGAGTACTGGTAAACTGCTATGAGGATCTAAAAATAGAAGTGGAGGCAATGATCAGGAATCGATACAATTAACCTACAGCTCCCATCAGAGACACCCAAGGGAAAGAAACACAAATATGAAACAACAGACTCCATTGAAAACACCAACAGCGGAAAGCCAAAAGGACAGTTACTTTCCCACAAAATGACCAATAGGCTATCCAAAATAAAATAATATAAGTGACACAAACACCCAAAGACAAAGCATAAGAAAAATAGACCGTGACAGAAGAACCGCCTTTGAACGGTCAGCGGAAACGAATTCCTCTGGGGGCTTAAATCGATTTGACGTGGCCACAATCCTCGCCCTTACTTCCGTCGCGATTAAGACAAATAATTTGTTCAGTCCGCATGAAGGCCTCCTAAGCCTGCCCAGGCAAAGCGGTGCGAGTCGGCCCGGCCCGTCCATGCATTTAGACCCTATTGGTTTCATTTGGCGACAGGATTTTGGATGTCATTTCATCTCAATGTAAGGTAAAAGTCCCAACAAATTGGAAGGAACGTCTCCAAAATGACCAATACAGTGTTGACGGGGACGTTAAACCTCAAATCAAACAAAACAATAGTCCTGTTCAGCCTTTTAGACATGTGTTAAGCAAGCAGACCATTCTTTTACAACAATGCTTCCAATGCCTTCTTCAATCAGAGCCTTTATATCTGCCACGCAAAGCTGAAAATTTCAATGGCCAACATAACCTTTCAACCTTTTGGGCAATCAGATCAGGATGGTATGGTGAAAGCCGCAGAATTGTGTGCCCGTGTCTCTTCAAAAGCTGGTCAACTCGATAAGAGGAGCTGGTTTATTTCGTTTGCAAAGTTCCAAAAGCTCAGGCTTGAACATTTCTTGCCACAGGCTGCATAATAGTAGAAGTAAACCAAAGATCAGGAATTGATACAATTAACTTACTCCATCCATAAAAGACACCAAGGGGAAAGAAATACAAACATTAAGCGACCAGACCATAATGGAAACCTAAACAAGGGAAGGCCATATGGACAGTTACTTTCCCACAAAATGGCCATATGGCCATCCAAAATTAAAAGACATAAGTGATACACACAGTAAGTAACAAACAACAACATAAATAAATCGCCACAGAAGAGCCGCCTTGGAACGGTCAGTGGAAGATTTCCACTGGGGGGCTTAAATCGATTTTACGTGGCCACAATCCTCGCCCTTACTTCCGTCGCGATTTAGACAAATAATTTGTTCAGTCCGCATGAAGGCCTCCTAACTCATCAGTGCAACATCTCCGTGAACACAGAAATCAAAGAACCACAGAGGTGAGACAACGGTGAGGACTCGACAGCAAGAAACCACTGAAATGCTGGAGCAAAGGAAAACCAACAGTTAGACTCCGATGAGCCCGACCAGAGACAGAGCATCAGGCACCAACCAACATTATCTCTTTAATTTTCAATAAGCCTTTACGTTGGAGCCGTCATAGAATCTGAGGCCTTACCCACCGGCGTGCAATTAAAGAGGGAAGCAAAGTTGCCAACCGTGATTGGGTTAACTACCATGCATGCAGTCTGTCGTATAATATCCATGTTGTACCCAATCTTTTTATATCGAAGAATGATTTTACGAAATTGGGTGCTGAAGTCATTGCGGTTATATATTTTTATTAGTTATTAAAACTGTGTAGTAAAGGACAACAAAAAAAACGAAAAATTAAAATGTTATTCAAAATTTGAGATTCGAACCTACGACCTTCGGATAATTAGGTCGTTAAAGTTTATGAATCTAACCAATACCGCCATACCGTATTCCTGCAACGATGTTATATCAGAATAATATACAGCAAAGATTTTGTGAATTAACCGAGGGCAAAGTTGGTAACCCCTACATAACGGTTTCCGATGGAATAGTCCGTATGACGTAGTGTTCAGTAAACAGTCATCGATTTATACATACAAATGTTCCATGAAAAACAAGTTGAAGAAAAAGTTGAAATATTCATTCAAAGCTGTTAAGTTTATTGATAAAACATGGGAATCAAATGCTAGGCGGGCCGTTTCAGCTTTTTTAAGTGCTATCCTTGTATGCTCTTACGAAGTGAAACAAGCATTTCTTACATTACATGCAAGATTGAGAGAGTCTTCCCTATGAAATGCCTATTCAATTAAATCATTAAGTTTTTCTTTTATAAGATTATGAGGAAGTGTAATGTAAAGTGTGGAAAAAATCATAAAAAGACAGACTTGAAGCACGAAAACGCCTGGATTTCAATGTATTTAAAACTTCATTAGAATTTTTATAGACCAAAACAGATTTCTACCTGATCTTTCGAAGACTTTGTCGCAATATTTATCACATGTTTTTGGATGGCAGTAAAACATGAAATTAATAACTTGGAGAGTACTGTGGTGGTACAAGAGCTTAAATTTGCAATAAACCGTGCTTTGTATGGTCTTTTATGAAGTTTAGGTAACCAATATAACGTAGGAAGCTTGTCTTGGCCTTCTGTAACACAGACAGAAAACTTGGTGGCTGATTGAAAAATGTGGTCATCAACTAAAGCCCTCTCTACAGCTAAAGTCTGAAGTTCATAGGCCTTAGTACCTCCAAATTCTTGCTGAAGAGTGTTAACATAATGAAGCCGGCAAACAACGGCCACATTGTTATTGGCCTTATCAGCTGCAGCCAAAACAAACTTTCTATGACATTCTTGAATACCTAGTTGAAGTTGAAATAGAAGTGGCGGCAATGATCAGGACATGAGACAATCAACCCACAGCTCCCATCAGAGACACCAAAACCTGCAAAGGAAAAGTGTGGATAGGTAAACTGACTGGCTCAAAATGACCTAAATTGTGTTGACTTGGTCGTTAAACTCAAAAACAAACAAATAAACCTACGGGTGGTATATTGGTTTGGAAGTCCTTTCTCTTAAGAGAAAAGATATTGAAGCCCTAGAAATGTTTCAGAACAAATTGCTTTAGATTTAGGGATTATCGGACAAAACCCGAAGGGTATTATTATCCTGGCATTTTTGGGTGTGTTACCAATTGAAACTGTCATACACAGGAATGCCTTGAACCTTTTTATGAGTATTTCTCGAAACAAACGTTTTCTAGAATGTGAAAGGCAATTCCATATTGTGGGGCCCTGTAGATAAGAGTTGGTTGTTCCTAATTAAGGAAATTCTGGGCATTTATAACCTACCATCAATATATAATCTATTTGATAATCAATTAACTAAAGAAAAATGGAAGAACCTGGTTTCCCCTATTATCAATAACCACATCGAGGCCACATGGCGGGCTAAAGTAAGTGAAAAATGCTTCCTTAGGTACATCAACCTTGAAATATTGGAAGTTGGTAGGGTGCATCCGGTCTGGATTACCGTGAGAAACAGTGTAACCGATAATAGACGAACACATTTTGAATTTAAGCTTTTGACCGGCACTTATACATTCCAAGATAAAAGAGCTGCATTCAATCAATACACAGTGGATGCTCAATACAGATTGTGTCTGGCTTCACCAAAAACTCTACAACTCTTTATCGCCGAGTGCCAAATATACATGACAGAAAGAGAAAGGTACTCTGAAAAGCTGTTAAACAACCCAGTTCTCCCTGATGAATTCAAGCATAACATATGTAACCACGAACTGTTTACTCAGCTTACCCTAGATGCCTCATCTTATGTGACACAGAGAGAAGTATTTACCAGTAGCATTTACCGGTATTTACTGGTCCGAAAATACTCATTAAGTGGCAAATACTAGCACATTTAATCTTTTGCTATAATCGTTATAATGCATTATCTTATGTTTTTATTCAAATTCACAAACTGAATGACAGTTTAGATCTTGATCATATGTTTTTAAGCCATCTGATCCGGATCTACAATGTTTGCAAAGGTATGGGGATGTCGCGAACAGCAAGATCATGGTTAAAATACTGCAGAAATCTTAATAAGTAGAAGTAAAACAAAGATCAGGAATTTGTACAATTAACTTACTCCATCCATAAAAGACACCAAAATTGTCTTTAAATAGTATGAACCAACTAAATGAGTAAAGCATGTTTTAATTTTTGTATAAGGTTTCCAACCTGAAGAATAAAATATTTACCAATTTAAACATGTTAAACCAGCCAAAATGTGAATTGAAGACTAACGTTGTGAAATAATTGAAGCAAAAAATGGCAGAAAAATAAGGAAGAATTCCATTGTGTACTCCAGCTGGTTACTGTCACTTACCATAATGATTCTAAGTTTGTTTGCGTGTTCACAGACCTTATCAGATCAAGATCAAACTGAGCACTGATAGCATATACATTTTTTGAACACACTTTGTGAAGGAAAACCATGAAATCAAATTATTGGATAGTTACAGCATCTGAATATTATCTAAAACTTTAGTTTCAAGAATAAATAGCAATACCATATTGTCTGAATTACTAAAACAAAAACTCTCAAGACTTTGTTCATTCAAGACAGCACAGATTGACACAGGTGAGTTAGACAGCGTTCACGCGGACCAAACAAATACATGTTTGAACCACAGTAAAAGTGAGGGTGAGGGTTGGTCTCCAGTAAAGTATACTTTAACCCACCAGTAAGTTTTACTGACCATTCCAAGTCTGTGCATTTGCTGTGTTTTTTCCTGTTTTGTGTTTGTAGTTCGGATTCTTTTACTATCTATATATGTTGGTATGTTAAGGCTTCTGATTCTTTCCCTATTGTTTATTGTTCATTTTAAGTTGCGCTTGTCCTTCCAGTTTATTGTTTGTCATGTCCGCGAATCTGATTCTTTCCCCTGTGACGTTTGTTGTTCCTTGTTAGTTACGTTAGGGTATTCTGAGTCACCCCCCTTTTCGGGAAAGAGCTGCTGACACGGTTTGGCGTTTGTCGGTTTGTTTATTGTCGTCACTCCATTTTTTCTACTTCTTTTCCTACAGATACTGTTGGGAGGATTTAGGATTTTATTGTACCAGTTCCCGATCATTTCTCTTTTCCATTTACAAGGGTCAAGGATGGACAAAGGGACGACAAGAACGATCTCAAGTTTTATATGGCATTAAACAATAAGTATAGGTAAAAGAACTCACATGGTTATTGTGGCAAGCAGTAGCCTTGTTTTCTAACACTTTTAAAATCAGATTGTAACAAACAAATTAATACCAAAGTTTATACTTATACCAGAGTTTTTGTTTCAACTAAAATTTATGATAAGCGCGATAATTTTATTTGAATATAGTTAACTCCCCACGTTTAGATGGTGATGTGCCTAGTTCACCATCTTACGGTGTTTATATTTCACAACTTATTCGCTTTGCAAGAGTGTCAAGTCATGTCGTTGATTTTAACACTTGTAATAAAAGATAAACTGCTTAACTGCTACATCAGAGATAGCGATATCCTAAACCTTGGAAAACATTTTCTAAGTTTTATCGCCGACACTATCAATTAATCTCTAAATTTAAGGTTGGATTAAATAGATTTTTGCTGCGGGGGCAGTCACAGGCTGCGTTTTTGGCAACAGTATATATAAACCAAGAAAAATTAAAGGCAATCCAAACTTTTCGGATCAATTTCAGAACATAATTAAACGTGTCTAACGCATTGGGTACAATATAAATGCTATTCAACAGTCAGAATGCATTGTGTTTGACCCAATCACGGCTAGACATTATGCTTTCCTCTTTAACTGCATTCCGGTGGATCTGAGTTCAGACTCCATGATGGCTCTGACTTAAAGCTATTTATTAGTTGGTCGGAGCCGGAACTTTTATGTCTGTTGCTTCGCCCAACAGGGTTCAACTGTTGGTTTTCGTTTGCTCCAGTTTGATTACTGTGCTGGATATCTCAACGCGTTTAACTATTGAGTCCTCGTCCTTATGTCAACTTGGCTTTAAGTGTGATTTCTATATTAGCCGAGTTAGCGGTTTTTCTGTCGCGATTTATTTTTGTTATGGTTTGTCTTTGAGTGTGTGTATCGCCTATATTATTTTGCTTTGGACAGCTGTAATGCATAACAATATTTTTTTCTGATTCCCACTTTCACCTAATAACAGCATGTTTATTCTTAACGAACTTTCTGGAAAGAAATGAGTCACAGATTAATTTTATTTGATAAACAACCTGTTTACAAGGAAAAGTACTTAGAATCTTCCAGAAAGTTCGGGGTGGCATTATTTTTAGAAAATTACATAATCTTGTTATCTTGTTCCACAGTCCTCTGGAATGTTCTAGAGAAATCTTAGGGTCTATAAAAGAGCATGATTTTTCTCTTGGAGTCAGATTTTGGAGTTTGAAAAGTAGTAGTAAAACAAAGATCAGGAATCGATACAATTAACTTACTCCACCCATCAAAGACACCAAAGGCAAAGGAACACAAACATTAAGCGACCAGACCATAATGGAAACCAAAACAAAGGAAGGCCATAAGGACAGTTACTTTCCCACAAAATGGCCATATGGCCATCCAAAATAAAAAGACACAAGTGATACACACAGTAAGTAACAAACAACACCATAAATAAACCGCCACAGAAGAACCGCCTTGGAACGGTCAGTGGAAAGATTTTCCACTGGGGGGCTTAAATCGATTTTACATCGCCACAATCCTCGCCCTTACTTCCGTCGCGATTTAGACAAATAATTTGTTCAGTCCGCATGAAGGCCTCCTAACTCATCAGTGCAACATCTCCGTGAACACAAAAATCAAAGAACCACAGAGCTGAGACAACGGTGATGACTCGACAGCAAGAAACCACTGAAATGCTGGAGCAAAAGAAAACCAACAGTTAGACTCCGATGGGCCCGACCAGAGACAGAGCATCAGGCACCAACCAACATTACCTTGAATTAGATCTCTCTAATTCTCAATAAGCCTTTACGTTGGAGCCGTCATAGAATCTGAGGCCTGACCCACAGGCGTGCAATTTAAGAGGGAAGCAAAGTTGCCAACCGTGATTGGGTTAACTACCATGCATGCAGTCCGTCGTATAACATCCATGTTGTACCCAATCTTTTTATATCGAAGAATGATTTTACGAAATTGGGTGCTGAAGTCATTGCGGTTATATATTTTTCTGAGTTTATATACTAAGTCACCATAAAATTCGGGTTCCGATAGACCTTGTTGCAGAAGTGATTTAAGTCCAATATTGAATTTTGAAATTAAATCAGAATGGCGTCTATAAAATTTTGAAAAGGCTTTGCGAAGTTTATGGTACCGATAACCCTGATTAAGGAGTTTAGCCGTCAATAATTTATTACGAGTATTGAAGTCAGTTACATGACTGCACACTCTAGCAAATCGAATTAATTGCGAAATATAAACGCCATAGGATGGCGCACGAGGAACATCACCATCCAAAAAAGGGAAATTTACAATCTCAAAATCAAAGTCATTGCGTTTATCATAAATTTTGCACGAAACAAACCCATCTACAATAGATAAATATAAATAAAAAAAAGGGGCCTCGGTATCAGAAGGATTAAATTTATTTAACTGAAGTTCTGGGGGGTAAATCTGACTGATCAAACCATCGAAATAGGTATTATCAATATTTAATAAATCATCTAAATATCTAGAAGTGGAGCTAAAAGCTTCAATAATTTCAGATTGGTTATCAATGTAAAGCGACAACATGATGTCTCTTTCATAACAATACAAGAACAGATCAGCCACAAGAGGTGCGCAATTCGTACTCATTGGAATATCCTCAATTTGTCTAAATAACTTAGTACCGAATCTAATATAAATATTGTCAAGTAGAAAGGTGAAGGCATCACACACTTTCTGACATGACCAAAGTGTATAATTCTTATGCTCTTTAGAAGTGAAAAATGCATTTCTGACATTACATACAAGATAGAGAGAATCTTCTCTGTGAAAAGCCCATTCAATTAAATCATTAAGCTTTTCTTTTATAAAATTATGAGGAAGTGTAGTGTAAAGAGTGGAAAAATTTGGGTTTATAAAAAGTAATTGTCATTTCTTATCAAATATAGACTTGGCAGTTGCATCAAGAGATTGGTATTTCCCCATAGGCATATATGGGGTTGTCATTTCATGTGAGGTAGTACTTGTCATTTCATGTGAAATAGTACTTGTCATTTCTGGTGAACTAGTACTTGTCATTTCATGTGAAATTCTCGTTGGGCTTATCATTAAAAGAAAACCCTTGTCAAATTAACCGCAATCTGTATTACCATAATTACTTTATAAAACAAACAAAAAGCAAACATGTCGTTTGATTTGAGAAGCTTTTTGGCTCATCCTACCTAGGAGTTGTTTAATTAGGCCAAAAGGTCAGATTTGCTTGATATTGCATCCCATTATGTGGCCACTGCTGTCAAAACAAGCATGAAAAAAAACATGAAATTAAGAATTTTTTGGTACAGCTTTTGGTTGATGAAGAACTTTTTGATCCATCTGCTTTGTCTCCCATAATTGTTTCACATACTGTATTACAAATGAGACAACTTGAAATACGAAGGCAAATTGAATTAGAAAAGTTAAGATTGGAGATGGAAGAAAGAGAGAATAAAAAGCAAAGAGAGATGGAAGAAAGGAGAAAGAAAGAGAAAGAAAAATGCAGAGACAAATGCAGATGGAAAAATTAGAAATGGAGGAACGCCTTCAGAAAGAAAAATTAGAAAAAGAAGAACGGCTCGAGTTGGAAAAGGAAAAAAATGAGATACAGCATTGAAGAAAAAGGAAGGGAAAGGCAGTTTCAGTTAAGATTGAAGGAAATAGAACTGCAGGGTCAAGCTAGGGTAAACATACCCCTGTTTTTGACTCTGGCAGTTACTTTGATGCAACAAAGCACATAAGGTTGGTTCCGCCTTTTCAGGAACAAGAGGTAGGTAAGTATTTTTGGCATTTTGAAAGAGTTGCAGAAAATTTAAAATGGCCAAAAGTGCATTGGACCTTACTTTTGCAAAGCGTTGTTGTCTGAAAGGCTCGAGATATTTACACTCAGCTGACTGTTGAGCAAAGCTCAGACTATGATTTGGTAAAAGAGCTTATTCTTAAGGCATATGAGTTGGTCCCTGAGGCTTACAGGCAGAAATTAAGGAATTGTAAAAAGGAAATGTCAGAGACCCATGTAGAATGTGCTCGAACCAAAGAACAGTTATTTGATAGGTGGTGTTCTTCTAAAAATGTAGGCTCTAATCATGACAAACTTAGACAGCTTGTCCTTGTTGAAGAGTTCAAACGGTGCATAAATTCAGACATTAAGTCTTTTCTCGATGAGAGACAGGTTGAAACTCGGGAGGAAGCTTCTCGGTTGGCAGATGATTATGCTTTGACTCATAAATAGAAGTGAAAGCAATGATGAGGAATCGATACAATCAACCCACAGCCCCCATTAGATCTCATTTGTGAACAGGCCTTATCCTAGAAAACCTTATAATCCACAGACACGTCCAAGATTCTATCCTAGTAATCCATCTGGCAGTTATATCCATACATGTAGTACTTTGCCCAAACTTTCTGGTGAAAATAAAACCCAGAATCCTTCCAAATAAAAATCAAAAATGAGTTCCTTTAAGAGCAATGAAAACATTCATAAGAAAGAAGATGGGTCATACTACGTAGTTTCGGCTAATAAAGCCTCATCAGTGACCCTGTAATGATCCGACAAAGAAGGCCAGAGGAAACATACTGCAATTTTGCGAATTTCGAATAGGCAGTCGATACAACGAGTGATATAAATCAAAATAGGGTCCAAATAATTAAAAACCTGTCTAGAATATGAGTCTAAACCAATAATTTATTTCTGATTTCTCAGAATATTCACGCTGATCTCAAAGGACCAAAAGTAAAATATAAACTGCACTATGGTTGATGTACGGGGAGACGTTTTACCGCCGCCACACGGCACAACACCAGCTGCAGTGAAGGCAAATAAAAATAAAAAGTGAGTTCCTTCTAGTGAAAATAGAAGCCAGAATTTTTCCATACCTTCTGGTGAAAAGAAAGGCCAGAATCCCTTATCTCCATCTCAAGTAGTTTGTAAGTATTGCAAAAATACTGGTCATTTGATCTCTGAATGTTTAAAATTAAAGCAAAGAAAAGAAAGAGAAAGACAAGCGGAACTTAAGCCTACAGGCTTGACTTCTATAAGGCCAAAACAACAGTCTTGTGTAAGGGAGGAAACTCTTTCTGATACCAAATTATCTGAGACTGATTCACTTATGGAGATTTATTAACTATTCTTATCAGATGGTTTTGAGACACTAAATGGTGACTTATATTCCCATCCAACCCCTATCAAAATCTTACGAGATACCGGAGCTTCTCAATCTCTTATTCTGCAGATACTCTGCCTTTTTCTGAGAAGACTTCTTTGGGCAAAAGTGTCCTTATTCAGGGTGTGGAATGTGGATTTGTTAATGCTCCGCTTCATAACGTTTGTTTGTCATTAGACTTGGTATCCGGTTCAGTGGCTGTTGGTATTAGACCTTCTTTACCCTTTAAAGGTGTTCATTTATTGCTAAGCAATGACTTAGCTGGAGATAAGGTGTTGGTAAAATAGAAGTGAAGGCAAACCCACTTTTGACTTCAAATCCTTGCACAGAACAACCGCTTGATCCCACTGAGCAGGAAATTCCTGATCTTTATCCCTCTTGTACCGTCACAAGGGCAATGGAATGTAAGGCCAAGCAAACTGATAGGAAACAGGATTTTGATTTCACTGATACCTTTTTGGGTCAGTCTTTTAATGACGAGATAACAAGGTCTCTGTCTTCAAGCCTGTCTGATAAGCAGACAGATTTTCATGAGAATTACTCATCTTTCGACCTAGGCCATGACAAAATGACCGGGTCTCAACTAGCTATAGACCAGCACAAGGATCCTGAATTTTCGCTTTTGTTTGAAAGGGCTTTAGATGAGCAGGAAGTATCTTAGGCCCCAGTCTGTTATTAAGTCAAAAATGATATTCTTATGAGAAAATGGCGTCCACCAGACGTCTCAGCAGAAGACGAGTGGACTGTCAACCACTAGATAGTGGTTCCATGGGGATTCCGTCCCGAAATATTAAAGTAGAAGTAAAACAGAGATCAGGAATCGATACAGTTAACTTACTCTACCCATCAAAGACACCAAAGGGAAAGAAACACAAACATGAAGCGACCAGACCATAATGGAAACCAAAACAAAGGAAGGCCATAAGGACAGTTACTTTCCCACAAATGGCCATCCAAAATAAAAAGACACAAGTGATACACACAGTAAGTAAAAACCAAAAACATAAATAAACCGCCACAGAAGAACCGCCTTGGAACGGTCAGTGGAAAGAATTCCACTGGGGGGGGGGGGGGGCTTAAATCGATTTTACATGGCCATAATCCTCGCCCTTACCTCTGTCGCGGTAAACACTAATTTTGTCTAGTCCGCATGAAGCCTTCCTAACTCATCAGTGTAACATCTCCGAGAACATACAAATCAAAAAACTACAGAAATGAAACAAGGTTTAGGACTCGACAGCATATAACAAAACAGAATTGCTGGCGCAAAAGAAAACCACGAGTTGGACTCCTAGGTGCCCAACCAAAGAAGGAGCATCAGGCGCCAACCAACATAAAGAATACTAAAATAAAATAAAATTACATTTATGCTTTTACGCGGGAACCGTCATGTAATCTTAAGCCCGACCCACCGGTGTGCAATCAAAGAGGGAAGCAAATATATAGACGAACGATTTTACGAAATTGGGTACTAGTCATTACAGGCATGTATTTTCTAAATTTATATACTAAGTCACCATATAATTCGGGTTCCGATAGGCCATGTTGCAGTAGTGTTTTAAGTCCAACATTGAATTTTGAAACCAAATCAGAATGACGTCTATAAAACTTAGAAAAAGCTTTACGTAGTTTATGATACCGATACCCCTGATTAAGAAAAGTAGAAGTAAAACAAAGATCAGGAATTGATACAATTAACTTACTCCATCCATAAAAGACACCAAAGGGAAAGAAGTTTAGCGGTTAATAATTTATTACGAGTGTTGAAGTCGGATACATGACTAGACACTCTAGCGAATCGAATTAACTGCGAAATATAAACCCCGTACGATGTCGCACGAGGAACATCACCGTCCAAAAAAGGAAAATGTACAACCTCGAAATCAAAATCATCATGTTTATAAAAAAAATTTTGCAAGAAACAAATCCGTCTACAATAGATTAATGTAAATCCAAAAAGGGGGCCTCGGTATCAGAAAAATTTGCCGTGTTTAAGTGAAGTTCTAGGGGATAAATATGACTGATCAAACCATCAAAGTAAGTATTGTCAATATTTAATAAATCATCTAGAAGTAGAACTAAAAGCTTCAATAATTTCTGATTGGTGATCAATGGAAAGCGACAACATGAAGTTTCTTTCATAACAATACAAGAACAGATCAGCCACAAGAGGTGCGCAATTCGTACCCATCGGAATACCCACAATTTGTCTAAATAACTTAGTACCGAATCTAATATAAATATTGTCAAGTAGTAAACTTGGCACATGAAATTCCTCTGTCATTACATTTATGAGTGAATAAAACCTAAATAAAACCTATCACAAGATTCTTAATCATTATTACTGGCCAGGGTTAAAATCAGATGTTTCTCAGCATTGTAGGTCCTGTCATACATGCCAAATGGTATGAACACCCAATCGGACTATATCTGAGGCTCATTTGCAGCCTATACCTGCTTTTGATGAACCTTTCAGTCGAATAATTATAGACTGTGTGGGTCCCTTGCCCAGAACTAAGTCTGGCTGTGAATATCTTTTGACTATTATGTGTGCTTCCACACGTTTTCCTGAAGCCATTCCACTAAGAAATATCAAAACTAAGACTATCGTCAAGGCCTTAGTGAAGTTTTTCACCTTTGTTGGTCTTCCCATATCTATTTAGTCAGACCAAGGTTCAAATTTCATGTCTGGAATTTTTCAACAAGTAATGCAAGAACTAGGCATTCCACAGTATAAGTCATCGGCCTATCATCCTGAAAGTCAAGGCGCCCTTGAAAGATTCCATCAAACATTGAAAAAATTATAAGATCATATTGCTTTGACACAGAGAAGGTTTGGGATGAAGGCACCGATCTGCTTTTATTTGCTGTTAGAGAATCTGTGCAAGAATCTCTTGGCTTCAGTCCATTTGAATTAGTATTTGGCCATAATGTTCGTGGTCCTTTGAAACTTCTGAAAGAGAAATTTCTCTCTAATGATGACACTTCATTGAATTTACTTAATTAGTATCTTTTAAAAGCTTGTGAGGCTGCTCGGACCAATCTTCAGTCAGCCCAAAGAAAAATGAAACAATTATATGATATAGGTACAAAAGAAAGGAATTTTAAACCAGGGGATAAAGTACTTGCTCTTTTGCCTATTACTGGAAAATCTTTGCAAGCCAGGTATTACGGTACATACACTGTAGACAAAAAGATCAGCGACGTAAATTACATAATAAACACTCCTGGGAGGCGCAAGCTAAAGCAGCTGTGCATTATTAACATGCTTGAGGAATACATTGATAGGGACAATGCATCTTTAACATCAGTCAATCTAGTTAGCTCTGTCCCACTTTAATTTATGTGACAACGACTGTGAGGATATGAATTCAGTGAAATCTGATCCCACACCTTCAAAACTTCAGAATTTTGACATTCTGAAGAATCTCGACCAGAAACT
Organism: Lucinisca nassula; assembly: GCA_963580285.1. Taxonomy (NCBI): domain Eukaryota; kingdom Metazoa; phylum Mollusca; class Bivalvia; order Lucinida; family Lucinidae; genus Lucinisca; species Lucinisca nassula. The sequence goes on from OY757013.1 coordinate 183,755,665, forward strand.
GTCGCATCTAGAGCCACATCAGCGGAATGAACTGAAACTGCTGATTTTTTAATATTAACACTTATTTCCTGACATTCCAACACGGACAGACAAAATATTTCACGATGTGGACATAAATGGTTCTAAAAGTGTAAAGCAACATCCATACAGGATGAATCATATGAAACAAAAATATCTTAAAGACAGGATTTTCATGCCGGGGGTCTGGTCCCCAGCTTAAACATGTACAGGTAACCAGCAGATAAAAGTAGGTGTGGCTTGGTCTTGGTGGGCTGGCTACCTATAGGGGCCATAAAACTGATAAGGATTATAGGATATAATTGACTGTAATAATCAGCTGCTGTCCATATATTTATCAAACGAATACCTCCAAAAATTGGACATAAATTATGCTTCATAAACAAAGATTTATTTACATGTATTTATTAACATTTAAATAGAAAAAAAATCTAGTTTTGTGTAATAGAAAATAAAATAGAAAACTTGACTGAAATCAGAAAACGATTTTATCTGAATGTCAATTTAGATTTGGAAGAAATATAATGTGTGTTTTCATATTTTTCTCTGCACACAATAACCTCTCTGTAACATGATTCACTGTAAAACGATTTTGAGATATAACACAGTTCTAAAACATATCCCAAAAATCGTTAGAACCGCCTCATTGAACATTTTGTATGTGTAAAATGCTAGTCCTAGTACCCATTAGAAAGAGACCAAGTACCAACCCTCTATCTGCCCCCGCCTATCGGGGCTTGAAGAAATATATGGGCTGCATGATGCTTCCACGCAGAGCTGAAACCGACCCGCACACTAGTACTGGTAAACAGCTTAGAGGATCTAAGCCTGCCCAGGCAAAGCTGTAAGAGTCGGCCCGTCCATGCTTATAAACCCTATTGGTTTCATTGGGCGACAGGGCTTGAGATGTCATTTCATCTCAGTGTCGGGTAAAAGTCTAACATAATTGGAAGCAACGTCTCCAAAATGACCTTTATAGTGTTGACAGGGGCGTTAAACATCAAATCAAACAAACAAACCAACATTCTATAGTATATTGTGGGGGCTCGTTTGAATTGCCTCATTGAAGCCATACAAATGTATACCCTCACTTGATAGTCTATTGTGGGTGCTCATTAGAACTGCCTGATTAAGACCATTCTAACGAGCACCCAAAATCTACTTTTTATTTAAAAAAAATAAACTGAGATTAGAATGAGATAAGCCTGGACATCTGTTTTATTCATTCAGCCATTTCATCATTTGCTTAGCTGTGTCAATTTTATTTAATTTATTTTACTAAGACTGCCTATATATAATTCATTTTACTTTTTATTTTTCTTCTTCTATAAGAAGAAAAACAAGAAGAATGGAAAAATCTTTCTATTATATCAAATTTAAAACAATTCTTTCATTCAAACATTATTTATTTATTTATTTATCAGAAGAAGCTGTTTTCTATAGTGTCAACTAAAATTTTTTTAACAAATTTGAAGCTTTAATTTTTTCATTATTATTATTATTTTTTTGGTATATTAGAACTAAATATGATATATAATTAACCTTTATGAAATATGTTTGCATTTTGTTTCTTTGTAATTTAAAAATAAAAAAAATAAATACATTAACCATGACTAAATTGTTTTGTTGGTCTATTGAAACCAATTATGGAGTGTGCCTGCTGTTACATAATTGAGATAACAAAGTTAGTTTTAAACAGAGCAGAGCTGTCAATCACTTATTATTAAAATGTCAATCATTGTGATGTCACAGTAGGTCTCCATTTACAGCCAATCAGATAAATAGAATTTGATGTTAACCCTACAGAGGTCAGACAAAGAATGACTCAGGTTTTCCTGTGTTCCCTTAAATAGTCCAGTCCTGTCTTTAAAGAAGAAGTTCAGTATCTATTAGACAATGACTTTATTGAACCAAGCCAAAGTGAATGTAGTTCAGAAGTATACACAATGTAGTTTCTGGGACAACCCCCCACACTGTGGGGGCCACCCACCCCCGGGTCGGCCCCACCGAGTGGGGATGCCGAGGACATTTTTTTTTTCATCCCCGCACTGTGGGGCCCACCCCATCCCCGGGTCGGCCCCATCGAGAGGGGATGCAATAGAATAAAATATTTGTTTGCCCGCTGTACTGCCTCATGATCTTGCAGTCAGAATAAACTCAAATCACTGTGTTCAGATGATTTTATTTTGGTAAAAGGCTGAAAAAGTAATAATGCATGTCTTACAAATCTGGTGATTGAAACCTTGACAGGGGTCTCAAGACATAAATCCTTTGTAAAACTTCAATGTTTACACAATTTCTTCATCTCTTCCTCTTCTTCCCAACACGCTGAGAAAGAGAGATAGAAAAGAAGAAAGTGGATTTTCAGTATTTGACCCTTTTCCTACTGATTGCAAACTGTGTGGATCCAGATCAGATGGCTGCCGTCTGATCAGTACCCACACTGACACCAAGTTCATGAAGTTGCAGGAATAAATTACACCAAGCAACCCGATTGGCTGACAGACAGCAATGGGCGTGGCTAAATTGAATATTCAGCACGACAAGGGTCAAGATTAATAAATGCATTTTGGCCTATGACACAGCATTACAAAACAATGCCACCATAGAAAAATGTTACGATGTAAGTAAATGAGCGTTAACTCATCCCAGAAGAATGTCAGGAAGGGCAAAAGTCAGGAATAATGGCCAAACACGAATTCACGAACACATCGAAAAAAGTCCAAAATATCAACAAATTTCCAACGCGGAATTTCAGACTATTTACGTTAATGCGTCGGGGAGGGAGGACACGTTTAAATAAAGTTATGCATATTCTTTGAACTTACACAGTGGGGGCTCACGAATATTGTAAACATTCGACACAGAGCCGCAGGAAAGATGAAAACGCAAGCGTGAAATTCATCTGACATCTAAACCGGAAAGCATGGCAACGAATAGGCCTGTGTAACAAGTATGGACCGAAACGAATTTATATTAACCGCAAAACACCGAGTGACGGTGCTCTACCTACGAGCGGGGTAGAAGGGCAGAACACCCGCCGTATCGCGGGGGAATCCCCTGGTGTAAAATGATTTACAACACCAACAGCCCCAGAGGGGGGCGGCCTAGCATACTACCAGCTTCCAAAGTTCGTGGGGCTGAAAGTCTTCAAATTCCCATTCTAGGACAGCCCATTACCACGGGATTGAGTTTATGGATACGTCGTCTGCGAAACTTGTGTTCGACACGTTTAGAGATGTATAATACTAAATCAATAGGACCACGTGATATTGGTTATTATACTGCGCAGTATAAAGACATATACCACAAACTGCTGTCTGTTTATCTCGCAAAAACCAATACTGACATTTTTTGTGCGAATACTACGTTTACTTTTTCTGCTATGCTGGCGATAAAACTGTCACTGTCGATTATTTTTGTCAGTTTCGTTTTTTTTTTGTCAGGTATAATCGACACTGACAGAAAATTGGGACCAACATTTAATATGTTGTTTGCGTGGCAATAAAACTTTTCTCTTTCTCAAATTTCTCAATACACAAGCGGAGTGAGGGAGGTAACTGTTAAATGTTAAATGATAAAACGAGAGCAGGATTGATTTCTTTAGTATACACAAGGAAGTAAACGTGTGCCGTTGAAGACACTGACCAGCCTGTTTACCCATTCGGTACTAACACGTACCCATTTCGTCCTTAAGACACCGGATCAGATGTAACCAGCCAGCTGTGGTCCTACATAGTCGGTTGTAACACATTTCATCCTAAAGACACTGACCAGCCTTTTTACCCATTCGGTACAAACAAGTACCCATTTCGTCCTAAAGACACCGGATCAGATGTAACCAGCCAGCTGTGGTCTAGACTGGAAACAGTCCATTCATTTAATCATTTCACTTATAAGAATAATCTTATTAATTTTAACCCAATATCAAAAGCAATGACTTCCATCCCATAGCACCAAATGAATGGACTGGACTAATGCGATGGTCCATGATGTAATGGTTTGTTGACCCCTTCAAGGTAACAGACAGTCCAGCTGCTAATGTTTTGATAACCCTACTCCAAGGCTGCTGCTAATGGCCTGTGAATAGATTTATGTCCTCTAGCCACCAAGATAAGGTGTATTCTAGACAATTTGGTCATTCCTGTATATTATGCCTTGAAAAGCAGATATGATTTTGCAGTTGGTCTTTCAAATATGAAAACAGGCAGTTCTAGAATTCCATGTTAGTTTCTGTAATACAGTGCACCTTAAATTCGGACACCTTTGATGGCTTGCTGTAATTCTCCTAAAATTTTAGCAAATCTGTTTTACAATCCAGCAAGGCATCTTAATGTGCATACAGAATGGCAAACAGTGTAGACCCTGATCAGATGCTCCTTCAGGAGCACTGCACTGTTTGCTAACGCCTATCTGTCCCAATAATTAGGATCATTACTGTACTGTAGATCTGTACTCACTGCAGCATAAAAAGAAATCAAATACAATGACTGTAGTGACGTTAAAAGGTTTATCTTTTGAAAGCAAGGAAAACACCACAGAACTGAAAAATATGAAATGTACATTTCTTTTTCTGGGCCAGAGCTCTAGCTACAATACTCAAGTTGTGACCCTATGAAAAACTTAAAAATGTCCACATTTTTCATGTTTTTTTTTCTTAATAACTTACCAACCGACAAACCTATCAACTTCGAACTTTAAATATACGGTCACATTGTCATTACACAATTTCATGGCAAGTTAAGCCACTGTAGTTTCAATACTCTCAGAGCTATGGCCCTTGGAAAAAACAAAAATTCAGTCTTTTCCGTCTTTTTTTTCATCTTTATTTCAAAATCGCTATAGATATTCAAATGAAACTTTCTTTAGTTATTGCCAGTTCACCTAAAGTAATGCCTTGTCTGTCTGCCCATCCATCTGTCTGTCCATCTGTCCATCTGACCGTCTTTCCATCAACATTTGTCATGTTTTTTACTCTGAGAGTTATGGCCCTTTGAAAAAAATCCAACTCCTCTGATGGCACTGCCGGGGCCCTAGTCAGTTTCACTGACAGCTCTAGCTTTTCTTATTTCTGCTCTAGAATATAGATGAGGCGGTTCTAAAGTGTACCCACAATCTATATTTTGAGCAGAAATAAGAAAAATGTCACATCTTTTCATTTAAAATTTTCATGATCTATGCTTGCTCCCTCAGTGAGGTAGTGCTGACTGGTCACCATAGTCCTAACCGCCTCAGTGAGGTGGTTCTGACTTGTAACCATAATCTATACTAACCGAATCAATGAGAAGGTTCTGACAACGCTAACCACCTCCGATGGCTCTGACTACTAACCAGAATCTATGCTAACCGCCTCATACTAGTAAACATTGTCAAACCACCTCAATGGTTCTGACTAGTAAACAAAATAAATGCTTTGCGGTAGAAATAAGAACTAGAAATGTGTCAATAGAACACATATGCCCCCGCCAGGGGCCCACCTCACCCCAAAAAAATCAGGTTGCAACAACAGCTGTCAGTGGAGAGCGTAACTCACCTGGAACAGTGTCTTTGAGGTCAATGGCATAGTTGGGGGTATTGCCGATTCAGCCTTTGAAAAAAATAATTATCATCATACTACATATATATCCTAACAATCAAATTGTTTGGAAAATATGAGCGAGCTCTTTAAACTTTAACATTAAAATTTTGATATTGAGGTCCCTGGGAAAGGGTGGCACAATGGCTGAATGAAATCTTTGACTATCTATCTATCACCATTCCACATATGAAGCAAATCCATCGTGCAGTTCGGACAATGAGCTCTAAAATCTTTAACATAAAAAATTCCAAGTCTGTGACCTTGACCTTCACATCAGGGGTGGTGGTATGGCTGAATACAACTTTGGACCTGTAACTATCATCATACATATTATGAAGCAAATCCATCATATGGTTTGGCAAATATGAGCTCTTAACGTACTTTAAAATTTAAAAATTTCTATGTCTGTTGCCTTGATCTTGAAGTCATGTGTATAGGTGGGGTACTACTGTATGTCATGTTGCACCTGCATCTATTATCATACCAAATAAAAACCCAACCCATCATATGGTTTTCAAAATATGAACTCTTAAAAAAAAAAAGGTTAAAAAATTCTAAGTCTGTGACCTTGACCTTGAAGTCATTGGCATGGGTGGGGGTATTACTGAATAAAACTTTGGACCTGTATCTGTCATCAAACCAAATGAATCAAAAAAGTTCAAGTTCTACCTGGTACAAATACCTTAACCTAAGTCTTAAACATTGGAAATGTCTAAGTCCATGACCTTGGCCTTGAGGTCATGGTTATGGGTGGGGGTATGGCTGAATAAAACTTTGAACCTATATCTATCATCATATTAAATATAAACCAAATCCGTCACATGCTTTGGAAAATATGAGCAAGTTCTACCTGGTAGAAATTCCTTAACCTGAGTCTTAAACATTAAAAAAAATCTAAGTCCGTGACCTTGACCTTCGATGCTGGGTGGGGAGGGGAGGGGGGCTAAAAAACATCAGAAATCATATGATAAATGTTCTTTTAGCTTGTAATCTCCATGTGATAGGTGACAGCTTTTCCTATGAATTGTGTGTGTGTGTGAATTTGGGTTTAACGTCGCTTTCAACTTTTTTTTTTCAGTCATATCACGACGGTGTCTGGTTGTGACAGGGACCTCAATGCTCACTTTTATAGTGCTGCCTCACTGAAGTATCAGGTCCCAGACACATTACATGATACCACACCCAGTCACATTATCCTGACACTGGGTCGACCAGTCCTAGCTCTACCCCGTAAATCTGAGTGCCAAGCGAGGAGCAGCTAGTACCATTCTTAACGACTTTGGTATGTCGCGGCCCGGGATCGAACCCGTGACCTCCCGTTCCCGGTTTTCCTATGAAGTAAAATGAAAAAGTTTTCATCACGAAAACACGCTTATAAAATTTTGCACCCCCACCTTAAACCCCACTTTTATAAAGTAAAACTGGGATTTAAGGGGGTAAACATTATTTTTCTTATTTCTGCTCAAAACATAGATTGTGGGTACTCGTTAGAACCGCTTCACCGAGGCAGTTCTAATGAGTACCCACTGAGGCGGTTCTAGCGAGTACCCACAATCTATGTTTTTGTGCAGAAATATTAATTTGTTTTGTTTGATTTGAGGTTTAACGTCCCCATCAACACTGTACAGGTCATTTGGGAGATGAAATATCAGAATTTTTATCTGATAATTTTATTTTTTGGGTGGTAAAATTTTCAATATATTTGTATCGGCCCCCGCCCATCAGGGCTTGAAGAAATATATGGGCTGCGTGATGCTTCCACGCAGAGCTGAAACCGACCCGCACATGACTACTGGTAAACGGCTTAGAGGATCTAAGCCTGCCTTGGCAAAGCGGCGTGAGCGGCCATTGATATGTCATTTCATCTCAATGTCGGGTATAAGTCCCACAAAATTGGAAGCAACGTCTCCAAAATGACCTTTACAGTGTTGAAGGGGGCGTTAAACCTCAAATCAAACAAACAAACAAACAAAATACATCCTATTTCCCAGCAAAATATATGTAATAGTGATATACATGCACACAATTTATGCTACTAATGAACAGAATGCATTTATGGAAATGAGATAACTGAATAATAGATAATAAAGTTCTGATTAAGGCTGAAACTGTAATTCCTAACATGTTACAGACAATTAATGGGGTTATGAACTTTGACCAGACACTGACCATATAGTGAATCACCTTTACCTGTTGACCGTCCATCTCACTGGACGCCTTGAAATCGCATTAGTCCAGTCCCAAAAGTCTTGGAGATCAGAAAGTATTAGAGAGGAGAAATAAATGCATTGCTAATACAAAGGAGAAGATATTGGTTAAACTTTTGGACTGATTCCAGTCTAGCTGTGGTCCTACATAGTCGGTTGTAACACATTTCATCCTAAAGACACTGATCAGCCAATTGACTGTGCCCATTCCGTACTATCCACTCTGCTGTGCCCATTTCGTCCTAAAGACGAAACTTATGATCGGGATGAGGCCAGTTTATATGCCGCGAAGCCTGTCACACCCATTCCCAAGATGATGAAGGCAATCTCGCGGTTTTTCTGGTCGTGGTAAAAGTTGGAGAGCTGGGGCTCGGGCCCCAGGTCAGCAAGGCTGACATTTTTTCTCGGTGACCTGCGCATACAGGCTTATCGCGTCATCGACGTCTTTGAAGGTTCTATTGGCGTGTCCTTCATGACGAAGTTCCTCAGTGAAGAAATCAATACGCTCAGTCCGTTTTCGAGACCAGTCTGCCTGTTCGACCGCTTAATCGTTCCGCTTGCGTTCTTCGTTCACGCCAGAGCTCTTCAACATGGAGAACAAGTAGTGCGTGTACCAGGGCACCGCCAACGAGCATAGCAATTTCTGACATTACTTCATGATATCAGCAGGAATCAACCCCTGTTTAATTAGCATGTCTTTGGTTGCCATGGCGAGAGCGACGTCAAATATGGCCATGCCCACATCGTGGGGTATGAAGTCTAGTTTCCGGGGGCTACCCCCAATCGCAATCTTGCCAAGCCGGGCATATCCCGCAGCGATGCCACAGACGACTGCGCTATGGTAGAGCGCGTTGACAAGCATTTTACCAGCAGCTGCCGGGGTTGTCCTTATTGCTACGCAACGGGCTTCACTCCATATAGAATGGGTCTGGGCTTGTCTTTAATTGTGGTTGTCGCAATTTCTTAGCGTGCGAAACAACAAGCCGCTTGGACATCGACGCTGTCGATGAGTCAACGGGGGTGCCACTTGTGGCGTTTGTACCGCCTGTGTGGCGCGCAAGCGCAGAAGAAACATGAGTGCACCGCCCGTAAGACAAGCCCCAATGATCCATGCGGTCCAGTCGGTTAGTCCATGGTTGTGTGCTGCACCACTGCGTGACGGTTCCTTTGAGACCGTTTCCATTGGAGGAATACTGACATCAGCTGCGCTGACTGGTGGACGAAATGAGTTTTTTGCCGCCCGAAGCTGTTCGAGCAGCCGTTCCTGTTTGACCTTTCTGGCAGCAGCTCCAGCACGCACAGCCGCCACTTTTTTCGGATCCTTAACCGTGTTGCTTCGCAAAGGTTTGGGGGTCTTAACTCTGTCTGCCGGACTCTGTGCTGGCTCTCGGTTCTCCTGTTGCTCCGCAACAATCTGCTCGTTCTCCGACATCGTTTATGTCATAGATGGTAATAAGGCATTGATGTCCAAATCGACAGTGCTTCACTGTAGTAAACGCGACAGTTAGCGGCGCCAAGTACATGCCATAGCGATGGTAGAGTTCGCAGGTAGCACTGCTAAGTGCGTGTCCGACAGACGGGTCGCCCTCGAGGTCAGAAATAAGACCAGGTTGGTTTTCGGCCGGTATCGGGAGAAACATAGATGCCAGCCCCGCTTAAAGCTGTAGCGCTGTAGACCCCAGCGTCTTCGTCATCGCTGCCCCAAGCCTTGTTTCGTAGCGAGCGTAAAGCTTTTCGATTTCGCTATTGTCCAGAGCGTCGATCCGTTCTGCGGTGAGGACCTTCCCATGGACCACAAGTCCATACTGCTTGGCTTGGCCTCCCACTACCAATGCGGCGAGCATTTCACGGTATTTTTGCATCCGGTCCTCGAGGAGCGGCTCCTCATGGCCGTCTGACGTCGCTGTCGTTCCTTCCGCGGTTCGGGCTTCAGCGTTCTGCCTTTGCTCTGTCGTTCCTATCAGCTCATCGATCAGTTCGTCACAGTCCATAGCTATTGCTCTGCGATTCATTGCGAGTTAGCGGACCAGTCTTATATAGTGTCGAAAGCGCTGGCAGAAGCGTGCGTGTGTGTGTACACACATCCGAGTAATGTAAACATACTGCTAAGCAATAAAGAACAGCAGTACCAGATGCGCGCCAATCACTGTGATTAGCAGTCCTTCACTTACTTCGTACATTACTTAACACCATATAAGCAGCTGATTGGTCCGTCTTTAATAAAAGCTTAGCATGCTTTGTCTCGGCTAACTGCTGCCTCACCGACGTCCGCTGTTCTCGTGTGGAGATCACGTCCTTTTCGCGAAAGCAGTCTTCGAATGAATCACGATCCTTGCAGTGAAACAAACAGACCCAGTGCGTCTGCTCGCGCAAGTCCTTCAGGACGGAGTTGTACTTTTGGGTGAGGACCCAGACGCTCTGGTCGGCGTGGCGGCCCGAGAACGCTAGCTCTGACAGTATGTCTTTCTTTTTCGTCAAAGCCTTCGTGGCCGAGCAGTCATCGATGATATATAAGGCAGGCTCACCCATAAACACCTGGTAAAACGCTCGCAGGTAATCGTGAATGCGCTCGCCGGGGTCTAGAACGTATACCTCAGGGTCGGTCCAGATCCAGGGGCGCTGGTATGTTTTATTATACTTTATGGTGGGACAGAGGACGACGATGTGCCGAACGAACTCCCGGTAGGGGCCTTCGAGCAGATCGAGGATAAAAACGGTTTTTCCGCATCCCGTTTGCCAGCATACTGTCGCCGAATGGGCAGTGCGCGGTAGAAGATTTATAAATCGTTCCTCAGGAACATTAATAGACCGCTGAGACGAACCGGCGATCTTCGATGTTAAGCTGTGCATCCATGATGACGTAGAGGTAGATGTTCTATGCACCAGCAGCCTCGGCTTTTTTCGTTATGTGGATGGTCACACCTTCGGTGGCATTCTCTATCCGCCTGCCGGGGCCGTGGAGCCGGTCGTCGTCGCTTGTCCTGAGGTCAAGCCACAGCGCGTACTTGCTGGCGAGGTATTCTGCAAGGCTGACTTCGGCTAGGGCAAGGTCCTTTTCAACCGTTGCCACTTCAGGGTGTCTCTTGCTACCGACTGCGAAGAGCTTCCTCGCTTCATCAAACATCTGGTAAGAGCGCATCTCTTGGCTGAAGAGTTGGTTGGGGATCCCCTCGATGGTGACCTCGACCTTGGCGATTTTCGGGTTATAGAAGGCCTCTGTGTCGCGAGCGAAGGGCTGTTGCGCGGCTCCATCTTCAAAGAGCATCAGGATGCCCTTCATGCTGCGGGTGGGCACGTTGAGATTGATATTCCAGAGGGTGTCGCTCTTGTCTTTACCGATTTTGCGGTGCCGCAGTACCCTGACGTACAGGATCGAAATGCGGCTTCTGTACTGGTTGTTGATCATATTTGCCGGCTCTGGCAGGGCGACCATGTCATACTCAAGACAGATGTTTCCAGTGTCGAAAGAGGCACCTCTGCCTGTGGTCTGGATCACACGGTTGTAGTCGTTGAACGTGAGCTCATACTCGAGTCGGTCGCCCAGCGCGCTCTAGTAGAATGGCATGTGGCTCTCGAGTAGCTCGAAGTTCAGTGGGATGTAGAAACGATTGCCGAAAGCATCGGCGACGGCTTTTGTCCGCTAGAACGGACTCATCTTTGCTCCCAGCATTGATTCGGATCCTCGTCGTATTTTGGTTTTCCGACGTATCAATGCCTTGGTACTGGCCATTTTTCTCTCTGAAGCCGTCCTCCAGAGATCGCGGTAGCAGTGGTACACATCACTATCGTCGATGCTGAGGACCTCATTTCCCGAAAATTTAATGACGGTCTTTTTCACGAGGGCGCGGCCTAGGTTCTAAACCAAGGTCCTATTGGCATCATCTTCGCTGTGTAGTGTAATTGTGAAGGCCAACCTCGCTGTCCCGGTGACGATGACATCATGTTGGCCGAGGTTGGGGAATCGAACGAGAAGCTGCTGGTTCGGGCCGATCGTGCTGGGGTTGTTAGTTATCGACACCGATTGCCTCATCCCTTTCACCCCAAGGGGTTCGCGGAGGCACCGGTAGGGGTCAAGCTTTCGTCCGTACTTACTTGATGAAATGGTGTCAGCTTCGTTGACACTCGACAAAGTAGAAGTTAAACAAAGATCAGGAATTGATACAATTAACTTACTCCATCCATAAAAGACACCAAAGGGAAAGAAATACAAACATTAAGCGACCAGACCATAATGGAAACCTAAACAAGGGAAGGCCATATGGACAGTTACTTTCCCACAAAATGGCCATATGGCCATCCAAAATTAAAAGACATAAGTGATACACACAGTAAGTAACAAACAACAACATAAATAAATCGCCACAGAAGAGCCGCCTTGGAACGGTCAGTGGAAGATTTCCACTGGGGGGCTTAAATCGATTTTACGTGGCCACAATCCTCGCCCTTACTTCCGTCGCGATTTAGACAAATAATTTGTTCAGTCCGCATGAAGGCCTCCTAACTCATCAGTGCAACACCCCCGTGAACACAGAAATCAAAGAACCACAGAGGTGAGACAACGGTGAGGACTTGACAGCAAGAAACCACTGAAATGCTGGAGCAAAAGAAAACCAACAGTTAGACTCCGATGAGCCTGACCAGAGACAGAGCATCAGGCACCAACCAACATTATCTCTTTAATTTTCAATAAGCTTTTACGTTGGAGCCGTCATAGAATCTGAGGCCTGACCCACCGGCGTGCAATTAAAGAGGGAAGCAAAGTTGCCAACCGTGATTGGGTTAACTACCATGCATGCAGTCTGTCGTATAATATCCATGTTGTACCCAATCTTTTTATATCGAAGAATGATTTTACGAAATTGGGTGCTGAAGTCATTGCGGTTATATATTTTTCTGAATTTATATACTAAGTCACCATAAAATTCGGGTTCCGATAGACCTTGTTGCAGAAGAGATTTAAGTCCAATATTGAATTTTGAAATTAAATCAGAATGGCGTCTATAAAATTTTGAAAAGGCTTTGCGTAGTTTATGGTACCGATAACCCTGATTAAGAAGTTTAGCCGTTAATAATTTATTACGAGTGTTGAAGTCAGTTACATGACTACACACTCTAGCAAATCGAATTAATTGCGAAATATAAACGCCATAGGATGGCGCACGAGGAACATCACCATCCAAAAAAGGAAAATTTACAATCTCAAAATCAAAGTCATCGCGTTTATCACAAATTTTGCACGAAACAAATCCATCTACAATAGATAGATGTAAATCCAAAAACGGGGCCTCGGTATCAGAAGAATTTGCTTTATTTAACTGAAGTTCTAGGGGGTAAATCTGACTGATCAAACCATCAAAATAGGTATTATCAATATTTAATAAATCATCTAAATATCTAGAAGTAGAGCTAAAAGCTTCAATAATTTCAGATTGGTTATCAATAGAAAGCGACAAAATGAAGTCTCTTTCATAACAATACAAGAACAGATCAGCCACAAGAGGTGCGCAATTAGTACCCATCGGAATACCCACAATTTGTCTAAATAACTTAGTACCGAATCTAATATAAATATTGTCAAGTAGAAAGGTGAGGGCATCACACACTTTCTGACATGACCAAAGTGTATAATTCTTATGCTCTTTAGAAGTGAAAAATGCATTTCTGACATTACATGCAAGATAGAGAGAATCTTCTCTGTGAAAAGCCCATTCAATTAAATCATTAAGCTTTTCTTTTATAAGATTATGAGGAAGTGTAGTGTAAAGAGTGGAAAAATCGTAGGTAGACAGACTAGAAGCACGAAACTGTCTAGATTTCAATTTATTTAAAACCTCATTCGAATTTTTTATAGACCAAAACAGATTTCTTCCTGATCTTTCAAAGACTTTATCACAATATTTAATTACATGCGTTTAAATAGCAGTAAGACAGGAAGTTAATAATTTAGAAAGTTCAGTGGTAGTGCAAGAACTAGAATTTGCAATAAACCGTGCTTTGTAAGGTTTTTTATGAAGTTTTGGTAACCAGTATAGCGTAGGAAGCTTGTCTTGGCCTTCGTTAACACACACAGCAAACTTGGTGGCTGAAAGACAAACATGTTTATCTACTATAGCTCTCTCTTCAGCCAAAGGCTGAAGTTCATAGGCCTTAGTACCACCAAGCTCCTGCTTAAGCGTGTTAACATAGCGGAGCCGTCACACAACGACGACGTTGTTAGCGGCCTTGTCTGCACGGGCCAAAACAAACTTCTTATGAAATTCTTGAATACCTAGTTTAAGATGACGTAAAGACGTCTTGAGCTTAGGAGGTAATAAGTTAGTATTTTGAGAATAGAAAGAAATGCGTTTATTCACTAGTCTTAAAATGCTAAGCTTCCAGTCCTTTAGGGCTTTATACTCAACATACTCTCGCTTACACCATCGATTACCGAATTCATTCAAGGAAGCAGCGATTTCATCTCTACATTTACTGAAATCAATTTTAGAAGGAAACCGATATTTCGGTCCTTTAGAAATTATATTCCTTATCCTAGAATCAGGAATAATTTTCAAATTGCCAGTAATTACATGACCAGCAGCAGGATAGCAATACTTTGAGTTTTTACAATCACATGAATCAGGAGTATTAGTATCAATATCAAGATCTGAAATAAGTTTATTGAAATTAAAAATGATAGATCTAACAGGTTTGTTATATTTATAGCAAATTATAGGTGTTTCAGTATTTTGAAAATAAGCAGGAATGGAAGAACGCACCGATCTCTCACGGAAGATACTGGGCAAATCTATAAAATCCATACCCTTATTAATGAAGGATATTTTGAAGAAATGACGTTTATGATTTGTTTCAGAATCAATGTAAGGACGGAGAGTATGCTGAGTATAGCCTCTAGTTAAGAGAGCCGCATCATATAACTGATGAGAACTATCGTAGAATTTATTCGCCTCGGTGTCCAGAAGACGTAAAACAGAAACGGGTAATGAACTTAAAAATGAAAGCATAGAGTGGCGTCCATGATTTAATAATATAATTGACAGTCACTTCAGTCTAGTATTGTTTCGTTTAAACGCACGTGATTTACGTTTAAAGTTACCATTTTTCCTGGTGCCGTGAGATCTAGTTCTGCGTTTTCGACATTCCAGGAGTGAGAAAATATCAAAGTCCGGCATTCTGGAAATATTACCCTCATGATAAATGTTGTCATTAAATCCCAGTGGAAAAGGGGTCTGTAAAAATTTAATCCATTTCAGTTCAGCTTCGTGTCTTTTGATTATTTTGAATCTAGATGTAGAATTTGCATCGTAATAAAGTTTTTCCACTGGTTGTATAATAATGTTATTTACAGAATGACCTGTACGTCGAAAGTGACGGTACAAGAAAGTGTCAGTTTTCTTAGGCTTACTCATTCTACGATAATGATCGTTCAATCTAGTTTTAAGCATGCAGTTAGTTTGACCGACGTACTGCATATTACAGTTTGCAGCACGTCAAGTAATTAGATAAATTAAATCTGTAGACTGTCATGTCAAATCAGACATGTTAACTACAGAGAAGCGTCTACCGTTTACAGATGAAGTAACGGTAGACGCAGTGCTTAAATGCGAACAACATCTGCACCTCTTGGCATTGCACTTAGAAATACTAGGATACATTCCACTTCTTTGCCACGGATTAGTATATTTTCGAAGGATGGGTGATTTGAGAGGAGATAGTCTTATACGAAGACTACTCCCGAAAACATTGGTATTGCCTGCTCCTTTGAGATTAACTGAAGTTACAGAAGACAAATTTAAGGGTCTAACCAATACCGAAGGCAACATAGTATTAAAGTTCTTAATAGAATGGGGAATCCGTACAGAAGAAGCAGAGTGTAACCTAAGGGGTGATATTGATATTTTATATGTATTTGTAATACTCATTTTGGATAATAAGGTTGTGATACCGTCAAAACTAAAGCGATGTTCATACCGGTTATTAAATAAATAAAATTACTGAAGAAGATTCCTTCGAATAGAAGGAAGGTACAACAAAAGCCCACAAAACATCCTAGTCTACTTAAAGTACAGGGATGTCAAACAAGCAGTTGTTATACAACGAGGAACGAACATCGGTTTAATAATGACCTTCAACAGGTATCTAAAGGATGTCAATTGATGGAACAGTGAAAAGCAATTGCATAAGCAATCCCTGAGGATTGGAAACATAAGAGCATTAAATGCATGTACGGGGAGACCTTTTACAGCCGCCACACGGCACAAACAAAACAGCCCTGATATGCAAAGTAGAAGTAAAACAAAGATCAGGAATTGATACAATTAACTTACTCCATCCATAAAAGACACCAAAGGGAAAGAAATACAAACATTTAGCGACCAGACCATAATGGAAACCTAAACAAAGGAAGGCCATATGGACAGTTACTTTCCCACAAAATGGCCATATGGCCATCCAAAATTAAAAGACACAAGTGATACACACAGTAAGTAACAAACAACAACATAAATAAATCGCCACAGAAGAGCCGCCTTGGAACGGTCAGTGGAAGATTTCCACTGGGGGGCTTAAATCGATTTTACGTGGCAACAATCCTCGCCCTTACTTCCGTCGCGATTTAGACAAATAATTTGTTCAGTCCGCATGAAGGCCTCCTAACTCATCAGTGCAACACCCCCGTGAACACAGAAATCAAAGAACCACAGAGGTGAGACAACGGTGAGGACTCGACAGCAAGAAACCACTGAAATGCTGGAGCAAAAGAAAACCAACAGTTAGACTCCGATCTGTTTTAAAGATGCGCGACAACCTTCAAATGCACATACTTGTTACATAAATATCAAGCTGACCTGCCCCAGGTTATAAAACTTTTTTCATGCTCAACTCAGCTGAGCATGAACTTTGTAGTGCTTGTAAAAATTAAAACAATAATAAGTTGAGCGTTTTTTCTTTCTCTGATAGCAGAGAATGTCATATGTCCTGCCCACAAATTTTAAAATGCCAACAATTGTTGGCATTTTAAAATTTGTGAGCAGGACAAATTTCATGCTCAAGTGAGTATGAAAAAAGTTTTATAACCTCTGGCCCTGCTCTTTGTATCACACGACCGTGTTCACAAGCGCACGTACAAATACGCCCTTACCGTGGTTGATGTAGGCTCACGCTTCAAAGTAGCTGAGCCACTGGCCACTAAAGAAGCCAAAGAGGTTGCTGACGCTTTGTCTCGTATCTACAGGCGAGGCCCGTTGAGGTGGCCCAAATTGCTCCAGGTCGACCCCGGTCGTGAGTTCATGGGCTCTGTCAGCCAGCTGTTGGCAAAGCACTCTGTCCAGGTTCGGCGCGGTCGGGTTGACATCCATCGGGACCAGGGCATTGTTGAGCGCTTTAATCGTACCTTGGCTGAGCGGCTCTTTGAGCACCAGTACGCTCAGGAGATGCGACTCACTTCTGGTCAGCGGTCTACCGAGTGGGTGAAAAGGTTGCCTGTCGTTGTGACAGCAATGGTGAGGTCACCCGACTGACCGGCAAAAAGCTCTCTGAGGCTATAAGGGTGCGATCAGTGACACAAAAGCCCTCCTCTGTAGTTCCTGGTCGTCCTGTTGGTCTCGAGGAGACAATAATCCCCTCCGGCGTCGGCGTTCGTTATTTGTACCAGCCTGGCGAACTTGAAAGGGGGCGCCGGCGAGCGACTGATCCCATATGGTCCCTGTATGTGCACCGGCTCGGGCGCATAGTGACCAAGCCCGACGAGCCCGTGGTGTATTACTTGCAGGATAAACCTCAGCGCGGTTTTGTGCGCGAAGAACTCCTTGTTGTGCCACCGGACAGCTTCCTCCGGATGGGGTTCTCAAGCGCTGAGCTCGAATCCATCCACCGGGGTGACAATTTATCCGTTTGGTTACGTCCTACTTCAGTGGTCCTTGGTCTCGGAACTTTCGCCTGCAGTATCTCGAGGTTCTGGGGGTCTGTAGTTGCCGGCGTAGCGAACACCCCACAGACAATTGCTATGGAGAGAGACAAGTATACCCGTCTTTCAGCCATATTCACCAGTTTCTCTACTACCGAGGGGTTCGGCGGCTCGACCTCATATCCGTCTATAGCGGAAGACACACCCACCAACACACCTGCGGCCTGTTCTGTAAGAGATTCGAGCGACTTTAGCTTGTCGTACAGCAGGGTATAGAAGGTTCCGATGGATTTTCCAATATTCTCGGAGATCACATTGCCTCCGCTCGCCGCCTCGCGCCGCTTCAGAGAGACAATTATCTCCGTCAATGAAATCGACACCTTCTCTGTGGTGGTTTCAAACCGACTCAGGCTTTTCTTTAGGAGCTCATAGAATTCGTTGATGGTCGGCCCATTTTCCGATTTGGCTTGGCCGATGCTATCGAGTAGCAACAATCGTAGATCGTCGACGACGCTCTCCTCTCTTTCTGCCTTCTCTGTTGCGGCATTGGGTGTCTCCTCCTCTGTTGCAGCATTGGGTGTCTCCTCCTCTGCCCAGAGCATTTGAACCCTAGCAGCGCCGACGCCGAACTGCTTCTTCACCCTACTGACAGGCGTCTTACCTCGCAGGGCCTTGATTTTCTTGGATCTCCTCCTGGGTTAGAACTCTCTTGGGAGCCATCGTTTATCCTATGATTTCAGAGTTCTTTAGATGGACCGCCCCAGTTCCTCAACGAACGCGTCCATCTCTTGTTGTGTGATGTAATCTTTGTAACCATAAGCCTGTGTGTCAACTCCATTTTCTGCGATCCAACGCTTGGAATCGAAGGGCGACAGCGACACCTTGTTGAGATGCTGCCCGTAGATGAGGTGACGCTCCGACCTAAGAACATCCATGCCATGGCGGAAGGTTTGCTTCTCAAAGAGAGCCTCTTTGAACTGCTCATGCCTGATGCGCTGCTTGACAGTTGCTTTTCTCACACCCTTGGCCTTCTTGATGTTCTTTCCAGATGCCCGGAGGATGGAGTACATCTTCGGTCGCAGGCCCACATATTCGGCGTTTGACTGCCCGGCGCACTCGTCCTTCATCTTTCCGAGAACATTCTTGTTCTCTGTGCTGTGCAGCGGGTGGTCTTTCGGGTAGTCGGACGTGTCGTAGATATCCTGGTGCTTGGCCATGTCCTCGTAGACATCCTCTGTCTCGATTTTCAGGAACAGGCTGCCGGTGTCCGTGTAGAGGAGCTGGCAGAGGTCTTCGCACTGCCTCTGGAGCCGTTTGTAATAGAAATCGTACATCAGGGGTTTTGAAAGGTCCAGAATGCTCGTACCTACGTAAATCGGGCGATTGAGCACTAGACGGCTCTTTTGCATCTGGACTGCTGCTAGATCATCGTCGAAGATGTTGGCTCTGGCAAAGGCGGGGCTGGCGATGAGACACCCGAGTTTATCTTCCTCGTTGGCGCGGACAAGCTTGACGTCGACACGCCTGCGGAGGTTCTCCATCGTCTTGCCGAAGACCGAATTGTTCATGAGCTTGTAGAGATCCTTCACAAACTCACTGGTGGCCTTCCTCCGATGCTCAGTATTCATCCGGATGTAGGGCTCAATCCAGGGGTTCTGCTGGAACCGGAGGGCACGATGAATGTTGGTCAGACGCATACCCAGAGACATGTATAGCTGGAGATTTCGATTGTGGAGCACGTAACGGTCTTTGTTGCGAAGGTTGGGTACCAACTTCTCAACCTCTGTAGGTGCTCCCCCCAAAGCTCCACCGAGAAGTTTGCGCTGGTACTCCGACATCCACTCCTTCTTGGCCACTAGGCGCTCTGGTGCTAGCGGGTAGGCATTGTGTGCCTTGTGCAGCTCTGCTGGATATTCCATATCTACCTCTTGGATATAGCCCTCTTCATTGTCTGCGGGTCCCGAATAATCGACCCACTGGAAGTCTCTGATGGGGAGGGCCTGGCTCATAGCCCATCCATAGAGATTGTTCGCATCGAGATATAAGATATGGCTACTGGGTTTTTCTGGGTCATAATCCTCGACCTGAGGATTGTTGGCCTTGGCATACCGTTTTGATACCATCGAGATACCTCCGCGCATCCCCTACTCGACAAACAGCTGTTGGTCGTAGTCTATAAGCAGCTTGAGCTCCACTCCTGTCTTTTTAGGAGGGCGTACCATGAAAGCCCGGGACTTGTGTAGTAGTGCGCTGGGTCTAAACCGTACTGCGTCAGGGATGTCTTTCGGAATTCCTCAAAGACATCTACCAGCAGGAGAACATCTGTGCGATTGTAGAGGTCGTGGTAGTCCCTCAGGGTCTTACACCCCACAGACCTCCCATACTCTGTGCGCGTGGGCGTGGTCGTCGTCGCTGATGTGCTCGTCAGTGAGCTTGCTGTAGAATACCTCTTTCGGAGGAAGCTTTGTCTCTGCGAAACGGTCCCAGGAGTCCATATACTCGTAAGGGTAGACGCCCTTCCGGGTCAAGAGCTGGAGCCTCTAACGGTTTGGTTCGTATTGGGACGTGATCTTGAAAGACTCTGGCCGGTTTGACGCCACCAGTTTGTCGCGGGAAGCGAGCAGGAACTGGGTGCTATCGATGAAACGGAGCTGCCCGAGAGAGGAGGAGATGTATTTTTCTGTGTTATTGGGGATGCAGGAGACTGCCTTCGACCCTCGAGATGGCCTGCATGAGCAGGTGGGAGTCGTACCCTCTGAGGTTGTGGAACACCACAGGAATAACGGTGGTCTTTGGGCTTAGCCTCAGCTTAAGGTTGCAGGCGTTGTGAGCTGCCCCTCGATATTTACCCATGATATGACAGTGGTCGCGGACAGAGTCACCGTTTAGCGGTTTTTCGTATATATAGCTATTCGCGGCATTGTTATGGGCCTGATAGTCCTTTCGTATCATCCGTATGTTTTTAGGGTTGGTTAGCACGCTCTTACTCTTGCGCTCCTCCTCCTGGAGTGATTTTAAGAAGTGCTCTGTTGTATTTGGGCCGCGATACTCGACAGGCGGCTTTGTTGTTCCATCACACCGCACCACGATATAGCAGTAGCTGCAAGCCTCATGTTGTTGTGTTCGTTGGGTGTTACTTTTTGTAGGATCGCGTTCGGGGCCCTCGATCTTGGTGGTGAGAGCCTCAAAGTCTGCATAGATGACGAATGGGGTTGGTTGCTGCTTATGGTGGTTCTTGAAGGTGAGCTTGTTCTTACCCTCCTCTAGCATCTCCGACCGGACAGCCGTCTGGTCGATGCCTTCGCACTCGAGCTTGTGGACCTCCAGCAGGTCTTCTCTCGTGTAGCCATGAAGACAGCGCTCACAGAAATGCTTCTTTTATGGGTGCTTGCTCTGGTTAAAGAAGAGGCGGTTGAAGTTCTTTATCCAGGTGTACTGGAAGCGATTTTCATTCGCACTGATCAGCAGCATATTGATCCTTGGTATCTCTTGTGGTTGTGTGCTGAGACGAAGTACAGTGATGCTAGGTTGTTCTGCCTCTCAAATTTTGGTATCTGTGAGATGGGTGTGGGACTATCAATCACTTCGAAGTTCATAGCATCATTGGTAGGATACCAACTTGGTCTCTCTGGATGATGTGGTGGTGGTGGATTTGCCCGAGCCGCTCGGAGCGTCCATCGAAAGCAGTCTTGGTCCTTGTTCTTTATGTTAACCAGAGCCTTCTTATATCTTAATTCTGCTGGGAGTGGAATGTAGGACCTACCCCGAAAAGGCTGATATCTGGCAATGTCCAGCCAAAGGGTCTGTACCTGATCTACAACCGAGCCAGACCCTCTCTGCGTCCACTTTTCTAGTGTTTCCTGGATCTATGGGAAGGTTTTACCGAGAGACCCCTTGATTTCGCTGGCCTGGAGAATGGCCTCCTGTTTGTGGCGCAGCACGGGGGTTGTGTACTCCTCACTACCGTCTGGTTTGTCTTTCCGAAGCTGAACCTTGAGTGCCAACTGGAACTTCACACCACCCAGCGCCTCGATCTCTTCCTCGAGCTTGCTACTGATTTGGGGCACCACAGCCTCGAGGAAAGTCCTGGGGTCTGCACTATCAGGATTATTGGCAGACACGTCCATCTGCCAGCCCCTCAAGAAGTCGCCAATAACCCATTGGGTCTGCCTGAAGACTAGCTGTTGCTCAGCAGATGTAAACAAATCCAGGATCTCATCCTGATATTCCTTGACGGATCTCAGGATTTTCTCGCGGGGGATAGGGTCAAATTCCTCTTCGATGGCTTTTCTTTTGGTGGCCTTCTTTTTGCGTGGTGGTGGGGTTGGTCGATATTTTCCAGGCTGTAAGGGTTTTAACAGGCGCCCTTTGACAGAGTCTGGGATAGGCTCATCCAAGATGTTTTGTTCGAGAGTCGAATAATCTTCAGATATTTCATCCATAATAGCTATATTTTCATATACCTATGTGTTGTTGTTTCTCTGATTGATATTTCTCTAATTTCTCTAACAGTTATTCTTCATATACCTATGTGTTAATATTTCTCTAATTGAAATTTCTCTTATAGCTATAATTCATAATGCATACATGTTGGTATTTCTCTGACAGTTATACTTCATATACTTATGTGTTGATATTTCTCTAATTGATATTTCTTCAATAGTTATAATTCATTATACTTATGTATTGGTATTTCTCTAACAGTTATACTTCATATACTTATGTATTGATATTTCTCTAATTGAAATTTATCCTGGAAAGTCGTCTCACTTCTTTTTAGAAGCTTTTAACATAGTGTTTCTTATGGTAGTATTGGTTATAGGCGCTCTGGTAGCGCCGCATGGTTTGCACAGCTTACGTGGGGCCTTTACAGCCACCCCAAAACCTCGACAGATCCAAAGACCCCCGCCTCTGGAGAAAACGGCGTTGTGGATACAACAGTAGATTCCTCGACATCTCCTCCCACAAGCTTCCGTTGTTCCGATCCTGATCCATGCACACTCCTGCATTGTGTTTCTGGAATTAGCAGTGTTGTGGGCAGCACAGTAGATTCCTCTACATCTCTTCCCACAAACTTCACTGACCTTGATCCAAGCACACTCCTGCATTGTGTTCTCTTTATAGTATAAATATAAATATTGTCTAAATCATCGACCAGTCAGCTGCCCCCCCCCCCCCCACGGCTCGCCGGAATTGAACCTATTTACGCGAACCCCTCATAGTGTTCTCCACATTCTTTGCAGGTGCATATAAAGGTCGAGATGGCTCTCTCCGGCGCGATCTGAACCTGGCGGTACGTATGGTTTTGTCTGTGGCAACGGGGACAGGCGAAGCGTGTGGAAGTTTTTTCTATGACGTTTTGGCTAAGACGGCGCGTTACCTCGTCGCGTTCGATCTTCCCGGCCAGGGGACACAACTCAGTTGCCGTCATATCACCAAAACATCCGGAAGCAAATCCCCTGCGGCAAGCATATCTAGGGCCTACCCTCCACCATCTACCTTGCTCAGTATCGGCATATGGGGTCAATGTTGGCCAGGACGGTGCCACAGCGGGCGCTGTAGATATTCACGAACATCGCAGAGTCCCACTAGCGGTTGTAAGCGCCGGCTAATTCCGCACACCGGGTAATCGCTGCGTTGTAGCACCTGCGTTCAATTCGTTGGGCGAAATCACGGCTGCGCTGCTCGTCGAAGCGTTGGTCTTGAGCAAGGGCTTTGTAGAAGAGATTCCTGTAGCTTTTGCGGGGGTCAATAGGCTCTTGCATTCTGTTTCTTTATAATCCTTATATTTAAGTATTTCTAAATTATTCGCTATAATCCCCCCCCCCTACTCTGGGGCTGTTGGTGTTGTAAATCTTTTTACATCAGGGGATTCCTCCGCGCTACGGCGGGCAAACAATTATTTTATTCTATTGCATCCCCTCTCGGTCGGGCCGACCCGGGGGTGGGGGTGGGCCCCACAGTGCGGGGATGAAAAATAATTGTCCTCGGGGCCGACCCGGGGGTTGAGTGGCCCCCACAGTGTGGGGGTAGGGGTTGTCCCAGAAACTACATTGTGTATACTACTAGTTCTCCTGGTATTCTTGTACCAAAACCTGATGGGAGATATCGTATGTGTACAGATTTCAGGAAAGTTAATTCCTTAAGTAAAACAGATAGCTTTCCGATTCCAAGAATTGATGACTGCATTGATAACATCGGGAATGCCAAATACATAACGAAATTCGACTTTCTGAAAGGATTTTGGCAAATTCCACTCACAGATAGAGCAAAGGAGGTTTTGGCATTTACTACACCAGACGGATTATTTAACTATAAAGTCATGCAATTTGGAACGAAAAACTCTCCGGCAACATCTCAGCGCTTAATAAACATGGTAATTGCAGGGTTGGAAGGCTGAAACTTTGAAAAGAAGTTTAAGCTAGCTGTAGATGCTAGTGACGTAGGTACAGGTAGTGTTTTGTTGCAGGAAGACGAAAATGGTGTGGATCATCCAGTTTGCTACTTTTCAAAAAAGTTTAATAAGCATCAGAGAAATTACTCTACCATAGAGAAAGAGTGCTTGTCTCTGATTCTTGCTATGCAACATTTAGAAGTTTATCTTACTACTACCACTGCACCGATTGTTGTTTTCAGTGATCACAATCCACTGACTTCCATACATAAAATGAAAAACAAAAATCAGCGGTTGTTCAGGTGGAGTCTTATCAGAGGGAGAGATAACATTATCGCTGATGCCCTTTCAAGAGCTTGAGCAGTGTCAGGAATGTGTTTGTCTTTCATACTGAAGTGGATTGTATAAACATGTAATTTTATATGCTATGTTAAATATTTAATTATTCTAAAAGCAAAAGAAAGCTTTATTACATAAAGCTTTCTTTTCCTCGAAGAGGGGGTGTTATGCATAAGACTTTATTTGTCTGATTCCCACTTTCACCCCACTGGGTGACCTAATAACATCAGTTTTATTCTTCTTAAAGAATTTTCTGGAAAGAAATGAGTCACAGATTAATTTTATTTGGTAAACAACTTGTTTACAAGGAAAAGTACTTTGGAATCTTCCAGAAAGTTCGGGGTGTCATTACTTTTAAAAAATTACCTAATATTATTCCACAGCCCTCTGGAATGATCTAGAGAAATCTTAGGGTCTATAAAAGAGCTTGGTTTTTCTCTTGGAGTCAGATTTTTGTACTTTGAAGTTTGGGTTTATAAAAGAAAAAAGTTATTTCTAAATTCTGTGTTATATTGTTAAAGGATATTATATTTCATTTCGGACTGTGAATTCTGTGGGATCAAGGAAAATAGATTCATTCAAGGATACTTCATAACACAGCTAAGTACATTTAATTTTCTAACTTCTACAGGTTAAAGATAGTTTGCAAATAAATTTGTTAAATTTTTCCAAAAGGCTTGACGGAAGTAGGGGCGAGGATTGTGGCCACGTAAAATCGATTTGGGACCCCCAGTGGAAATCTCCCACTGACCGTTCCAGGGCGGCTCTTCTGTGGCGATTTATTTATGTTGTTGTTTGTTACTTGCTGTGTGTGTCGCTTGTGTCTTTTAATTTTGGATGGCCATGTGGCCATTTTGTGGGAAAGTGGCTGTCCTTATGACCTTCCTTTGTTGGTCTGGTCGCTTAATGTTTGTATTTCTTTCCCTTTGGTGTCTTTTATGGTTGGAGTAAGTTAATTGTATCAATTCCTGATCTTTGTTTTACTTCTACTTTGTGTGCTTTTTCTTTCTGCTACGCCTGGCTTGTAAACCAGCCAATTGGCCATTTTTGTGGGAAAGTAATTGTCCTTTTGGCTTTCCGCTATTTTTATTTCAATTAGGGTCCAGTTGTTTCCAGTTTGTGCTTCTTTCCCTTTGGTGTCTCTAATGGGTGCTGTGGGTTAATTGTATTGATTCCTGATCATTGCCTTCACTTCTGTTTTGATTCACTGACGAGAAAACCTTCAAGCGGACCGAACAAATACATGTTTGGACCACAGTTAAAGTGATAGTGAGAAGGGTTGGGATCCCATAAAGTATACTTAAAATAGAAGTGGAGGCAATGTTCAGGAATCGTTACAATCAACCCACAGCTCCCATCAGGGACACCAAAGGGATATAAACACAAGCATGAAACACCAGACCTAATGGAAACATCAATAGCGGAAAGCCAAAATGGCCAATAGGCTATCCAAAATAAAAGCGGCACAAATACCCAAAGACAAACCATAACAAAAAAAAACCGCGAAAGAAGAACGTACCAGTAATTTTAACGGGTCGTTTCAAGCCGGTGCTTTTGCTGTGGTTCCGTCAGGTTTGGTATTTGTTGTGTTGGTGATTCTGATTCTTTACTCCAATATGCATGTTGTTCGTTTTGGGGTCAATTCTTTTTCAAAACACCCAAAGTTACCAAGGACAGAATCTGAATTAGTGCTGTTGTTCACGTGACTATCACTGATTTTAGGAAACCAAGGGTGTGGTTATTTATACAAAATAGTCGCGATATTTTATCAATGTTACATGTGTTGCTGGTCGTGTTTGGCAAACAAAAGAATACCCAAATATGACGGCCGTGAAATGCGACATATTCTCAGGCG
Source organism: Lucinisca nassula (assembly GCA_963580285.1). Taxonomy (NCBI): domain Eukaryota; kingdom Metazoa; phylum Mollusca; class Bivalvia; order Lucinida; family Lucinidae; genus Lucinisca; species Lucinisca nassula. Next base: position 183,781,957 of record OY757013.1, read on the forward strand.
GGTGCTCAGGTTCTACATACCGGTATTTAAGGTATAAGTCTCAGCTGTCAATTTAATGATATATTCTTCATTATAATTTATTTTCTATAATCGAAAGGGTGAACGGTTTTGATTATTGTTTTCAGTTATAACAGTCCTGATATTTCAGTGTGGTATTGTCTCAAAATTACAATTCAGTGTTTGAAAAAGATGACGGTGTGTCTATGTTTGTTAGAATAGATGACAGTATTCCTACAGAGAATGTTCAGTCTACGGTTTGGTATTATCCCCTTCGATTCCAATGTATGCTACTGCGTAATAACTAAGCATCAACAAAGGCAATCCCTTACAACCCTATAAGGTGCAGATACTTATGCAAACAGTGTAGATTGGATTTGAAGGCTCTGAGCCAACTAATCGGGGTATATATTGCTAACCATTCGGAAAGACGTCCTTTTCTGATTCTTAATAGAATGTTTGCCAAACCCTTCGCATGATTCCAGTCAAGATTGTAAAGATACCTCTCTTACATGTACGCAACACTCTAATCTCAGAATGGAACAAATAACACGGCTATTTTTGGATCGATTGTCAATCGGCCCGAAGTTACTAAGCAGAAAAACTGTTCAATGCTAAAGTCCATGTGACTACCACTGACTTGTCGGAATAACTTTTTTATATAGAAAATGGCCGCAGGGATGTCAGAGTGTTGCGTAAGAGGTATGTCTTGGAATCATAGGCTGTGCTTGGCAAACAGTGTAGACTTAGACCAGCCGCCACAGATAGCAGCGTCTGATCAAGTTCTACACTGTTTGCTGAAATACCGGAATTTTGGGTTAATCACAGTCCAGGACTATTTCTTTGACCAACACTCGGAGACAATAGACACACCAGTACTCTTAGTACTTTGATTAGTTTAAGTTACGTGATTCTGATTCTTTCCCTTACGATGTGTGTTTTTTTGTGTTACTTAACAAATACATGTTTGAACCATAATGAAAGTGAGAGTAACGGTTTGGGTCCCGTAAAGTATACATAAACCAATCCGTTATTTTACTGAACGTTCCAATCCGCCCCCGCCCATTGTGGCTTGAAGAAATAGACGGGCTGCATGATGCTTCAACGCAGAGCTAAATTCGACCACACACGAATACTGGTAAACTGCTTATAGGATCTAAGCTTGCCCAGGCAAAGCGGTGTGAGTCCGACCGTCCATGTTTATAAACCCTATTGGTTTAATTGGGCGACAGTGCTTGAGATGTCATTTCACCTCAATGTCGGGTAAAAGTCCCACAAAATTGGAAGCAACGTCTCCAAAATGACCTTTACAGTGTTGACGGGGACGTTTAACCGCAAATCAAACAAAACTGACCGTTCCAAGGCGGTGCTTTTGCAGTGATTCCTTCCCGTTTTGTCTTTGTAGCTCGGATTCTTTGTTGTTATGTCAATGATCCTGATTATTCTCCCTTTTTGTTTGTTCATTTTTTGTTGCCTTTGTTCTTCTAGTTTAATGTGTGTGATGTTGGTGATTTTGGTTCGTTCCCCCATTATATGGGCACCGTCAAGCGATTTTGGTACTTATCGCCTATGCGAGCAGCGAAGGTTCAGGCGAGCCTGCGCATCCGCGCAGTCTCGCCAGAACCTTCGCTGCTCGCTCATACAAGCAGTGAATCAAGAGGAACCTTCAGACAGAAAGCCATATCCCTGGCCCCTCTGAATGGCTGGGCATGCGCAGTTAAAATTTGTAATGACGGAATGCTCGAAGACACAAATTCGCTTGGCGGGGCTCATATTGTTGTTCCTTTCCAGTTACGTTTAGGTATTCTGAGCCACCACCAGTTCTTGGAAGAGTTGCTGACTCGGTTTCGCGGTAGTCTGTTTTGTTTATTGTCGTCACGCCATGTTTCGACATCTTTCCCTAATGATATTGTGGGGATGCTATAGGATTAAATATTAACAGTTCCTGATCAGTTCCCTTTTCCATTTTTAGATACTCGTACACTGCATCAGTTTAATATAGAACCAGTGCTTCAGCTGAAGTGCACGACCCGCCGGATGCTTTTAGCTTTATGAGTGTTACCATATATGGGGTATGGCGGCCATTTTGGTCATGTGACCTGGACATAAAACGGTTCCCCCAATAAATGCGCCTTATCGTAAGGAGCAAAAATATATCTTATACTTTAGTACTGTATTCTGAATCGTTTGCAGGATAAAATCCAACACAAAAGCATATGTGTCAAAGTTTGACCTAGGCACAAAGAAGGTCAATGTCAACCCAGGGTCACCATTTTAGCAATTTAGAATGGGCCTACGTTCCAGATGCTATTTATCAAGTTTCGTGGAAATCTGCACAGTGGTTCTGGAGAAGACTATTTTTGAAGGGTTTTTACCAAATATTGCTTGGCGGCCATTTTGGTCATGTGACCTGGACCCCATGAGGAAAGTTTGGTTTCCCCCATCCCGTAGAGGCTCCATATGAAATTTGACTTCAATCGGCCCAACGATTTCCGAGGAAAAGCAGTTCGAAAATTTTCACATTTTTCGCCTCGGCGAGGCTGTACTAAATGGAATGTAATATTTCGCAAGTTCATTGATAAGATCTCATTGATATTTATCAGTATGCCAAAAATTGTTTAAATATTCCAAGCGGTTAAGTCACTATCACCAATTTTCACAAACGGGTTACGGACGGACAGATAGACAGACCATATATGGCTTGGCGCTCATTTTGGTCATGTGTCCTGGACCCCATGAGCAATTTTTGGTTTCCCCCATCCCATAGAGGCTCCATATGAAATTTGATTTCAATCGGCCCAACGGTTTCCGAGGAGAAGCAGTTCGAAAATTTTCACATTTTTCGCCTCGGCGAAGCTATACTAAATGGAATGTAATATTTCGCAAGTTCATTGGTTAGATCTCATTGATATCTATCAGTATGCCAAAAATTGTTTAAATATTCCAAGCGGTTAAGTCACTATCACCAATTTTCACTTATGGGTTACGGACGGACAGACAGACAAACCATATATGGCTTGGCGGCCATTTTGGTCATGTGACCTTGACCCATGAGCAAATTTTGGTTTCCCCCATCCCATAGAGGCTCCATATGAAATTTGACTTCAATCGGCCCAACGGTTTCCGAGGAGAAGCAGTTCAAAAATGTTCGAAAATTTTCACATTTTTCGCCTCGGCGAGGCTATACTAAATGGAATGTAATATTTCGTAAGTTCATTTGTTAGATCTCATTGATATCTATCAGTATGCCAAAAATTGTTTAAATATTCCAAGCGGTTAAGTCACTATCACCAATTTTCACAAACGGGTTACGGACGGACCCAAAGAAGGTCAAGGTCAACCCAGGGTCACCATTTTAGCAATTTATGATAGGCCTACATCCCAGATTCTATTTATCAAGCTTCGTGGAAATCTGCCCAGTGGTTCTGGAGAAGACTATTTTTGAAGGGTTTTTACCATATGTGGCTTGGCGGCCATTTTGGTCATGTGACCTGGACCCCATGAGCAAATTTTGGTTTCCCTATCCCATAGAGGCTCCATATGAAATTTGACTTCAATCGGCCCAATTGTTTCCGAGAAGAAGCAGTTCGAAAATTTTCACATTTTTCGCCTCGGCGAGGCTATACTTAAATGGAATGTAATATTTCGCAAGTTCATTGGTTAGATCTCATTGATATCTATCAGTATGCCAAAAATTGTTTAAATATTCCAAGCGGTTAGGTCACTATCACCAATTTTCACTTACGGGTTACGGACGGACAGACAGACAAACCATATATGGCTTGGCGGCCATTTTGGTCATGTGACCTTGACCCCATTAGCACATTTTGGTTCCCCCCATCCCATAGAGGCTCCATATGAAATTTGACTTCAATCGGCCCAACGGTTTCCGAGGAGAAGCAGTTCAAAAATGTTCGAAAATTTTCACATTTTTCGCCTCGGCGAGGCTATACTAAATGGAATGTAATATTTCGTAAGGTCATTGGTTAGATCTCATTGATATCTATCAGTATGCCAAAAATTGTTTAAATATTCCAAGCGGTTAAGTCACTATCATCGATTTTCACAAACGGGTTACGGACGGACAGACAGAATGACAGACTGACAGAATTACAGAATGACAGGATGACAGAATGACACGGTGATTTTAGGGCACTCTTAGAAAAAACCGACTTCAGTCGGTTGCTTTTTCTGCGGGTCGTGCAATTAAGTCAACTGGCCTGTTTTAATGAAATTACTCATGTGTAACTGTTTTTTTTTGTAGGATTTTGCTTTAATTCGAGGGTGGTGAATGCACTTGTCCAGTATTTGCCAAATTTTTTTAGTATTGGTCCGTATTTAGCGGTTAATGCCACCAGCATGGAAAATACTCAAATTTGCTTTCATTTTGCTAACCTTTTGCTGGTATTCTCCTAAAATATTAACAAATGGCAAACATTGTAGGCCCTAATCAGACAGGAGAAATCACTGCTACTGGGGTAAG